>CM075865.1:23973892-24559477 GCA_038021265.1 Cyprinella venusta | reverse complement strand
TGAGGCTCTAGACCCTTCCAGAGCCGAGATATCGAAGGTCAAAATTTGGAGCTGAAAAAAAAACATAAGGGGTAACACTGTCATTTTTTTTTTTTGGCCGAAATTTTGACCCCCTCCGATCTTCTTGAAACTCTGGATTCTGACAGAGGCCACGAGACTTCGACCAGCGTGCAAAAATGGAGGCTCTAGACCCTTCCAGAGCCGAGATATCGAAGGTCAAAATTTGGAGCTGAAAAAAAACATAAGGGGTAACACTGTCATTTTTTTTTTTTGCCGAAATTTTGACCCCCTCCGATCTTCTTGAAACTCTGGATTCTGACAGAGGGCCACGAGACTTCGACCAGCGCGCAAAAATGGAGGCTCTAGACCCTTCCAGAGCCGAGATATCGAAGGTCAAAATTTGGA
This sequence comes from Cyprinella venusta, assembly GCA_038021265.1. Lineage (NCBI taxonomy): Eukaryota > Metazoa > Chordata > Actinopteri > Cypriniformes > Leuciscidae > Cyprinella > Cyprinella venusta. Next base: position 24,559,072 of record CM075865.1, on the reverse strand, counting down.
GCTGAAAAAAAAAACATAAGGGGTAACACTGTCATTTTTTTTTTTGGCCGAAATTTTGACCCCCTCCGATCTTCTTGAAACTCTGGATTCTGACAGAGGGCCACGAGACTTCGACCAGCGCGCAAAAATGGAGGCTCTAGACCCTTCCAGAGCCGAGATATCGAAGGTCAAAATTTGGAGCTGAAAAAAAAAACATAAGGGGTAACACTGTCATTTTTTTTTTTGGCCGAAATTTTGACCCCCTCCGATCTTCTTGAAACTCTGGATTCTGACAGATGGCCACGAGACTTCGACCAGCGCGCAAAAATGGAGGCTCTAGACCCTTCCAGAGCCGAGATATCGAAGGTCAAAATTTGGAGCTGAAAAAAAAAACATAAGGGGTAACACTGTCATTTTTTTTTTTTGCCGAAATTTTGACCCCCTCCGATCTTCTTGAAACTCTGGATTCTGACAGAGGGCCACGAGACTTCGACCAGCGTGCAAAAATGGAGGCTCTAGACCCTTCCAGAGCCGAGATATCGAAGGTCAAAATTTGGAGCTGAAAAAAAAACATAAGGGGTAACACTGTCATTTTTTTTTTGCCGAAATTTTGACCCCCTCCGATCTTCTTGAAACTCTGGATTCTGACAGAGGGCCACGAGACTTCGACCAGCGCGCAAAAATGGAGGCTCTAGACCCTTCCAGAGCCGAGATATCGAAGGTCAAAATTTGGAGCTGAAAAAAAAACATAAGGGGTAACACTGTCATTTTTTTTTTTGGCCGAAATTTTGACCCCCTCCGATCTTCTTGAAACTCTGGATTCTGACAGAGGGCCACGAGACTTCGACCAGCGCGCAAAAATGGAGGCTCTAGACCCTTCCAGAGCCGAGATATCGAAGGTCAAAATTTGGAGCTGAAAAAAAAACATAAGGGGTAACACTGTCATTTTTTTTTTTTTTGGCCGAAATTTTGACCCCCTCCGATCTTCTTGAAACTCTGGATTCTGACAGAGGGCCACGAGACTTCGACCAGCGCGCAAAAATGGAGGCTCTAGACCCTTCCAGAGCCGAGATATCGAAGGTCAAAATTTGGAGCTGAAAAAAAAAACATAAGGGGTAACACAGTCATTTTTTTTTTGGCCGAAATTTTGACCCCCTCCGATCTTCTTGAAACTCTGGATTCTGACAGAGGGCCACGAGACTCTCGACCAGCGCGCAAAAATGGAGGCTCTAGACCCTTCCAGAGCCGAGATATCGAAGGTCAAAATTTGGAGCTGAAAAAAAAACATAAGGGGTAACACTGTCATTTTTTTTTTGGCCGAAATTTTGACCCCCTCCGATCTTCTTGAAACTCTGGATTCTGAAAGAGGGCCACGAGACTTCGACCAGCGCGCAAAAATGGAGGCTCTAGACCCTTCCAGAGCCGAGATATCGAAGGTCAAAATTTGGAGCTGAAAAAAAAACATAAGGGGTAACACTGTCATTTTTTTTTTTGGCTGAAATTTTGACCCCCTCCAATCTTCTTGAAACTCTGGATTCTGACAGAGGGCCACGAGACTTCGACCAGCGCGCAAAAATGGAGGCTCTAGACCCTTCCAGAGCCGAGATATCGAAGGTCAAAATTTTGACCTGAAAAAAAACATAAGGGGTAACACTGTCATTTTTTTTTTTTTGGCCGAAATTTTGACCCCCTCCGATCTTCTTGAAACTCTGGATTCTGACAGAGGGCCACGAGACTTCGACCAGCGCGCAAAAATGGAGGCTCTAGACCCTTCCAGAGCCGAGATATCGAAGGTCAAAATTTGGAGCTGAAAAAAAAAACATAAGGGGTAACACTGTCATTTTTTTTTTTGGCCGAAATTTTGACCCCCTCCGATCTTCTTGAAACTCTGGATTCTGACAGAGGGCCACGAGACTTCGACCAGCGTGCAAAAATGGAGGCTCTAGACCCTTCCAGAGCCGAGATATCGAAGGTCAAAATTTGGAGCTGAAAAAAAAACATAAGGGGTAACACTGTCATTTTTTTTTTTTGGCCGAAATTTTGACCCCCTCCGATCTTCTTGAAACTCTGGATTCTGACAGAGGGCCACGAGACTTCGACCAGCGCGCAAAAATGGAGGCTCTAGACCCTTCCAGAGCCGAGATATCGAAGGTCAAAATTTGGAGCTGAAAAAAAAAAACATAAGGGGTAACACTGTCATTTTTTTTTTGGCCGAAATTTTGACCCCCTCCGATCTTCTTGAAACTCTGGATTCTGACAGAGGGCCACGAGACTTCGACACAGCGCGCAAAAATGGAGGCTCTAGACCCTTCCAGAGCCGAGATATCGAAGGTCAAAATTTGGAGCTGAAAAAAAAACATAAGGGGTTAACACTGTCATTTTTTTTTTTTTTGGCCGAAATTTTGACCCCCTCCGATCTTCTTGAAACTCTGGATTCTGACAGAGGGCCACGAGACTTCGACCAGCGCGCAAAAATGGAGGCTCTAGACCCTTCCAGAGCCGAGATATCGAAGGTCAAAATTTGGAGCTGAAAAAAAACATAAGGGGTAACACAGTCATTTTTTTTTGGCCGAAATTTTGACCCCCTCCGATCTTCTTGAAACTCTGGATTCTGACAGAGGGCCACGAGACTTCGACCAGCGCGCAAAAATGGAGGCTCTAGGACCCTTCCAGAGCCGAGATATCGAAGGTCAAAATTTGGAGCTGAAAAAAAAACATAAGGGGTAACACTGTCATTTTTTTTTTTGGCCGAAATTTTGACCCCCTCCGATCTTCTTGAAACTCTGGATTCTGAAAGAGGGCCACGAGACTTCGACCAGCGCGCAAAAATGGAGGCTCTAGACCCTTCCAGAGCCGAGATATCGAAGGTCAAAATTTGGAGCTGAAAAAAAAAACATAAGGGGTAACACTGTCATTTTTTTTTTTGGCCGAAATTTTGACCCCCTCCGATCTTCTTGAAACTCTGGATTCTGACAGAGGGCCACGAGACTTCGACCAGCGCGCAAAAATGGAGGCTCTAGACCCTTCCAGAGCCGAGATATCGAAGGTCAAAATTTTGACCTGAAAAAAAACATAAGGGGTAACACTGTCATTTTTTTTTTTTGGCCGAAATTTTGACCCCCTCCGATCTTCTTGAAACTCTGGATTCTGACAGAGGGCCACGAGACTTCGACCAGCGCGCAAAAATGGACGCTCTAGACCCTTCCAGAGCCGAGATATCGAAGGTCAAAATTTGGAGCTGAAAAAAAACATAAGGGGTAACACTGTCATTTTTTTTTTTGGCCGAAATTTTGACCCCCTCCGATCTTCTTGAAACTCTGGATTCTGACAGAGGGCCACGAGACTTCGACCAGCGCGCAAAAAATGGAGGCTCTAGACCCTTCCAGAGCCGAGATATCGAAGGTCAAAATTTGGAGCTGAAAAAAAAAAACATAAGGGGTAACACTGTCATTTTTTTTTGGCCGAAATTTTGACCCCCTCCGATCTTCTTGAAACTCTGGATTCTGACAGAGGGCCACGAGACTTCGACCAGCGCGCAAAAATGGAGGCTCTAGACCCTTCCAGAGCCGAGATATCGAAGGTCAAAATTTGGAGCTGAAAAAAAAAACATAAGGGGTAACACTGTCATTTTTTTTTTTTGGCCGAAATTTTGACCCCCTCCGATCTTCTTGAAACTCTGGATTCTGACAGAGGGCCACGAGACTTCGACCAGCGCGCAAAAATGGAGGCTCTAGACCCTTCCAGAGCCGAGATATCGAAGGTCAAAATTTGGAGCTGAAAAAAAAACATAAGGGGTAACACTGTCATTTTTTTTTTTTTTTGGCCGAAATTTTGACCCCCTCCGATCTTCTTGAAACTCTGGATTCTGACAGAGGCCACGAGACTTCGACCAGCGCGCAAAAATGGAGGCTCTAGACCCTTCCAGAGCCGAGATATCGAAGGTCAAAATTTGGGAGCTGAAAAAAAAAAAACATAAGGGGTAACACTGTCATTTTTTTTTTTGGCCGAAATTTTGACCCCCCTCCGATCTTCTTGAAACTCTGGATTCTGACAGAGGGCCACGAGACTTCGACCAGCGCGCAAAAATGGAGGCTCTAGACCCTTCCAGAGCCGAGATATCGAAGGTCAAAATTTGGAGCTGAAAAAAAAACATAAGGGGTAACACTGTCATTTTTTTTTTGGCCGAAATTTTGACCCCCTCCGATCTTCTTGAAACTCTGGATTCTGACAGAGGGCCACGAGACTTCGACCAGCGCGCAAAAATGGAGGCTCTAGACCCTTCCAGAGCCGAGATATCGAAGGTCAAAATTTGGAGCTGAAAAAAAAAAACATAAGGGGTAACACTGTCATTTTTTTTGTGGCCGAAATTTTGACACCCCTCCGATCTTCTTGAAACTCTGAATTCTGACAGAGGGCAACGAGACTTCGACCAGCGCGCAAAAATGGAGGCTCTAGACCCTTCCAGAGCCGAGATATCGAAGGTCAAAATTTGGAGCTGAAAAAAAAAAACATAAGGGGTAACACTGTCATTTTTTTTTTTTTGGCCGAAATTTTGACCCCCTCCGATCTTCTTGAAACTCTGGATTCTGACAGAGGGCCACGAGACTTCGACCAGCGCGCAAAAATGGAGGCTCTAGACCCTTCCAGAGCCGAGATATCGAAGGTCAAAATTTGGAGCTGAAAAAAAAAACATAAGGGGTAACACTGTCATTTTTTTTTTTTGGCCGAAATTTTGACCCCCTCCGATCTTCTTGAAACGCTGGATTCTGACAGAGGGCCACGAGACTTCGACCAGCGCGCAAAAATGGAGGCTCTAGACCCTTCCAGAGCCGAGATATCGAAGGTCAAAATTTGGAGCTGAAAAAAAAAACATAAGGGGTAACACTGTCATTTTTTTTTTGGCCGAAATTTTGACCCCCTCCGATCTTCTTGAAACTCTGGATTCTGACAGAGGGCCACGAGACTTCGACCAGCGCGCAAAAATGGAGGCTCTAGACCCTTCCAGAGCCGAGATATCGAAGGTCAAAATTTGGAGCTGAAAAAAAAAACATAAGGGGTAACACTGTCATTTTTTTTTTTTTTTTGGCCGAAATTTTGACCCCCTCCGATCTTCTTGAAACTCTGGATTCTGACAGAGGGCCACGAGACTTCGACCAGCGCGCAAAAATGGAGGCTCTAGACCCTTCCAGAGCCGAGATATCGAAGGTCAAAATTTGGAGCTGAAAAAAAAAACATAAGGGGTAACACTGTCATTTTTTTTTTTTGGCCGAAATTTTGACCCCCTCCGATCTTCTTGAAACTCTGGATTCTGACAGAGGGCCACGAGACTTCGACCAGCGCGCAAAAATGGAGGCTCTAGACCCTTCCAGAGCAGAGATATTGAAACTCAAAATTTTGACCAGAGAAAAAAAATGACAGTGTTACCCCTTATGTTTTTTTTCGGGGGGTGAAAAATTAAGTTTCTCCAATCTTCTCAAAACTCTGGATTCTGATAGAGGGCCACGATACATGGACCTGGGTGCAAAAATTGAGGCTCTAGACCCTTCCAGAGCTGAGATATTTAAACTCAAAATTTTGACCAGAGAAAAAAAATGACAGTGTTACCCCTTATGTTTTTTTTCGGGGGGTGAAAAATTAAGTTTCTCCAATCTTCTCAAAACTCTGGATTCTGATAGAGGGCCACGAGACATGGACCCGGGTGCAAAAATTGAGGCTCTAGACCCTTCCAGAGCTGAGATATTGAAACTCAAAATTTTGACCAGAGAAAAAAAATGACAGTGTTACCCCTTATGTTTTTTTTTCGGGGGGTGAAAAATTAAGTTTCTCCAATCTTCTCAAAACTCTGGATTCTGATAGAGGGCCACGAGACATGGACCTGGGTGCAAAAATTGAGGCTCTAGACCCTTCCAGAGCTGAGATATTGAAACTCAAAATTTTGACCAGAAAAAAAAATGACAGTGTTACCCCTTATGTTTTTTTTTTTCGGGGGGTGAAAAATTAAGTTTCTCCAATCTTCTCAAAACTCTGGATTCTGATAGAGGGCCACGAGATATGGACCTGGGTGCAAAAATTGAGGCTCTAGACCCTTCCAGAGTTGAGATATTGAAACTCAAAATTTTGACCAGAGAAAAAAAATGACAGTGTTACCCCTTATGTTTTTTTTTCGGGGGGTGAAAAATTAAGTTTCTCCAATCTTCTCAAATCTCTGGATTCTGATAAAGGGCCACGAGACATGGACCTGGGTGCAAAAATTGAGGCTCTAGACCCTTCCAGAGCTGAGATATTGAAACTCAAAAATTTGACCAGAAAAAAAAAATGACAGTGTTACCCCTTATGTTTTTTTTCGGGGGGTGAAAAATTAAGTTTCTCCAATCTTCTCAAAACTCTGGATTCTGATAGAGGGCCACGAGACATGGACCTGGGTGCAAAAATTGAGGCTCTAGACCCTTCCAGAGCTGAGATATTTAAACTCAAAATTTTGACCAGAAAAAAATGACAGTGTTACCCCTTATGTTTTTTTCGGGGGGTGAAAAATGAAGTTTCTCCAATCTTCTCAAAACTCTAGATTCTGATAGAGGGCCACGAGACATGGACCTGGGTGCAAAAATTGAGGCTCTAGACCCTTCCAGAGCTGAGATATTGAGATCCCACATGGGGTCTAGAGACTAGTGGGTGCTAAATGGGATCTCAATATCTCAGCTCAGGAAGGGTCTAGGGTTTGGTTAAATCTCTCTACTAACCCATCAGTTTGGGGATGGAACGGTGTAGTTTTCAAACCCTTTATGCTCAATAACTTGTAGACTTGCTTTAAGAGATTTGAGGTGAAATTAGTCCCACAATCAGTCAGTATCTCTGTAGGAAATCCTACGCAAGAAAACAACTCAATCAAGCAGGAAGCTACTTGCTTAGCTCCAATAGTCCTTAAAGGAAAAACCTCTGGATGCTTAGTAGCATAATCACTCACCACTAGCATAAACCTGTGCCCTGCTTTACTTTTTTCTACTGGACCAACTGCATAAACCCGGGTTCCAGCCTCACTCTTATCATGCTTTAGTTTCACTGGGTTTGTCCAAGAAAGACATGTTCCCAAAAAAAGAAGCATGAGTGTGTATGCTCCAGTGGCTCAGTGGTCTGAGTGTTGTGATTCCATGTGGGAATACCAGGTTCAAGCCTTGCTTTTCTGCGTCTTTAGTTTTGTCGGGTTTGTCCGAGAGAAAAGAAGACATGCTCACAATAAAATAAGTGCATTAGTGTGGAAGGTCCAGTGGCTCAGTGGTGTGAGTGTTGCAGTTCCATATGGGAAAATGGGTTCAAACCTCACTATTGTGATGCTTTGCTTTATTTTCGTCGGGTTTGTTGAAAAGAAAAAAAAGACATGGCCCCCCAAAAAAGGAGTGTGAGGGCTGAAGGTCCAGTGGCTCAGTGGTGTGAGTGTCAATCTCTCGTGTGGAGAATCCTGGTTTGAATCTCTTGATGGTAAACTTTTTTTAGTTTGATTGGTTTGGTCCAAATAAAAGAACAAATCTTCAGCAAGGACATCTAACTGTAAGTGGTTCAGTGGTAAAAAGCGTTGCTGTTCTGTGTTGGAAATCCTGGTTCAAATCTCACTTTTGCTGTTGAAATTACTTTAGTGTGATTTTTTGAGACAAACAGAAACATTGAAATGAAGAAGCTCCTGTGGCTCAGTGGTCTGAGTATTGTGATTCCATGTGGGAAACCCGGGTTCCAGCCTCACTCTTATCATGCTTTAGTTTCACTGGCTTTGTCCAAGAAAGACATGTTCCCAAAAATGGATGTGTGAGTGTTTGTGGTCCAGTGGCTCAGAGTGTTGTGATTCCATGTGGGAAACCAGGGTTTGAGCCTCACTCTTATCATGCTTTAGTTTCACTGGCTTTGTCCAAGAAAGACATGTTCCCAAAAAAGGAAGTGTGAGTGTGTGTTGCTCAGTGGTCTGAGTGTTGTGATAGCTTGTGGGAAACCTGGGTTCAAATCACATTCTTGTGACGCTTTAGTTTCACTGGATTGTCGAAGTAAGACATGCTCCCAAAAAAAGAAGAGTGAGTGTGCAAGCTACAGTGGCTCAGTGGTCTGAGTGTTATGGTTCCATGTGGAAAACCAGGGTTCGAGCCTCACTCTTACCATGCTTTAGTTTCACTGGCTTTGTCCAAGAAAGACATGTTCCCAAAAAAGGAAGTGCGAGTGTGTATGGTCCAGTGGCTGAGTGTTGTGATTCTATGTGGGAAACCCGGGTTCCAGCCTCACTCTTATCATGCTTTAGTTTCACTGGCTTTGTCCAAGTTAGACATGTTCCCAAAAAGGAAGTGTGAGTGTGTGTGGTCCAGTGGCTCAGTGGTCTGAGTCTTGTGATTCCATGTGGGAAACCCGGATTCGAATCACACTTTTGTGATGCTTTAGTTTCACTGGATTGTCGAAGTCGACATGCTCCCAACTCGTCCACATGCTCCCAAAAAAAGAAGAGTGAGTGTGCAAGCTCCAGTGGCTCAGTGGTCTGAGTGTTGTGATTCCATGTGGGAAACCAGGGTTTGAGCCTCACTCTTACCATGCTTTAGTTTCAAGGGGTTTGTCCAAGAGAGAAAAAGACTTGCTCCCAAAAAATTCAGTATGTGTGTGGATGGTCCAGTGGCTCAGTGGGTGAGCTCTCACTCCCCAGTTGGGAGGTTCCTGGTTCAAGACTAGACTGGACACTGAAGCAAGTGATGGTTGCAGGATGGAGGAGGATGACTGAAGATTGTGGAGGAGTATCTAGGATGAGAACTATAGATAATTGTGTGTATGAGGTAAGAAAGAGATTTTTTTGGGGCATGCTATTGCTGTGTACATTTCATGTATTCCAAAATTAAAATTTTGGTTAAGTCCCACAAAAAAATGCCTCTCTCTGCAGCAACACCGCTGCTGGATATCGTCCCAGAAATCCCCAGGGGGAGGAGTTAGGTTATTTCCTCCCCCCTTCGTGTCCTGACCGTCTCTCGTCCCCCAGCTGCAGATCTGGAGGATGTTCGTCAACGCAACCATGCTTCACGGTCCAGCCCGGTCTTGAACCAGGAACATCCCAACCTCCCGATTCGGGAGTGAGAGCTCACCCACGGAGCCACTGGACCATCCACACTCAAACTTCTTTTTTTTGGGAGCATGTCTTCTTTATTTGGACCAAACCGGTGAAAGAAGAGTTTTACCAACAAGAGACTCGAACCAGGATTCTCCACACGAGAGCGCAACACTCACACCACTGAGCCACTGGACCATACACACTCATATTTAATTTTTTGGGAGCATGTCTTTTTCTCTCTTGGACAAACCCGTTGAAACTAAAGCATGACAAGAGTGAGGCTCGAACCCTGGTTTCCCACATGGAATCACAACACTCAGACCACTGAGCCACTTTACCATCCACACTCAAACTTCTTTTTTTTGGGAGCATGTCTTCTTTATTTGGACCAAACCGGTGAAAGAAGAGTTTTACCAACAAAAGACTCGAACCAGGATTCTCCACACGAGAGCGCAACGCTCACACCATTGAGCCACTGGACCAAACACACTCATACTTAATTTTTTGGGATTTTGACCCCCTCCGATCTTCTTGAAACTCTGGATTCTGACAGAGGGCCACGAGACTTCGACCAGCGCGCAAAAATGGAGGCTCTAGACCCTTCCAGAGCCGAGATATCGAAGGTCAAAATTTGGAGCTGAAAAAAAAAAAACATAAGGGGTAACACTGTCATTTTTTTTTTTGGCCGAAATTTTGACCCCCTCCGATCTTCTTGAAACTCTGGATTCTGACAGAGGGCCACGAGACTTCGACCAGCGCGCAAAAATGGAGGCTCTAGACCCTTCCAGAGCCGAGATATCGAAGGTCAAAATTTGGAGCTGAAAAAAAAAACATAAGGGGTAACACTGTCATTTTTTTTTTTGGCCGAAATTTTGACCCCCTCCGATCTTCTTGAAACTCTGGATTCTGACAGAGGGCCACGAGACTTCGACTAGCGCGCAAAAATGGAGGCCCTAGACCCTTCCAGAGCCGAGATATCGAAGGTCAAAATTTGGAGCTGAAAAAAAAACATAAGGGGTAACACTGTCATTTTTTTTTTTTGGCCGAAATTTTGACCCCCTCCGATCTTCTTGAAACTCTGGATTCTGACAGAGGGCCACGAGACTTCGACCAGCGCGCAAAAATGGAGGCTCTAGACCCTTCCAGAGCCGAGATATCGAAGGTCAAAATTTGGAGCTGAAAAAAAAACATAAGGGGTAACACTGTCATTTTTTTTTTTGGCCGAAATTTTGACCCCCTCCGATCTTCTTGAAACTCTGGATTCTGACAGAGGGCCACGAGACTTCGACCAGCGTGCAAAAATGGAGGCTCTAGACCCTTCCAGAGCCGAGATATCGAAGGTCAAAATTTGGAGCTGAAAAAAAAACATAAGGGGTAACACTGTCATTTTTTTTTTTTTGGCCGAAATTTTGACCCCCTCCGATCTTCTTGAAACTCTGGATTCTGACAGAGGGCCACGAGACTTCGACCAGCGCGCAAAAATGGAAGCTCTAGACCCTTCCAGAGCCGAGATATCGAAGGTCAAAATTTGGAGCTGAAAAAAAAAACATAAGGGGTAACACTGTCATTTTTTTTTTTGGCCGAAATTTTTACCCCCTCCGATCTTCTTGAAACTCTGGATTCTGACAGAGGGCCACGAGACTTCGACCAGCGCGCAAAAATGGAGGCTCTAGACCCTTCCAGAGCCGAGATATCGAAGGTCAAAATTTGGAGCTGAAAAAAAAACCATAAGGGGTAACACTGTCATTTTTTTTTTTGGCCGAAATTTTGACCCCCTCCGATCTTCTTGAAACTCTGGATTCTGACAGAGGGCCACGAGACTTCGACCAGCGCGCAAAAATGGAGGCTCTAGACCCTTCCAGAGCCGAGATATCGAAGGTCAAAATTTGGAGCTGAAAAAAAAACATAAGGGGTAACACTGTCATTTTTTTTTTTTTGGCCGAAATTTTGACCCCCTCCGATCTTCTTGAAACTCTGGATTCAAACAGAGGGCCACGAGACTTCGACCAGCGCGCAAAAATGGAGGCTCTAGACCCTTCCAGAGCCGAGATATCGAAGGTCAAAATTTGGAGCTGAAAAAAAAAACATAAGGGGTAACACTGTCATTTTTTTTTTTGGCCGAAATTTTGACCCCCTCCGATCTTCTTGAAACTCTGGATTCTGACAGAGGGCCACGAGACTTCGACCAGCGCGCAAAAATGGAGGCTCTAGACCCTTCCAGAGCCGAGATATCGAAGGTCAAAATTTGGAGCTGAAAAAAAAAACATAAGGGGTAACACTGTCATTTTTTTTTTGGCCGAAATTTTGACCCCCTCCGATCTTCTTGAAACTCTGGATTCTGACAGAGGGCCACGAGACTTCGACCAGCGTGCAAAAATGGAGGCTCTAGACCCTTCCAGAGCCGAGATATCGAAGGTCAAAATTTGGAGCTGAAAAAAAAACATAAGGGGTAACACTGTCATTTTTTTTTTTTGGCCGAAATTTTGACCCCCTCCGATCTTCTTGAAACTCTGGATTCTGAAAGAGGGCCACGAGACTTCGACCAGCGCGCAAAAATGGAGGCTCTAGACCCTTCCAGAGCCGAGATATCGAAGGTCAAAATTTGGAGCTGAAAAAAAAACATAAGGGGTAACACTGTCATTTTTTTTTTGGCCGAAATTTTGACCCCCTCCGATCTTCTTGAAACTCTGGATTCTGACAGAGGGCCACGAGACTTCGACCAGCGCGCAAAAATGGAGGCTCTAGACCCTTCCAGAGCCGAGATATCGAAGGTCAAAATTTGGACCTGAAAAAAAAAACATAAGGGGTAACACTGTCATTTTTTTTTTTGGCCGAAATTTTGACCCCCTCCGATCTTCTTGAAACTCTGGATTCTGACAGAGGGCCACGAGACTTCGACCAGCGCGCAAAAATGGACGCTCTAGACCCTTCCAGAGCCGAGATATCGAAGGTCAAAATTTGGAGCTGAAAAAAAAACATAAGGGGTAACACTGTCATTTTTTTTTTTGGCCGAAATTTTGACCCCCTCCGATCTTCTTGAAACTCTGGATTCTGACAGAGGGCCACGAGACTTCGACCAGCGCGCAAAAATGGAGGCTCTAGACCCTTCCAGAGCCGAGATATCGAAGGTCAAAATTTGGAGCTGAAAAAAAAAACATAAGGGGTAACACTGTCATTTTTTTTTTTTGGCCGAAATTTTGACCCCCTCCGATCTTCTTGAAACTCTGGATTCTGACAGATGGCCACGAGACTTCGACCAGCGCGCAAAAATGGAGGCTCTAGACCCTTCCAGAGCCGAGATATCGAAGGTCAAAATTTGGAGCTGAAAAAAAAAACATAAGGGGTAACACTGTCATTTTTTTTTTTTGGCCGAAATTTTGACCCCCTCCGATCTTCTTGAAACTCTGGATTCTGACAGAGGGCCACGAGACTTCGACCAGCGTGCAAAAATGGAGGCTCTAGACCCTTCCAGAGCCGAGATATCGAAGGTCAAAATTTGGAGCTGAAAAAAAAACATAAGGGGTAACACTGTCATTTTTTTTTTTTTGCCGAAATTTTGACCCCCTCCGATCTTCTTGAAACTCTGGATTCTGACAGAGGGCCACGAGACTTCGACCAGCGCGCAAAAATGGAGGCTCTAGACCCTTCCAGAGCCGAGATATCGAAGGTCAAAATTTGGAGCTGAAAAAAAAAACATAAGGGGTAACACTGTCATTTTTTTTTGGCCGAAATTTTGACCCCCTCCGATCTTCTTGAAACTCTGGATTCTGACAGAGGGCCACGAGACTTCGACCAGCGCGCAAAAATGGAGGCTCTAGACCCTTCCAGAGCCGAGATATCGAAGGTCAAAATTTGGAGCTGAAAAAAAAACATAAGGGGTAACACTGTCATTTTTTTTTTTTTTTCGGCCGAAATTTTGACCCCCTCCGATCTTCTTGAAACTCTGGATTCTGACAGAGGGCCACGAGACTTCGACCAGCGCGCAAAAATGGAGGCTCTAGACCCTTCCAGAGCCGAGATATCGAAGGTCAAAATTTGGAGCTGAAAAAAAAAACATAAGGGGTAACACAGTCATTTTTTTTTTTGGCCGAAATTTTGACCCCCTCCGATCTTCTTGAAACTCTGGATTCTGACAGAGGGCCACGAGACTTCGACCAGCGCGCAAAAATGGAGGCTCTAGACCCTTCCAGAGCCGAGATATCGAAGGTCAAAATTTGGAGCTGAAAAAAAAACATAAGGGGTAACACTGTCATTTTTTTTTTGGCCGAAATTTTGACCCCCTCCGATCTTCTTGAAACTCTGGATTCTGAAAGAGGGCCACGAGACTTCGACCAGCGCGCAAAAATGGAGGCTCTAGACCCTTCCAGAGCCGAGATATCGAAGGTCAAAATTTGGAGCTGAAAAAAAAACATAAGGGGTAACACTGTCATTTTTTTTTTTGGCTGAAATTTTGACCCCCTCCAATCTTCTTGAAACTCTGGATTCTGACAGAGGGCCACGAGACTTCGACCAGCGCGCAAAAATGGAGGCTCTAGACCCTTCCAGAGCCGAGATATCGAAGGTCAAAATTTTGACCTGAAAAAAAACATAAGGGGTAACACTGTCATTTTTTTTTTTTTTTGGCCGAAATTTTGACCCCCTCCGATCTTCTTGAAACTCTGGATTCTGACAGAGGGCCACGAGACTTCGACCAGCGCGCAAAAATGGAGGCTCTAGACCCTTCCAGAGCCGAGATATCGAAGGTCAAAATTTGGAGCTGAAAAAAAAAACATAAGGGGTAACACTGTCATTTTTTTTTTTGGCCGAAATTTTGACCCCCTCCGATCTTCTTGAAACTCTGGATTCTGACAGAGGGCCACGAGACTTCGACCAGCGTGCAAAAATGGAGGCTCTAGACCCTTCCAGAGCCGAGATATCGAAGGTCAAAATTTGGAGCTGAAAAAAAAACATAAGGGGTAACACTGTCATTTTTTTTTTTGGCCGAAATTTTGACCCCCTCCGATCTTCTTGAAACTCTGGATTCTGACAGAGGGCCACGAGACTTCGACCAGCGCGCAAAAATGGAGGCTCTAGACCCTTCCAGAGCCGAGATATCGAAGGTCAAAATTTGGAGCTGAAAAAAAAAACATAAGGGGTAACACTGTCATTTTTTTTTTGGCCGAAATTTTGACCCCCTCCGATCTTCTTGAAACTCTGGATTCTGACAGAGGGCCACGAGACTTCGACCAGCGCGCAAAAATGGAGGCTCTAGACCCTTCCAGAGCCGAGATATCGAAGGTCAAAATTTGGAGCTGAAAAAAAAACATAAGGGGTAACACTGTCATTTTTTTTTTTTTTGGCCGAAATTTTGACCCCCTCCGATCTTCTTGAAACTCTGGATTCTGACAGAGGGCCACGAGACTTCGACCAGCGCGCAAAAATGGAGGCTCTAGACCCTTCCAGAGCCGAGATATCGAAGGTCAAAATTTGGAGCTGAAAAAAAACATAAGGGGTAACACAGTCATTTTTTTTTGGCCGAAATTTTGACCCCCTCCGATCTTCTTGAAACTCTGGATTCTGACAGAGGGCCACGAGACTTCGACCAGCGCGCAAAAATGGAGGCTCTAGACCCTTCCAGAGCCGAGATATCGAAGGTCAAAATTTGGAGCTGAAAAAAAAACATAAGGGGTAACACTGTCATTTTTTTTTTTGGCCGAAATTTTGACCCCCTCCGATCTTCTTGAAACTCTGGATTCTGAAAGAGGGCCACGAGACTTCGACCAGCGCGCAAAAATGGAGGCTCTAGACCCTTCCAGAGCCGAGATATCGAAGGTCAAAATTTGGAGCTGAAAAAAAAAACATAAGGGGTAACACTGTCATTTTTTTTTTTGGCCGAAATTTTGACCCCCTCCGATCTTCTTGAAACTCTGGATTCTGACAGAGGGCCACGAGACTTCGACCAGCGCGCAAAAATGGAGGCTCTAGACCCTTCCAGAGCCGAGATATCGAAGGTCAAAATTTTGACCTGAAAAAAAACATAAGGGGTAACACTGTCATTTTTTTTTTTTGGCCGAAATTTTGACCCCCTCCGATCTTCTTGAAACTCTGGATTCTGACAGAGGGCCACGAGACTTCGACCAGCGCGCAAAAATGGACGCTCTAGACCCTTCCAGAGCCGAGATATCGAAGGTCAAAATTTGGAGCTGAAAAAAAAACATAAGGGGTAACACTGTCATTTTTTTTTTTGGCCGAAATTTTGACCCCCTCCGATCTTCTTGAAACTCTGGATTCTGACAGAGGGCCACGAGACTTCGACCAGCGCGCAAAAATGGAGGCTCTAGACCCTTCCAGAGCCGAGATATCGAAGGTCAAAATTTGGAGCTGAAAAAAAAAAACATAAGGGGTAACACTGTCATTTTTTTTTGGCCGAAATTTTGACCCCCTCCGATCTTCTTGAAACTCTGGATTCTGACAGAGGGCCACGAGACTTCGACCAGCGCGCAAAAATGGAGGCTCTAGACCCTTCCAGAGCCGAGATATCGAAGGTCAAAATTTGGAGCTGAAAAAAAAAACATAAGGGGTAACACTGTCATTTTTTTTTTTTGGCCGAAATTTTGACCCCCTCCGATCTTCTTGAAACTCTGGATTCTGACAGAGGGCCACGAGACTTCGACCAGCGCGCAAAAATGGAGGCTCTAGACCCTTCCAGAGCCGAGATATCGAAGGTCAAAATTTGGAGCTGAAAAAAAAACATAAGGGGTAACACTGTCATTTTTTTTTTTTTTTGGCCGAAATTTTGACCCCCTCCGATCTTCTTGAAACTCTGGATTCTGACAGAGGGCCACGAGACTTCGACCAGCGCGCAAAAATGGAGGCTCTAGACCCTTCCAGAGCCGAGATATCGAAGGTCAAAATTTGGAGCTGAAAAAAAAACATAAGGGGTAACACTGTCATTTTTTTTTTTGGCCGAAATTTTGACCCCCTCCGATCTTCTTGAAACTCTGGATTCTGACAGAGGGCCACGAGACTTCGACCAGCGCGCAAAAATGGAGGCTCTAGACCCTTCCAGAGCCGAGATATCGAAGGTCAAAATTTGGAGCTGAAAAAAAAACATAAGGGGTAACACTGTCATTTTTTTTTTGGCCGAAATTTTGACCCCCTCCGATCTTCTTGAAACTCTGGATTCTGACAGAGGGCCACGAGACTTCGACCAGCGCGCAAAAATGGAGGCTCTAGACCCTTCCAGAGCCGGAGATATCGAAGGTCAAAATTTGGAGCTGAAAAAAAAAAAACATAAGGGGTAACACTGTCATTTTTTTTTGGCCGAAATTTTGACCCCCTCCGATCTTCTTGAAACTCTGGATTCTGACAGAGGGCAACGAGACTTCGACCAGCGCGCAAAAATGGAGGCTCTAGACCCTTCCAGAGCCGAGATATCGAAGGTCAAAATTTGGAGCTGAAAAAAAAAACATAAGGGGTAACACTGTCATTTTTTTTTTTTGGCCGAAATTTTGACCCCCTCCGATCTTCTTGAAACTCTGGATTCTGACAGAGGGCCACGAGACTTCGACCAGCGCGCAAAAATGGAGGCTCTAGACCCTTCCAGAGCCGAGATATCGAAGGTCAAAATTTGGAGCTGAAAAAAAAAACATAAGGGGTAACACTGTCATTTTTTTTTTTTGGCCGAAATTTTGACCCCCTCCGATCTTCTTGAAACGCTGGATTCTGACAGAGGGCCACGAGACTTCGACCAGCGCGCAAAAATGGAGGCTCTAGACCCTTCCAGAGCCGAGATATCGAAGGTCAAAATTTGGAGCTGAAAAAAAAAACATAAGGGGTAACACTGTCATTTTTTTTTTGGCCGAAATTTTGACCCCCTCCGATCTTCTTGAAACTCTGGATTCTGACAGAGGGCCACGAGACTTCGACCAGCGCGCAAAAATGGAGGCTCTAGACCCTTCCAGAGCCGAGATATCGAAGGTCAAAATTTGGAGCTGAAAAAAAAACATAAGGGGTAACACTGTCATTTTTTTTTTTTTTTGGCCGAAATTTTGACCCCCTCCGATCTTCTTGAAACTCTGGATTCTGACAGAGGGCCACGAGACTTCGACCAGCGCGCAAAAATGGAGGCTCTAGACCCTTCCAGAGCCGAGATATCGAAGGTCAAAATTTGGAGCTGAAAAAAAAAACATAAGGGGTAACACTGTCATTTTTTTTTTGGCCGAAATTTTGACCCCCTCCGATCTTCTTGAAACTCTGGATTCTGACAGAGGGCCACGAGACTTCGACCAGCGCGCAAAAATGGAGGCTCTAGACCCTTCCAGAGCAGAGATATTGAAACTCAAAATTTTGACCAGAGAAAAAAAATGACAGTGTTACCCCTTATGTTTTTTTTCGGGGGGTGAAAAATTAAGTTTCTCCAATCTTCTCAAAACTCTGGATTCTGATAGAGGGCCACGATACATGGACCTGGGTGCAAAAATTGAGGCTCTAGACCCTTCCAGAGCTGAGATATTTAAACTCAAAATTTTGACCAGAGAAAAAAAATGACAGTGTTACCCCTTATGTTTTTTTTCGGGGGGTGAAAAATTAAGTTTCTCCAATCTTCTCAAAACTCTGGATTCTGATAGAGGGCCACGAGACATGGACCTGGGTGCAAAAATTGAGGCTCTAGACCCTTCCAGAGCTGAGATATTGAAACTCAAAATTTTGACCAGAGAAAAAAAATGACAGTGTTACCCCTTATGTTTTTTTTTCGGGGGGTGAAAAATTAAGTTTCTCCAATCTTCTCAAAACTCTGGATTCTGATAGAGGGCCACGAGACATGGACCTGGGTGCAAAAATTGAGGCTCTAGACCCTTCCAGAGCTGAGATATTGAAACTCAAAATTTTGACCAGAAAAAAAAATGACAGTGTTACCCCTTATGTTTTTTTTTTTCGGGGGGTGAAAAATTAAGTTTCTCCAATCTTCTCAAAACTCTGGATTCTGATAGAGGGCCACGAGATATGGACCTGGGTGCAAAAATTGAGGCTCTAGACCCTTCCAGAGTTGAGATATTGAAACTCAAAATTTTGACCAGAGAAAAAAAATGACAGTGTTACCCCTTATGTTTTTTTTTCGGGGGGTGAAAAATTAAGTTTCTCCAATCTTCTCAAATCTCTGGATTCTGATAAAGGGCCACGAGACATGGACCTGGGTGCAAAAATTGAGGCTCTAGACCCTTCCAGAGCTGAGATATTGAAACTCAAAAATTTGACCAGAAAAAAAAAAATGACAGTGTTACCCCTTATGTTTTTTTTCGGGGGGTGAAAAATTAAGTTTCTCCAATCTTCTCAAAACTCTGGATTCTGATAGAGGGCCACGAGACATGGACCTGGGTGCAAAAATTGAGGCTCTAGACCCTTCCAGAGCTGAGATATTTAAACTCAAAATTTTGACCAGAAAAAAAATGACAGTGTTACCCCTTATGTTTTTTTCGGGGGGTGAAAAATGAAGTTTCTCCAATCTTCTCAAAACTCTAGATTCTGATAGAGGGCCACGAGACATGGACCTGGGTGCAAAAATTGAGGCTCTAGACCCTTCCAGAGCTGAGATATTGAGATCCCACATGGGGTCTAGAGACTAGTGGGTGCTAAATGGGATCTCAATATCTCAGCTCAGGAAGGGTCTAGGGTTTGGTTAAATCTCTCTACTAACCCATCAGTTTGGGGATGGAACGGTGTAGTTTTCAAACCCTTTATGCTCAATAACTTGTAGACTTGCTTTAAGAGATTTGAGGTGAAATTAGTCCCACAATCAGTCAGTATCTCTGTAGGAAATCCTACGCAAGAAAACAACTCAATCAAGCAGGAAGCTACTTGCTTAGCTCCAATAGTCCTTAAAGGAAAAACCTCTGGATGCTTAGTAGCATAATCACTCACCACTAGCATAAACCTGTGCCCTGCTTTACTTTTTTCTACTGGACCAACTGCATAAACCCGGGTTCCAGCCTCACTCTTATCATGCTTTAGTTTCACTGGGTTTGTCCAAGAAAGACATGTTCCCAAAAAAAGAAGCATGAGTGTGTATGCTCCAGTGGCTCAGTGGTCTGAGTGTTGTGATTCCATGTGGGAATACCAGGTTCAAGCCTTGCTTTTCTGCGTCTTTAGTTTTGTCGGGTTTGTCCGAGAGAAAAGAAGACATGCTCACAATAAAATAAGTGCATTAGTGTGGAAGGTCCAGTGGCTCAGTGGTGTGAGTGTTGCAGTTCCATATGGGAAAATGGGTTCAAACCTCACTATTGTGATGCTTTGCTTTATTTTCGTCGGGTTTGTTGAAAAGAAAAAAAAGACATGGCCCCCCAAAAAAGGAGTGTGAGGGCTGAAGGTCCAGTGGCTCAGTGGTGTGAGTGTCAATCTCTCGTGTGGAGAATCCTGGTTTGAATCTCTTGATGGTAAACTTTTTTTAGTTTGATTGGTTTGGTCCAAATAAAAGAACAAATCTTCAGCAAGGACATCTAACTGTAAGTGGTTCAGTGGTAAAAAGCGTTGCTGTTCTGTGTTGGAAATCCTGGTTCAAATCTCACTTTTGCTGTTGAAATTACTTTAGTGTGATTTTTTGAGACAAACAGAAACATTGAAATGAAGAAGCTCCTGTGGCTCAGTGGTCTGAGTATTGTGATTCCATGTGGGAAACCCGGGTTCCAGCCTCACTCTTATCATGCTTTAGTTTCACTGGCTTTGTCCAAGAAAGACATGTTCCCAAAAATGGATGTGTGAGTGTTTGTGGTCCAGTGGCTCAGAGTGTTGTGATTCCATGTGGGAAACCAGGGTTTGAGCCTCACTCTTATCATGCTTTAGTTTCACTGGCTTTGTCCAAGAAAGACATGTTCCCAAAAAAGGAAGTGTGAGTGTGTGTTGCTCAGTGGTCTGAGTGTTGTGATAGCTTGTGGGAAACCTGGGTTCAAATCACATTCTTGTGACGCTTTAGTTTCACTGGATTGTCGAAGTAAGACATGCTCCCAAAAAAAGAAGAGTGAGTGTGCAAGCTACAGTGGCTCAGTGGTCTGAGTGTTATGGTTCCATGTGGAAAACCAGGGTTCGAGCCTCACTCTTACCATGCTTTAGTTTCACTGGCTTTGTCCAAGAAAGACATGTTCCCAAAAAAGGAAGTGCGAGTGTGTATGGTCCAGTGGCTGAGTGTTGTGATTCTATGTGGGAAACCCGGGTTCCAGCCTCACTCTTATCATGCTTTAGTTTCACTGGCTTTGTCCAAGTTAGACATGTTCCCAAAAAGGAAGTGTGAGTGTGTGTGGTCCAGTGGCTCAGTGGTCTGAGTCTTGTGATTCCATGTGGGAAACCCGGATTCGAATCACACTTTTGTGATGCTTTAGTTTCACTGGATTGTCGAAGTCGACATGCTCCCAACTCGTCCACATGCTCCCAAAAAAAGAAGAGTGAGTGTGCAAGCTCCAGTGGCTCAGTGGTCTGAGTGTTGTGATTCCATGTGGGAAACCAGGGTTTGAGCCTCACTCTTACCATGCTTTAGTTTCAAGGGGTTTGTCCAAGAGAGAAAAAGACTTGCTCCCAAAAAATTCAGTATGTGTGTGGATGGTCCAGTGGCTCAGTGGGTGAGCTCTCACTCCCCAGTTGGGAGGTTCCTGGTTCAAGACTAGACTGGACACTGAAGCAAGTGATGGTTGCAGGATGGAGGAGGATGACTGAAGATTGTGGAGGAGTATCTAGGATGAGAACTATAGATAATTGTGTGTATGAGGTAAGAAAGAGATTTTTTGGGGCATGCTATTGCTGTGTACATTTCATGTATTCCAAAATTAAAATTTTGGTTAAGTCCCACAAAAAAATGCCTCTCTCTGCAGCAACACCGCTGCTGGATATCGTCCCAGAAATCCCCAGGGGGAGGAGTTAGGTTATTTCCTCCCCCCTTCGTGTCCTGACCGTCTCTCGTCCCCCAGCTGCAGATCTGGAGGATGTTCGTCAACGCAACCATGCTTCACGGTCCAGCCCGGTCTTGAACCAGGAACATCCCAACCTCCCGATTCGGGAGTGAGAGCTCACCCACGGAGCCACTGGACCATCCACACTCAAACTTCTTTTTTTTGGGAGCATGTCTTCTTTATTTGGACCAAACCGGTGAAAGAAGAGTTTTACCAACAAGAGACTCGAACCAGGATTCTCCACACGAGAGCGCAACACTCACACCACTGAGCCACTGGACCATACACACTCATATTTAATTTTTTGGGAGCATGTCTTTTTCTCTCTTGGACAAACCCGTTGAAACTAAAGCATGACAAGAGTGAGGCTCGAACCCTGGTTTCCCACATGGAATCACAACACTCAGACCACTGAGCCACTTTACCATCCACACTCAAACTTCTTTTTTTTGGGAGCATGTCTTCTTTATTTGGACCAAACCGGTGAAAGAAGAGTTTTACCAACAAAAGACTCGAACCAGGATTCTCCACACGAGAGCGCAACGCTCACACCATTGAGCCACTGGACCAAACACACTCATACTTAATTTTTTGGGATTTTGACCCCCTCCGATCTTCTTGAAACTCTGGATTCTGACAGAGGGCCACGAGACTTCGACCAGCGCGCAAAAATGGAGGCTCTAGACCCTTCCAGAGCCGAGATATCGAAGGTCAAAATTTGGAGCTGAAAAAAAAAAAACATAAGGGGTAACACTGTCATTTTTTTTTTGGCCGAAATTTTGACCCCCTCCGATCTTCTTGAAACTCTGGATTCTGACAGAGGGCCACGAGACTTCGACCAGCGCGCAAAAATGGAGGCTCTAGACCCTTCCAGAGCCGAGATATCGAAGGTCAAAATTTGGAGCTGAAAAAAAAAACATAAGGGGTAACACTGTCATTTTTTTTTTTGGCCGAAATTTTGACCCCCTCCGATCTTCTTGAAACTCTGGATTCTGACAGAGGGCCACGAGACTTCGACTAGCGCGCAAAAATGGAGGCCCTAGACCCTTCCAGAGCCGAGATATCGAAGGTCAAAATTTGGAGCTGAAAAAAAAACATAAGGGGTAACACTGTCATTTTTTTTTTTTGGCCGAAATTTTGACCCCCTCCGATCTTCTTGAAACTCTGGATTCTGACAGAGGGCCACGAGACTTCGACCAGCGCGCAAAAATGGAGGCTCTAGACCCTTCCAGAGCCGAGATATCGAAGGTCAAAATTTGGAGCTGAAAAAAAAACATAAGGGGTAACACTGTCATTTTTTTTTTTGGCCGAAATTTTGACCCCCTCCGATCTTCTTGAAACTCTGGATTCTGACAGAGGGCCACGAGACTTCGACCAGCGTGCAAAAATGGAGGCTCTAGACCCTTCCAGAGCCGAGATATCGAAGGTCAAAATTTGGAGCTGAAAAAAAAACATAAGGGGTAACACTGTCATTTTTTTTTTTTTGGCCGAAATTTTGACCCCCTCCGATCTTCTTGAAACTCTGGATTCTGACAGAGGGCCACGAGACTTCGACCAGCGCGCAAAAATGGAAGCTCTAGACCCTTCCAGAGCCGAGATATCGAAGGTCAAAATTTGGAGCTGAAAAAAAAACCATAAGGGGTAACACTGTCATTTTTTTTTTTGGCCGAAATTTTGACCCCCTCCGATCTTCTTGAAACTCTGGATTCTGACAGAGGGCCACGAGACTTCGACCAGCGCGCAAAAATGGAGGCTCTAGACCCTTCCAGAGCCGAGATATCGAAGGTCAAAATTTGGAGCTGAAAAAAAAACATAAGGGGTAACACTGTCATTTTTTTTTTTTGGCCGAAATTTTGACCCCCTCCGATCTTCTTGAAACTCTGGATTCAAACAGAGGGCCACGAGACTTCGACCAGCGCGCAAAAATGGAGGCTCTAGACCCTTCCAGAGCCGAGATATCGAAGGTCAAAATTTGGAGCTGAAAAAAAAAACATAAGGGGTAACACTGTCATTTTTTTTTTTGGCCGAAATTTTGACCCCCTCCGATCTTCTTGAAACTCTGGATTCTGACAGAGGGCCACGAGACTTCGACCAGCGCGCAAAAATGGAGGCTCTAGACCCTTCCAGAGCCGAGATATCGAAGGTCAAAATTTGGAGCTGAAAAAAAAACATAAGGGGTAACACTGTCATTTTTTTTTTGGCCGAAATTTTGACCCCCTCCGATCTTCTTGAAACTCTGGATTCTGACAGAGGGCCACGAGACTTCGACCAGCGTGCAAAAATGGAGGCTCTAGACCCTTCCAGAGCCGAGATATCGAAGGTCAAACTTTGGAGCTGAAAAAAAAACATAAGGGGTAACACTGTCATTTTTTTTTTTTTGGCCGAAATTTTGACCCCCTCCGATCTTCTTGAAACTCTGGATTCTGAAAGAGGGCCACGAGACTTCGACCAGCGCGCAAAAATGGAGGCTCTAGACCCTTCCAGAGCCGAGATATCGAAGGTCAAAATTTGGAGCTGAAAAAAAAACATAAGGGGTAACACTGTCATTTTTTTTTTGGCCGAAATTTTGACCCCCTCCGATCTTCTTGAAACTCTGGATTCTGACAGAGGGCCACGAGACTTCGACCAGCGCGCAAAAATGGAGGCTCTAGACCCTTCCAGAGCCGAGATATCGAAGGTCAAAATTTGGACCTGAAAAAAAAAACATAAGGGGTAACACTGTCATTTTTTTTTTTTGGCCGAAATTTTGACCCCCTCCGATCTTCTTGAAACTCTGGATTCTGACAGAGGGCCACGAGACTTCGACCAGCGCGCAAAAATGGACGCTCTAGACCCTTCCAGAGCCGAGATATCGAAGGTCAAAATTTGGAGCTGAAAAAAAAACATAAGGGGTAACACTGTCATTTTTTTTTTTGGCCGAAATTTTGACCCCCTCCGATCTTCTTGAAACTCTGGATTCTGACAGAGGGCCACGAGACTTCGACCAGCGCGCAAAAATGGAGGCTCTAGACCCTTCCAGAGCCGAGATATCGAAGGTCAAAATTTGGAGCTGAAAAAAAAAAACATAAGGGGTAACACTGTCATTTTTTTTTGGCCGAAATTTTGACCCCCTCCGATCTTCTTGAAACTCTGGATTCTGACAGAGGGCCACGAGACTTCGACCAGCGCGCAAAAATGGAGGCTCTAGACCCTTCCAGAGCCGAGATATCGAAGGTCAAAATTTGGAGCTGAAAACAAAAAACATAAGGGGTAACACTGTCATTTTTTTTTTTTTGGCCGAAATTTTGACCCCCTCCGATCTTCTTGAAACTCTGGATTCTGACAGAGGGCCACGAGACTTCGACCAGCGCGCAAAAATGGAGGCTCTAGACCCTTCCAGAGCCGAGATATCGAAGGTCAAAATTTGGAGCTGAAAAAAAAACATAAGGGGTAACACTGTCATTTTTTTTTTTTGGCCGAAATTTTGACCCCCTCCGATCTTCTTGAAACTCTGGATTCTGACAGAGGGCCACGAGACTTCGACCAGCGCGCAAAAATGGAGGCTCTAGACCCTTCCAGAGCCGAGATATCGAAGGTCAAAATTTGGAGCTGAAAAAAAAAACATAAGGGGTAACACTGTCATTTTTTTTTTGGCCGAAATTTTGACCCCCTCCGATCTTCTTGAAACTCTGGATTCTGACAGAGGGCCACGAGACTTCGACCAGCGCGCAAAAATGGAGGCTCTAGACCCTTCCAGAGCCGAGATATCGAAGGTCAAAATTTGGAGCTGAAAAAAAAACATAAGGGGTAACACTGTCATTTTTTTTTTTTTTGGCCGAAATTTTGACCCCCTCCGATCTTCTTGAAACTCTGGATTCTGACAGAGGGCCACGAGACTTCGACCAGCGCGCAAAAATGGAGGCTCTAGACCCTTCCAGAGCCGAGATATCGAAGGTCAAAATTTGGAGCTGAAAAAAAACATAAGGGGTAACACAGTCATTTTTTTTTTGGCCGAAATTTTGACCCCCTCCGATCTTCTTGAAACTCTGGATTCTGACAGAGGGCCACGAGACTTCGACCAGCGCGCAAAAATGGAGGCTCTAGACCCTTCCAGAGCCGAGATATCGAAGGTCAAAATTTGGAGCTGAAAAAAAAACATAAGGGGTAACACTGTCATTTTTTTTTTTGGCCGAAATTTTGACCCCCTCCGATCTTCTTGAAACTCTGGATTCTGAAAGAGGGCCACGAGACTTCGACCAGCGCGCAAAAATGGAGGCTCTAGACCCTTCCAGAGCCGAGATATCGAAGGTCAAAATTTGGAGCTGAAAAAAAAAACATAAGGGGTAACACTGTCATTTTTTTTTTTGGCCGAAATTTTGACCCCCTCCGATCTTCTTGAAACTCTGGATTCTGACAGAGGGCCACGAGACTTCGACCAGCGCGCAAAAATGGAGGCTCTAGACCCTTCCAGAGCCGAGATATCGAAGGTCAAAATTTTGACCTGAAAAAAAACATAAGGGGTAACACTGTCATTTTTTTTTTTTGGCCGAAATTTTGACCCCCTCCGATCTTCTTGAAACTCTGGATTCTGACAGAGGGCCACGAGACTTCGACCAGCGCGCAAAAATGGACGCTCTAGACCCTTCCAGAGCCGAGATATCGAAGGTCAAAATTTGGAGCTGAAAAAAAAACATAAGGGGTAACACTGTCATTTTTTTTTTTGGCCGAAATTTTGACCCCCTCCGATCTTCTTGAAACTCTGGATTCTGACAGAGGGCCACGAGACTTCGACCAGCGCGCAAAAATGGAGGCTCTAGACCCTTCCAGAGCCGAGATATCGAAGGTCAAAATTTGGAGCTGAAAAAAAAAAACATAAGGGGTAACACTGTCATTTTTTTTTGGCCGAAATTTTGACCCCCTCCGATCTTCTTGAAACTCTGGATTCTGACAGAGGGCCACGAGACTTCGACCAGCGCGCAAAAATGGAGGCTCTAGACCCTTCCAGAGCCGAGATATCGAAGGTCAAAATTTGGAGCTGAAAAAAAAAACATAAGGGGTAACACTGTCATTTTTTTTTTTTGGCCGAAATTTTGACCCCCTCCGATCTTCTTGAAACTCTGGATTCTGACAGAGGGCCACGAGACTTCGACCAGCGCGCAAAAATGGAGGCTCTAGACCCTTCCAGAGCCGAGATATCGAAGGTCAAAATTTGGAGCTGAAAAAAAAACATAAGGGGTAACACTGTCATTTTTTTTTTTTTTTGGCCGAAATTTTGACCCCCTCCGATCTTCTTGAAACTCTGGATTCTGACAGAGGGCCACGAGACTTCGACCAGCGCGCAAAAATGGAGGCTCTAGACCCTTCCAGAGCCGAGATATCGAAGGTCAAAATTTGGAGCTGAAAAAAAAACATAAGGGGTAACACTGTCATTTTTTTTTTTGGCCGAAATTTTGACCCCCTCCGATCTTCTTGAAACTCTGGATTCTGACAGAGGGCCACGAGACTTCGACCAGCGCGCAAAAATGGAGGCTCTAGACCCTTCCAGAGCCGAGATATCGAAGGTCAAAATTTGGAGCTGAAAAAAAAACATAAGGGGTAACACTGTCATTTTTTTTTTGGCCGAAATTTTGACCCCCTCCGATCTTCTTGAAACTCTGGATTCTGACAGAGGGCCACGAGACTTCGACCAGCGCGCAAAAATGGAGGCTCTAGACCCTTCCAGAGCCGAGATATCGAAGGTCAAAATTTGGAGCTGAAAAAAAAAAAACATAAGGGGTAACACTGTCATTTTTTTTTGGCCGAAATTTTGACCCCCTCCGATCTTCTTGAAACTCTGGATTCTGACAGAGGGCAACGAGACTTCGACCAGCGCGCAAAAATGGAGGCTCTAGACCCTTCCAGAGCCGAGATATCGAAGGTCAAAATTTGGAGCTGAAAAAAAAAACATAAGGGGTAACACTGTCATTTTTTTTTTTTTGGCCGAAATTTTGACCCCCTCCGATCTTCTTGAAACTCTGGATTCTGACAGAGGGCCACGAGACTTCGACCAGCGCGCAAAAATGGAGGCTCTAGACCCTTCCAGAGCCGAGATATCGAAGGTCAAAATTTGGAGCTGAAAAAAAAAACATAAGGGGTAACACTGTCATTTTTTTTTTTTGGCCGAAATTTTGACCCCCTCCGATCTTCTTGAAACGCTGGATTCTGACAGAGGGCCACGAGACTTCGACCAGCGCGCAAAAATGGAGGCTCTAGACCCTTCCAGAGCCGAGATATCGAAGGTCAAAATTTGGAGCTGAAAAAAAAAACATAAGGGGTAACACTGTCATTTTTTTTTTGGCCGAAATTTTGACCCCCTCCGATCTTCTTGAAACTCTGGATTCTGACAGAGGGCCACGAGACTTCGACCAGCGCGCAAAAATGGAGGCTCTAGACCCTTCCAGAGCCGAGATATCGAAGGTCAAAATTTGGAGCTGAAAAAAAAACATAAGGGGTAACACTGTCATTTTTTTTTTTTTTTGGCCGAAATTTTGACCCCCTCCGATCTTCTTGAAACTCTGGATTCTGACAGAGGGCCACGAGACTTCGACCAGCGCGCAAAAATGGAGGCTCTAGACCCTTCCAGAGCCGAGATATCGAAGGTCAAAATTTGGAGCTGAAAAAAAAAACATAAGGGGTAACACTGTCATTTTTTTTTTTGGCCGAAATTTTGACCCCCTCCGATCTTCTTGAAACTCTGGATTCTGACAGAGGGCCACGAGACTTCGACCAGCGCGCAAAAATGGAGGCTCTAGACCCTTCCAGAGCAGAGATATTGAAACTCAAAATTTTGACCAGAGAAAAAAAATGACAGTGTTACCCCTTATGTTTTTTTTCGGGGGGTGAAAAATTAAGTTTCTCCAATCTTCTCAAAACTCTGGATTCTGATAGAGGGCCACGATACATGGACCTGGGTGCAAAAATTGAGGCTCTAGACCCTTCCAGAGCTGAGATATTTAAACTCAAAATTTTGACCAGAGAAAAAAAATGACAGTGTTACCCCTTATGTTTTTTTTCGGGGGGTGAAAAATTAAGTTTCTCCAATCTTCTCAAAACTCTGGATTCTGATAGAGGGCCACGAGACATGGACCTGGGTGCAAAAATTGAGGCTCTAGACCCTTCCAGAGCTGAGATATTGAAACTCAAAATTTTGACCAGAGAAAAAAAATGACAGTGTTACCCCTTATGTTTTTTTTTCGGGGGGTGAAAAATTAAGTTTCTCCAATCTTCTCAAAACTCTGGATTCTGATAGAGGGCCACGAGACATGGACCTGGGTGCAAAAATTGAGGCTCTAGACCCTTCCAGAGCTGAGATATTGAAACTCAAAATTTTGACCAGAAAAAAAAATGACAGTGTTACCCCTTATGTTTTTTTTTTTCGGGGGGTGAAAAATTAAGTTTCTCCAATCTTCTCAAAACTCTGGATTCTGATAGAGGGCCACGAGATATGGACCTGGGTGCAAAAATTGAGGCTCTAGACCCTTCCAGAGTTGAGATATTGAAACTCAAAATTTTGACCAGAGAAAAAAAATGACAGTGTTACCCCTTATGTTTTTTTTTCGGGGGGTGAAAAATTAAGTTTCTCCAATCTTCTCAAATCTCTGGATTCTGATAAAGGGCCACGAGACATGGACCTGGGTGCAAAAATTGAGGCTCTAGACCCTTCCAGAGCTGAGATATTGAAACTCAAAAATTTGACCAGAAAAAAAAAAATGACAGTGTTACCCCTTATGTTTTTTTTCGGGGGGTGAAAAATTAAGTTTCTCCAATCTTCTCAAAACTCTGGATTCTGATAGAGGGCCACGAGACATGGACCTGGGTGCAAAAATTGAGGCTCTAGACCCTTCCAGAGCTGAGATATTTAAACTCAAAATTTTGACCAGAAAAAAAATGACAGTGTTACCCCTTATGTTTTTTTCGGGGGGTGAAAAATGAAGTTTCTCCAATCTTCTCAAAACTCTAGATTCTGATAGAGGGCCACGAGACATGGACCTGGGTGCAAAAATTGAGGCTCTAGACCCTTCCAGAGCTGAGATATTGAGATCCCACATGGGGTCTAGAGACTAGTGGGTGCTAAATGGGATCTCAATATCTCAGCTCAGGAAGGGTCTAGGGTTTGGTTAAATCTCTCTACTAACCCATCAGTTTGGGGATGGAACGGTGTAGTTTTCAAACCCTTTATGCTCAATAACTTGTAGACTTGCTTTAAGAGATTTGAGGTGAAATTAGTCCCACAATCAGTCAGTATCTCTGTAGGAAATCCTACGCAAGAAAACAACTCAATCAAGCAGGAAGCTACTTGCTTAGCTCCAATAGTCCTTAAAGGAAAAACCTCTGGATGCTTAGTAGCATAATCACTCACCACTAGCATAAACCTGTGCCCTGCTTTACTTTTTTCTACTGGACCAACTGCATAAACCCGGGTTCCAGCCTC
Source organism: Cyprinella venusta (assembly GCA_038021265.1). NCBI lineage: Eukaryota > Metazoa > Chordata > Actinopteri > Cypriniformes > Leuciscidae > Cyprinella > Cyprinella venusta. Next base: position 24,529,662 of record CM075865.1, on the reverse strand, counting down.
ACTCTTATCATGCTTTAGTTTCACTGGGTTTGTCCAAGAAAGACATGTTCCCAAAAAAAGAAGCATGAGTGTGTATGCTCCAGTGGCTCAGTGGTCTGAGTGTTGTGATTCCATGTGGGAATACCAGGTTCAAGCCTTGCTTTTCTGCGTCTTTAGTTTTGTCGGGTTTGTCCGAGAGAAAAGAAGACATGCTCACAATAAAATAAGTGCATTAGTGTGGAAGGTCCAGTGGCTCAGTGGTGTGAGTGTTGCAGTTCCATATGGGAAAATGGGTTCAAACCTCACTATTGTGATGCTTTGCTTTATTTTCGTCGGGTTTGTTGAAAAGAAAAAAAAGACATGGCCCCCCAAAAAAGGAGTGTGAGGGCTGAAGGTCCAGTGGCTCAGTGGTGTGAGTGTCAATCTCTCGTGTGGAGAATCCTGGTTTGAATCTCTTGATGGTAAACTTTTTTTAGTTTGATTGGTTTGGTCCAAATAAAAGAACAAATCTTCAGCAAGGACATCTAACTGTAAGTGGTTCAGTGGTAAAAAGCGTTGCTGTTCTGTGTTGGAAATCCTGGTTCAAATCTCACTTTTGCTGTTGAAATTACTTTAGTGTGATTTTTTGAGACAAACAGAAACATTGAAATGAAGAAGCTCCTGTGGCTCAGTGGTCTGAGTATTGTGATTCCATGTGGGAAACCCGGGTTCCAGCCTCACTCTTATCATGCTTTAGTTTCACTGGCTTTGTCCAAGAAAGACATGTTCCCAAAAATGGATGTGTGAGTGTTTGTGGTCCAGTGGCTCAGAGTGTTGTGATTCCATGTGGGAAACCAGGGTTTGAGCCTCACTCTTATCATGCTTTAGTTTCACTGGCTTTGTCCAAGAAAGACATGTTCCCAAAAAAGGAAGTGTGAGTGTGTGTTGCTCAGTGGTCTGAGTGTTGTGATAGCTTGTGGGAAACCTGGGTTCAAATCACATTCTTGTGACGCTTTAGTTTCACTGGATTGTCGAAGTAAGACATGCTCCCAAAAAAAGAAGAGTGAGTGTGCAAGCTACAGTGGCTCAGTGGTCTGAGTGTTATGGTTCCATGTGGAAAACCAGGGTTCGAGCCTCACTCTTACCATGCTTTAGTTTCACTGGCTTTGTCCAAGAAAGACATGTTCCCAAAAAAGGAAGTGCGAGTGTGTATGGTCCAGTGGCTGAGTGTTGTGATTCTATGTGGGAAACCCGGGTTCCAGCCTCACTCTTATCATGCTTTAGTTTCACTGGCTTTGTCCAAGTTAGACATGTTCCCAAAAAGGAAGTGTGAGTGTGTGTGGTCCAGTGGCTCAGTGGTCTGAGTCTTGTGATTCCATGTGGGAAACCCGGATTCGAATCACACTTTTGTGATGCTTTAGTTTCACTGGATTGTCGAAGTCGACATGCTCCCAACTCGTCCACATGCTCCCAAAAAAAGAAGAGTGAGTGTGCAAGCTCCAGTGGCTCAGTGGTCTGAGTGTTGTGATTCCATGTGGGAAACCAGGGTTTGAGCCTCACTCTTACCATGCTTTAGTTTCAAGGGGTTTGTCCAAGAGAGAAAAAGACTTGCTCCCAAAAAATTCAGTATGTGTGTGGATGGTCCAGTGGCTCAGTGGGTGAGCTCTCACTCCCCAGTTGGGAGGTTCCTGGTTCAAGACTAGACTGGACACTGAAGCAAGTGATGGTTGCAGGATGGAGGAGGATGACTGAAGATTGTGGAGGAGTATCTAGGATGAGAACTATAGATAATTGTGTGTATGAGGTAAGAAAGAGATTTTTTGGGGCATGCTATTGCTGTGTACATTTCATGTATTCCAAAATTAAAATTTTGGTTAAGTCCCACAAAAAAATGCCTCTCTCTGCAGCAACACCGCTGCTGGATATCGTCCCAGAAATCCCCAGGGGGAGGAGTTAGGTTATTTCCTCCCCCCTTCGTGTCCTGACCGTCTCTCGTCCCCCAGCTGCAGATCTGGAGGATGTTCGTCAACGCAACCATGCTTCACGGTCCAGCCCGGTCTTGAACCAGGAACATCCCAACCTCCCGATTCGGGAGTGAGAGCTCACCCACGGAGCCACTGGACCATCCACACTCAAACTTCTTTTTTTTGGGAGCATGTCTTCTTTATTTGGACCAAACCGGTGAAAGAAGAGTTTTACCAACAAGAGACTCGAACCAGGATTCTCCACACGAGAGCGCAACACTCACACCACTGAGCCACTGGACCATACACACTCATATTTAATTTTTTGGGAGCATGTCTTTTTCTCTCTTGGACAAACCCGTTGAAACTAAAGCATGACAAGAGTGAGGCTCGAACCCTGGTTTCCCACATGGAATCACAACACTCAGACCACTGAGCCACTTTACCATCCACACTCAAACTTCTTTTTTTTGGGAGCATGTCTTCTTTATTTGGACCAAACCGGTGAAAGAAGAGTTTTACCAACAAAAGACTCGAACCAGGATTCTCCACACGAGAGCGCAACGCTCACACCATTGAGCCACTGGACCAAACACACTCATACTTAATTTTTTGGGATTTTGACCCCCTCCGATCTTCTTGAAACTCTGGATTCTGACAGAGGGCCACGAGACTTCGACCAGCGCGCAAAAATGGAGGCTCTAGACCCTTCCAGAGCCGAGATATCGAAGGTCAAAATTTGGAGCTGAAAAAAAAAAAACATAAGGGGTAACACTGTCATTTTTTTTTTTGGCCGAAATTTTGACCCCCTCCGATCTTCTTGAAACTCTGGATTCTGACAGAGGGCCACGAGACTTCGACCAGCGCGCAAAAATGGAGGCTCTAGACCCTTCCAGAGCCGAGATATCGAAGGTCAAAATTTGGAGCTGAAAAAAAAAACATAAGGGGTAACACTGTCATTTTTTTTTTTGGCCGAAATTTTGACCCCCTCCGATCTTCTTGAAACTCTGGATTCTGACAGAGGGCCACGAGACTTCGACTAGCGCGCAAAAATGGAGGCCCTAGACCCTTCCAGAGCCGAGATATCGAAGGTCAAAATTTGGAGCTGAAAAAAAAACATAAGGGGTAACACTGTCATTTTTTTTTTTTGGCCGAAATTTTGACCCCCTCCGATCTTCTTGAAACTCTGGATTCTGACAGAGGGCCACGAGACTTCGACCAGCGCGCAAAAATGGAGGCTCTAGACCCTTCCAGAGCCGAGATATCGAAGGTCAAAATTTGGAGCTGAAAAAAAAACATAAGGGGTAACACTGTCATTTTTTTTTTTGGCCGAAATTTTGACCCCCTCCGATCTTCTTGAAACTCTGGATTCTGACAGAGGGCCACGAGACTTCGACCAGCGTGCAAAAATGGAGGCTCTAGACCCTTCCAGAGCCGAGATATCGAAGGTCAAAATTTGGAGCTGAAAAAAAAACATAAGGGGTAACACTGTCATTTTTTTTTTTTTGGCCGAAATTTTGACCCCCTCCGATCTTCTTGAAACTCTGGATTCTGACAGAGGGCCACGAGACTTCGACCAGCGCGCAAAAATGGAAGCTCTAGACCCTTCCAGAGCCGAGATATCGAAGGTCAAAATTTGGAGCTGAAAAAAAAAACATAAGGGGTAACACTGTCATTTTTTTTTTTGGCCGAAATTTTTACCCCCTCCGATCTTCTTGAAACTCTGGATTCTGACAGAGGGCCACGAGACTTCGACCAGCGCGCAAAAATGGAGGCTCTAGACCCTTCCAGAGCCGAGATATCGAAGGTCAAAATTTGGAGCTGAAAAAAAAACCATAAGGGGTAACACTGTCATTTTTTTTTTTGGCCGAAATTTTGACCCCCTCCGATCTTCTTGAAACTCTGGATTCTGACAGAGGGCCACGAGACTTCGACCAGCGCGCAAAAATGGAGGCTCTAGACCCTTCCAGAGCCGAGATATCGAAGGTCAAAATTTGGAGCTGAAAAAAAAACATAAGGGGTAACACTGTCATTTTTTTTTTTTGGCCGAAATTTTGACCCCCTCCGATCTTCTTGAAACTCTGGATTCAAACAGAGGGCCACGAGACTTCGACCAGCGCGCAAAAATGGAGGCTCTAGACCCTTCCAGAGCCGAGATATCGAAGGTCAAAATTTGGAGCTGAAAAAAAAAACATAAGGGGTAACACTGTCATTTTTTTTTTTGGCCGAAATTTTGACCCCCTCCGATCTTCTTGAAACTCTGGATTCTGACAGAGGGCCACGAGACTTCGACCAGCGCGCAAAAATGGAGGCTCTAGACCCTTCCAGAGCCGAGATATCGAAGGTCAAAATTTGGAGCTGAAAAAAAAAACATAAGGGGTAACACTGTCATTTTTTTTTTGGCCGAAATTTTGACCCCCTCCGATCTTCTTGAAACTCTGGATTCTGACAGAGGGCCACGAGACTTCGACCAGCGTGCAAAAATGGAGGCTCTAGACCCTTCCAGAGCCGAGATATCGAAGGTCAAACTTTGGAGCTGAAAAAAAAACATAAGGGGTAACACTGTCATTTTTTTTTTTTTTGGCCGAAATTTTGACCCCCTCCGATCTTCTTGAAACTCTGGATTCTGAAAGAGGGCCACGAGACTTCGACCAGCGCGCAAAAATGGAGGCTCTAGACCCTTCCAGAGCCGAGATATCGAAGGTCAAAATTTGGAGCTGAAAAAAAAACATAAGGGGTAACACTGTCATTTTTTTTTTGGCCGAAATTTTGACCCCCTCCGATCTTCTTGAAACTCTGGATTCTGACAGAGGGCCACGAGACTTCGACCAGCGCGCAAAAATGGAGGCTCTAGACCCTTCCAGAGCCGAGATATCGAAGGTCAAAATTTGGACCTGAAAAAAAAAACATAAGGGGTAACACTGTCATTTTTTTTTTTTGGCCGAAATTTTGACCCCCTCCGATCTTCTTGAAACTCTGGATTCTGACAGAGGGCCACGAGACTTCGACCAGCGCGCAAAAATGGACGCTCTAGACCCTTCCAGAGCCGAGATATCGAAGGTCAAAATTTGGAGCTGAAAAAAAAACATAAGGGGTAACACTGTCATTTTTTTTTTTGGCCGAAATTTTGACCCCCTCCGATCTTCTTGAAACTCTGGATTCTGACAGAGGGCCACGAGACTTCGACCAGCGCGCAAAAATGGAGGCTCTAGACCCTTCCAGAGCCGAGATATCGAAGGTCAAAATTTGGAGCTGAAAAAAAAAAACATAAGGGGTAACACTGTCATTTTTTTTTGGCCGAAATTTTGACCCCCTCCGATCTTCTTGAAACTCTGGATTCTGACAGAGGGCCACGAGACTTCGACCAGCGCGCAAAAATGGAGGCTCTAGACCCTTCCAGAGCCGAGATATCGAAGGTCAAAATTTGGAGCTGAAAACAAAAAACATAAGGGGTAACACTGTCATTTTTTTTTTTTTGGCCGAAATTTTGACCCCCTCCGATCTTCTTGAAACTCTGGATTCTGACAGAGGGCCACGAGACTTCGACCAGCGCGCAAAAATGGAGGCTCTAGACCCTTCCAGAGCCGAGATATCGAAGGTCAAAATTTGGAGCTGAAAAAAAAACATAAGGGGTAACACTGTCATTTTTTTTTTTTGGCCGAAATTTTGACCCCCTCCGATCTTCTTGAAACTCTGGATTCTGACAGAGGGCCACGAGACTTCGACCAGCGCGCAAAAATGGAAGCTCTAGACCCTTCCAGAGCCGAGATATCGAAGGTCAAAATTTGGAGCTGAAAAAAAAAACATAAGGGGTAACACTGTCATTTTTTTTTTGGCCGAAATTTTGACCCCCTCCGATCTTCTTGAAACTCTGGATTCTGACAGAGGGCCACGAGACTTCGACCAGCGCGCAAAAATGGAGGCTCTAGACCCTTCCAGAGCCGAGATATCGAAGGTCAAAATTTGGAGCTGAAAAAAAAACATAAGGGGTAACACTGTCATTTTTTTTTTTTTTGGCCGAAATTTTGACCCCCTCCGATCTTCTTGAAACTCTGGATTCTGACAGAGGGCCACGAGACTTCGACCAGCGCGCAAAAATGGAGGCTCTAGACCCTTCCAGAGCCGAGATATCGAAGGTCAAAATTTGGAGCTGAAAAAAAAACATAAGGGGTAACACTGTCATTTTTTTTTTTGGCCGAAATTTTGACCCCCTCCGATCTTCTTGAAACTCTGGATTCTGACAGAGGGCCACGAGACTTCGACCAGCGCGCAAAAATGGAGGCTCTAGACCCTTCCAGAGCCGAGATATCGAAGGTCAAAATTTGGAGCTGAAAAAAAAAAAACATAAGGGGTAACACTGTCATTTTTTTTTTTGGCCGAAATTTTGACCCCCTCCGATCTTCTTGAAACTCTGGATTCTGACAGAGGGCCACGAGACTTCGACCAGCGCGCAAAAATGGAGGTTCTAGACCCTTCCAGAGCCGAGATATCGAAGGTCAAAATTTGGAGCTGAAAAAAAAACATAAGGGGTAACACTGTCATTTTTTTTTTTGGCCGAAATTTAGACCCCCTCCGATCTTCTTGAAACTCTGGATTCTGACAGAGGGCCACGAGACTTCGACCAGCGTTCAAAAATGGAGGCTCTAGACCCTTCCAGAGCCGAGATATCGAAGGTCAAAATTTGGAGCTGAAAAAAAAACATAAGGGGTAACACTGTCATTTTTTTTTTTTGGCCGAAATTTTGACCCCCTCCGATCTTCTTGAAACTCTGGATTCTGACAGAGGGCCACGAGACTTCGACCAGCGCGCAAAAATGGAGGCTCTAGACCCTTCCAGAGCCGAGATATCGAAGGTCAAAATTTGGAGCTGAAAAAAAAAACATAAGGGGTAACACTGTCATTTTTTTTTTGGCCGAAATTTTGACCCCCTCCGATCTTCTTGAAACTCTGGATTCTGACAGAGGGCCACGAGACTTCGACCAGCGCGCAAAAATGGAGGCTCTAGACCCTTCCAGAGCCGAGATATCGAAGGTCAAAATTTGGAGCTGAAAAAAAACATAAGGGGTAACACTGTCATTTTTTTTTTTTTGGCCGAAATTTTGACCCCCTCCGATCTTCTTGAAACTCTGGATTCTGACAGAGGGCCACGAGACTTCGACCAGCGCGCAAAAATGGAGGCTCTAGACCCTTGCCGAGATATCGAAGGTCAAAATTTGGAGCTGAAAAAAAAAACATAAGGGGTAACACTGTCATTTTTTTTTTTGGCCGAAATTTTGACCCCCTCCGATCTTCTTGAAACTCTGGATTCTGACAGAGGGCCACGAGACTTCGACCAGCGCGCAAAAATGGAGGCTCTAGACCCTTCCAGAGCCGAGATATCGAAGGTCAAAATTTTGACCTGAAAAAAAACATAAGGGGTAACACTGTCATTTTTTTTTTTTGGCCGAAATTTTGACCCCCTCCGATCTTCTTGAAACTCTGGATTCTGACAGAGGGCCACGAGACTTCGACCAGCGCGCAAAAATGGAGGCTCTAGACCCTTCCAGAGCCGAGATATCGAAGGTCAAAATTTGGAGCTGAAAAAAAAACATAAGGGGTAACACTGTCATTTTTTTTTTTTTGGCCGAAATTTTGACCCCCTCCGATCTTCTTGAAACTCTGGATTCTGACAGAGGGCCACGAGACTTCGACCAGCGCGCAAAAATGGAGGCTCTAGACCCTTCCAGAGCCGAGATATCGAAGGTCAAAATTTGGAGCTGAAAAAAAAAAAACATAAGGGGTAACACTGTCATTTTTTTTTTGGCCGAAATTTTGACTCCCTCCGATCTTCTTGAAACTCTGGATTCTGACAGAGGGCCACGAGACTTCGACCAGCGCGCAAAAATGGAGGCTCTAGACCCTTCCAGAGCCGAGATATCGAAGGTCAAAATTTGGAGCTGAAAAAAAAAACATAAGGGGTAACACTGTCATTTTTTTTTTTTGGCCGAAATTTTGACCCCCTCCGATCTTCTTGAAACTCTGGATTCTGACAGAGGGCCACGAGACTTCGACCAGCGCGCAAAAATGGAGGCTCTAGACCCTTCCAGAGCCGAGATATCGAAGGTCAAAATTTGGAGCTGAAAAAAAAAACATAAGGGGTAACACTGTCATTTTTTTTTTTTTGGCCGAAATTTTGACCCCCTCCGATCTTCTTGAAACTCTGGATTCTGACAGAGGGCCACGAGACTTCGACCAGCACGCAAAAATGGAGGCTCTAGACCCTTCCAGAGCCGAGATATCGAAGGTCAAAATTTGGAGCTGAAAAAAAAAAACATAAGGGGTAACACTGTCATTTTTTTTTTTGGCCGAAATTTTGACCCCCTCCGATCTTCTTGAAACTCTGGATTCTGACAGAGGGCCACGAGACTTCGACCAGCGTGCAAAAATGGAGGCTCTAGACCCTTCCAGAGCCGAGATATCGAAGGTCAAAATTTGGAGCTGAAAAAAAAACATAAGGGGTAACACTGTCATTTTTTTTTTTTGGCCGAAATTTTGACCCCCTCCGATCTTCTTGAAACTCTGGATTCTGACAGAGGGCCACGAGACTTCGACCAGCGCGCAAAAATGGAGGCTCTAGACCCTTCCAGAGCCGAGATATCGAAGGTCAAAATTTGGAGCTGAAAAAAAAAACATAAGGGGTAACACTGTCATTTTTTTTTTTGGCCGAAATTTTGACCCCCTCCGATCTTCTTGAAACTCTGGATTCTGACAGAGGGCCACGAGACTTCGACCAGCGCGCAAAAATGGAGGCTCTAGACCCTTCCAGAGCCGAGATATCGAAGGTCAAAATTTGGAGCTGAAAAAAAAACATAAGGGGTAACACTGTCATTTTTTTTTTTTTGGCCGAAATTTTGACCCCCTCCGATCTTCTTGAAACTCTGGATTCTGACAGAGGGCCACGAGACTTCGACCAGCGCGCAAAAATGGAGGCTCTAGACCCTTCCAGAGCCGAGATATCGAAGGTCAAAATTTGGAGCTGAAAAAAAAAACATAAGGGGTAACACAGTCATTTTTTTTTTTGGCCGAAATTTTGACCCCCTCCGATCTTCTTGAAACTCTGGATTCTGACAGAGGGCCACGAGACTTCGACCAGCGCGCAAAAATGGAGGCTCTAGACCCTTCCAGAGCCGAGATATCGAAGGTCAAAATTTGGAGCTGAAAAAAAAACATAAGGGGTAACACTGTCATTTTTTTTTTTGGCCGAAATTTTGACCCCCTCCGATCTTCTTGAAACTCTGGATTCTGACAGAGGGCCACGAGACTTCGACCAGCGTGCAAAAATGGAGGCTCTAGACCCTTCCAGAGCCGAGATATCGAAGGTCAAAATTTGGAGCTGAAAAAAAAACATAAGGGGTAACACTGTCATTTTTTTTTTTTGGCCGAAATTTTGACCCCCTCCGATCTTCTTGAAACTCTGGATTCTGACAGAGGGCCACGAGACTTCGACCAGCGCGCAAAAATGGAGGCTCTAGACCCTTCCAGACCCGAGATATCGAAGGTCAAAATTTGGAGCTGAAAAAAAAACATAAGGGGTAACACTGTCATTTTTTTTTTTTGGCCGAAATTTTGACCCCCTCCGATCTTCTTGAAACTCTGGATTCTGACAGAGGGCCACGAGACTTCGACCAGCGCGCAAAAATGGAGGCTCTAGACCCTTCCAGAGCCGAGATATCGAAGGTCAAAATTTGGAGCTGAAAAAAAAAACATAAGGGGTAACACAGTCATTTTTTTTTTTGGCCGAAATTTTGACCCCCTCCGATCTTCTTGAAACTCTGGATTCTGACAGAGGGCCACGAGACTTCGACCAGCGCGCAAAAATGGAGGCTCTAGACCCTTCCAGAGCCGAGATATCGAAGGTCAAAATTTGGAGCTGAAAAAAAAACATAAGGGGTAACACTGTCATTTTTTTTTTTGGCCGAAATTTTGACCCCCTCCGATCTTCTTGAAACTCTGGATTCTGACAGAGGGCCACGAGACTTCGACCAGCGTGCAAAAATGGAGGCTCTAGACCCTTCCAGAGCCGAGATATCGAAGGTCAAAATTTGGAGCTGAAAAAAAAACATAAGGGGTAACACTGTCATTTTTTTTTTTTGGCCGAAATTTTGACCCCCTCCGATCTTCTTGAAACTCTGGATTCTGACAGAGGGCCACGAGACTTCGACCAGCGCGCAAAAATGGAGGCTCTAGACCCTTCCAGAGCCGAGATATCGAAGGTCAAAATTTGGACCTGAAAAAAAAACATAAGGGGTAACACTGTCATTTTTTTTTTTTTGGCCGAAATTTTGACCCCCTCCGATCTTCTTGAAACTCTGGATTCTGACAGAGGGCCACGAGACTTCGACCAGCGCGCAAAAATGGAGGCTCTAGACCCTTCCAGAGCCGAGATATCGAAGGTCAAAATTTGGAGCTGAAAAAAAAACATAAGGGGTAACACTGTCATTTTTTTTTTTGGCCGAAATTTTGACCCCCTCCGATCTTCTTGAAACTCTGGATTCTGACAGAGGGCCACGAGACTTCGACCAGCGTGCAAAAATGGAGGCTCTAGACCCTTCCAGAGCCGAGATATCGAAGGTCAAAATTTGGAGCTGAAAAAAAAAACATAAGGGGTAACACTGTCATTTTTTTTTTTTGGCCGAAATTTTGACCCCCTCCGATCTTCTTGAAACTCTGGATTCTGACAGAGGGCCACGAGACTTCGACCAGCGCGCAAAAATGGAGGCTCTAGACCCTTCCAGAGCCGAGATATCGAAGGTCAAAATTTGGAGCTGAAAAAAAAACATAAGGGGTAACACTGTCATTTTTTTTTTTTTTGGCCGAAATTTTGACCCCCTCCGATCTTCTTGAAACTCTGGATTCTGACAGAGGGCCACGAGACTTCGACCAGCGCGCAAAAATGGAGGCTCTAGACCCTTCCAGAGCCGAGATATCGAAGGTCAAAATTTGGAGCTGAAAAAAAAACATAAGGGGTAACACAGTCATTTTTTTTTTTGGCCGAAATTTTGACCCCCTCCGATCTTCTTGAAACTCTGGATTCTGACAGAGGGCCACGAGACTTCGACCAGCGCGCAAAAATGGAGGCTCTAGACCCTTCCAGAGCCGAGATATCGAAGGTCAAAATTTGGAGCTGAAAAAAAAACCATAAGGGGTAACACTGTCATTTTTTTTTTTGGCCGAAATTTTGACCCCCTCCGATCTTCTTGAAACTCTGGATTCTGACAGAGGGCCACGAGACTTCGACCAGCGCGCAAAAATGGAGGCTCTAGACCCTTCCAGAGCCGAGATATCGAAGGTCAAAATTTGGAGCTGAAAAAAAAAACATAAGGGGTAACACTGTCATTTTTTTTTTTGGCCGAAATTTTGACCCCCTCCGATCTTCTTGAAACTCTGGATTCTGACAGAGGGCCACGAGACTTCGACCAGCGCGCAAAAATGGAGGCTCTAGACCCTTCCAGAGCCGAGATATCGAAGGTCAAAATTTGGACCTGAAAAAAAAAACATAAGGGGTAACACTGTCATTTTTTTTTTTTTGGCCGAAATTTTGACCCCCTCCGATCTTCTTGAAACTCTGGATTCTGACAGAGGGCCACGAGACTTCGACCAGCGCGCAAAAATGGAGGCTCTAGACCCTTCCAGAGCCGAGATATCGAAGGTCAAAATTTGGAGCTGAAAAAAAAAACATAAGGGGTAACACTGTCATTTTTTTTTTTGGCCGAAATTTTGACCCCCTCCGATCTTCTTGAAACTCTGGATTCTGACAGAGGGCCACGAGACTTCGACCAGCGCGCAAAAATGGAGGCTCTAGACCCTTCCAGAGCCGAGATATCGAAGGTCAAAATTTGGAGCTGAAAAAAAAAACATAAGGGGTAACACTGTCATTTTTTTTTTTGGCCGAAATTTTGACCCCCTCCGATCTTCTTGAAACTCTGGATTCTGACAGAGGGCCACGAGACTTCGACCAGCGCGCAAAAATGGAGGCTCTAGACCCTTCCAGAGCCGAGATATCGAAGGTCAAAATTTGGAGCTGAAAAAAAAAACATAAGGGGTAACACTGTCATTTTTTTTTTTGGCCGAAATTTTGACCCCCTCCGATCTTCTTGAAACTCTGGATTCTGACAGAGGGCCACGAGACTTCGACCAGCGCGCAAAAATGGAGGCTCTAGACCCTTCCAGAGCCGAGATATCGAAGGTCAAAATTTGGAGCTGAAAAAAAAAACATAAGGGGTAACACTGTCATTTTTTTTTTTTTGGCCGAAATTTTGACCCCCTCCGATCTTCTTGAAACTCTGGATTCTGACAGAGGGCCACGAGACTTCGACCAGCGCGCAAAAATGGAGGCTCTAGACCCTTCCAGAGCCGAGATATCGAAGGTCAAAATTTGGAGCTGAAAAAAAAACATAAGGGGTAACACTGTCATTTTTTTTTTTTTGGCCGAAATTTTGACCCCCTCCGATCTTCTTGAAACTCTGGATTCTGACAGAGGGCCACGAGACTTCGACCAGCGCGCAAAAATGGAGGCTCTAGACCCTTCCAGAGCCGAGATATCGAAGGTCAAAATTTGGAGCTGAAAAAAAAACATAAGGGGTAACACTGTCATTTTTTTTTTTGGCCGAAATTTTGACCCCCTCCGATCTTCTTGAAACTCTGGATTCTGACAGAGGGCCACGAGACTTCGACCAGCGCGCAAAAATGGAGGCTCTAGACCCTTCCAGAGCCGAGATATCGAAGGTCAAAATTTGGAGCTGAAAAAAAAACATAAGGGGTAACACTGTCATTTTTTTTTTTGGCCGAAATTTTGACCCCCTCCGATCTTCTTGAAACTCTGGATTCTGACAGAGGGCCACGAGACTTCGACCAGCGCGCAAAAATGGAGGCTCTAGACCCTTCCAGAGCCGAGATATCGAAGGTCAAAATTTGGAGCTGAAAAAAAAACATAAGGGGTAACACTGTCATTTTTTTTTTTTTTGGCCGAAATTTTGACCCCCTCCGATCTTCTTGAAACTCTGGATTCTGACAGAGGGCCACGAGACTTCGACCAGCGCGCAAAAATGGAGGCTCTAGACCCTTCCAGAGCCGAGATATCGAAGGTCAAAATTTGGAGCTGAAAAAAAAAACATAAGGGGTAACACTGTCATTTTTTTTTTGGCCGAAATTTTGACCCCCTCCGATCTTCTTGAAACTCTGGATTCTGACAGAGGGCCACGAGACTTCGACCAGCGCGCAAAAATGGAGGCTCTTGACCCTTCCAGAGCCGAGATATCGAAGGTCAAAATTTGGAGCTGAAAAAAAAACATAAGGGGTAACACTGTCATTTTTTTTTTTGGCCGAAATTTTGACCCCCTCCGATCTTCTTGAAACTCTGGATTCTGACAGAGGGCCACGAGACTTCGACCAGCGCGCAAAAATGGAGGCTCTAGACCCTTCCAGAGCCGAGATATCGAAGGTCAAAATTTGGAGCTGAAAAAAAAACATAAGGGGTAACACTGTCATTTTTTTTTTTGACCGAAATTTTGACCCCCTCCGATCTTCTTGAAACTCTGGATTCTGACAGAGGGCCACGAGACTTCGACCAGCGCGCAAAAATGGAGGCTCTAGACCCTTCCAGAGCCGAGATATCGAAGGTCAAAATTTGGAGCTGAAAAAAAAAAACATAAGGGGTAACACTGTCATTTTTTTTTGACCGAAATTTTGACCCCCTCCGATCTTCTTGAAACTCTGGATTCTGACAGAGGGCCACGAGACTTCGACCAGCGCGCAAAAATGGAGGCTCTAGACCCTTCCAGAGCCGAGATATCGAAGGTCAAAATTTGGAGCTGAAAAAAAAACATAAGGGGTAACACTGTCATTTTTTTTTTTTTTGGCCGAAATTTTGACCCCCTCCGATCTTCTTGAAACTCTGGATTCTGACAGAGGGCCACGAGACTTCGACCAGCGCGCAAAAATGGAAGCTCTAGTCTAGACCCTTCCAGAGCTGAGATATTGAAACTCAAAATTTTGTCCAGAAAAAAAAAAAAAAAACGACAGTGTTACCCCTTATGTTTTTTTTGGCAAAAAATTAAGTTTCCCCAATCTTCTCAAAACTCTGGATTCTGATAGAGGGCCATGACACTTAGACCTGAGTGCAAAAATGGAGGCTCAAGACCCGTCCAGAGCTGAGATATTGAAACTCAAAATTTTGTCCAGAAAAAAAAACGACAAAAAACAACAGTGTTACCCCTTATGTTTTTTTATTTTTTTGGCAAAAAATTAAGTTTCCCCAATCTTCTCAAAACTCTGGATTCTGATAGAGGGCCATGACACTTAGACCTGAGTGCAAAAATGGAGGCTCTAGACCCTTCCAGAGCTGAGATATTGAAACTCAAAATTTTGTCCAGAAAAAAAAAAAAAAAACGACAGTGTTACCCCTTATGTTTTTTTTATTTTTTTGGCAAAAAATTAAGTTTCCCCAATCTTCTCAAAACTCTGGATTCTGATAGAGGGCCATGACACTTAGACCTGAGTGCAAAAATGGAGGCTCTAGACCCTTCCAAAGCTGAGATATTGAAACTCAAAATTTTGTCCAGAAAAAATAAATGACAGTGTTACCCCTTATGTTTTTTTATTTTTTTGGCAAAAAATTAAGTTTCCCCAATCTTCTCAAAACTCTGGATTCTGATATGGGCCATGACACTTAGACCTGAGTGCAAAAATGGAGGCTCTAGACCCTTCCAGAGCTGAGATATTGAAACTCAAAATTTTGTCCAGAAAAAAAAAAACGACAGTGTTACCCCTTATGTTTTTTTTATTTTTTTTGGCAAAAAATTAAGTTTCCCCAATCTTCTCAAAACTCTGGATTCTGATAGAGGGTCATGACACTTAGACCTGAGTGCAAAAATGGAGGCTCTAGACCCTTCCAGAGCTGAGATATTGAAACTCAAAATTTTGTCCAGGAAAAAAAAAAAAAAAAAAAAAAACGACAGTGTTACCCCTTATGTTTTTTTTATTTTTTTGGCAAAAATTAAGTTTCCCCAATCTTCTCAAAACTCTGGATTCTGATAGAGGGCCATGACACTTAGACCTGAGTGCAAAGATGGAGGCTCTGGACCCTTCCAGAGCTGAGATATTGAAACTCAAAATTTTGTCCAGAAAAAAAAAACGACAGTGTTACCCCTTATGTTTTTTTTATTTTTTTGGCAAAAAATTAAGTTTCCCCAATCTTCTCAAAACTCTGGATTCTGATAGAGGGTCGTGACACTTAGACCTGAGTGCAAAAATGGAGGCTCTAGACCCTTCCAGAGCTGAGATATTGAAACTCAAAATTTTGTCCAGAAAAAAAAAAAAAAAAAACGACAGTGTTACCCCTTATGTTTTTTTTTTTTTTTTTTTTTTTGGCAAAAATTAAGTTTCCCCAATCTTCTCAAAACTCTGGATTCTGATAGATGGCCATCACACTTAGACCTGAGTGCAAAAACGGAGGCTCTAGACCCTTCCAGAGCTGAGATATTGAAACTCAAAATTTTGTCCAGAAAAAAAACCACAGTGTTACCCCTTATGTTTTTTTTTTTTTTTTTTTGGGCAAAAAATTAAGTTTCCCCAATCTTCTCAAAACTCTGGATTCTGATAGATGGCCATCACACTTAGACCTGAGTGCAAAAATGGAGGCTCTAGACCCTTCCAGAGCTGAGATATTGAAACTCAAAATTTTGTCCAGAAAAAAAAAACGACAGTGTTACCCCTTATGTATTTTTTTTTTTTTTTTTTTTGCCAAAAAATTAAGTTTCCCCAATCTTCTCAAAACTCTGGATTCTGATAGAGGGCCATGACACTTAGACCTGAGTGCAAAGATGGAGGCTCTGGACCCTTCCAGAGCGGAGATATTGAAACTCAAAATTTTGTCCAGAAAAAATAAACGACAGTGTTACCCCTTATGTTTTTTATTTTTTTGGCAAAAAAATTAAGTTTCCCCAATCTTCTCAAAACTCTGGATTCTTATAGAGGGCCATGACACTTAGACCTGAGTGCAAAAATGGAGGCTCTAGACCCGTCCAGAGCTGAGATATTGAAACTCAAAATTTTGTCGAGAAAAAAAACAAAAACGACAGTGTTACCCCTTATGTTTTTTTTTATTTTTTTGGCAAAAAATTAAGTTTCCCCAATCTTCTCAAAACTCTGGATTCTGATAGAGGGCCATGACACTTAGACCTGAGTGCAAAAATGGAGGCTCTAGACCCTTCCAGAGCTGAGATATTGAAACTCAAAATTTTGTACAGAAAAAAAAAACAGTGTTACAACTTATGTTTTTTTATTTTTTTGTCAAAAATTAAGTTTCCCCAATCTTCTCAAAACTCTTGATTCTGATAGAGGGCCATGACATTTAGACCTGAGTGCACAAATGGAGGCTCTAGCCCCTTCCAGAGCTGAGATATGGAAACTCAAAATTTTGACCAGAAAAAAAAAACAAAAAACGACAGTGTTACCCCTTACGTTTTTTTTTTTTTTTTTTTTTTTTTTTTTTTTTGCGAAAAATTAAGTATCCCCAATCTTCTCAAAACTCTGGATTCTGATAGCGGACCATGAGACTTACACCTGAGTGCAAAAATGGAGGCTCTAGACCCTTCCAGAGCTGAGATATGGAAACTCAAAATTTTGACCAGAAAAAAAAAAAAAAAAAAAAACGACAGTGTTATCCCTTACGTTTTTTTGGGGGCGAAAAATTAACTATCCCCAAACTTCTCAAAACTCTGGATTCTGATAGAGGGCCATGAGACTTAGACCCGAGTACAAAAGACCCTTCCAGACCTGAGATATGGAAACTCAAAATTTTGACCAGAAAAAAAAAAAAATCGACAGTGTTACCCCTTACGTTTTTTTTTTTTTTTTTTGGGGGGGGGCGAAAAATTAAGTATCCCCAATCTTCTCAAAACTCTAGATTCTGATAGAGGGCAATGAGACTTAGACATAAGTGCAAAAACGGAGGCTCTAGACCCTTCCAGAGCTGAGATATGGAAAAAAAATAGCAGTGTTACCACTTACGTTTTTTTTTTTGTTTGTTTTTTTGGGGGCGTAAAAATTAACTATCCCCAAACTTCTCAAACTCTGGATTCTGATAGAGGGCCATGAGACTTAGACCTGAGTGCAAAAATTGAGGCTCTAGACCCTCCCAGAGCTGAGATATCGGAACTCAAAATTTCGACCAGAAAAAAAAAAAAAAACGACAGTGTTACCCCTTACGTTTTTTTTTTGGCGAAAAATTAAGTTTCCCCAATCTTCTCAAAACTCTGGATTCTGATAGAGGGCCATGACACTTAGACCCGAGTGCAAAAATGGAGGCTCTAGACCCTTCCAGAGCTGAGATATTGAAACTCAAAATTTTGTCCAGAAAAAAAAAAACGACAGTGTTACCCCTTATGTTTTTTTATTTTTTTGGCAAAAAATTAAGTTTCCCCAATCTTCTCAAAACTCTGGATTCTGATAGAGGGCCATGACACTTAGACCTGAGTGCAAAAAAGGAGGCTCTAGACCCTTCCAGAGCTGAGATATTGAAACTCAAAATTTTGTCCAGACAAAAAAAACGACAGTGTTACCCCTTATGTTTTTTTTATTTTTTTGGAAAAAAATTAAGTTTCCCCAATCTTCTCAAAACTCTGGATTCTGATAGAGACCATGACACTTAGACCTGAGTGCAAAAATGGAGAATCTAGACCCGTCCAGAGCTGAGATATTGAAACTCAAAATTTTGTCCAGAAAAAAACAAAACGACAGTGTTACCCCTCATGTTTTTTTTTATTTTTTTGGCAAAAATTAAGTTTCCCCAATCTTCTCAAAACTCTGGATTCTGATAGATGGCCATCACACTTAGACCTGAGTGCAAAAATGGAGGTTCTAGACCCTTCCAGAGCTGAGATATTGAAACTCAAAATTTTGTCCAGAAAAAAAAAAACGACAGTGTTACCCCTTATGTATTTTTTTTTTTTTTTTTTTTTTTTGCCAAAAAATTAAGTTTCCCCAATCTTCTCAAAACTCTGGATTCTGATAGAGGGCCATGACACTTAGACCTGAGTGCAAAGATGGAGGCTCTGGACCCTTCCAGAGCGGAGATATTGAAACTCAAAATTTTGTCCAGAAAAAATAAACGACAGTGTTACCCCTTATGTTTTTTATTTTTTTGGCAAAAAATTAAGTTTCCCCAATCTTTTCAAAACTCTGGATTCTTATAGAGGGCCATGACACTTAGACCTGAGTGCAAAAATGGAGGCTCTAGACCCGTAGAGCTGAGATATTGAAACTCAAAATTTTGTCGAGAAAAAAAAACAAAAACGACAGTGTTACCCCTTATGTTTTTTTTTAATTTTTTTGGCAAAAAATTAAGTTTCCCCAATCTTCTCAAAACTCTGGATTCTGATAGAGGGCCATGACACTTAGACCTGAGTGCAAAAATGGAGGCTCTAGACCCTTCCAGAGCTGAGATATTGAAACTCAAAATTTTGTACAGAAAAAAAAACAGTGTTACAACTTATGTTTTTTTATTTTTTTGGCAAAAAATTAAGTTTCCCCAATCTTCTCAAAACTCTTGATTCTGATAGAGGGCCATGACATTTAGACCTGAGTGCACAAATGGAGGCTCTAGCCCCTTCCAGAGCTGAGATATGGAAACTCAAAATTTTGACCAGAAAAAAAAAACAAAAAACGACAGTGTTACCCCTTACGTTTTTTTTTTTTTTTTTTTTTTTTTTTTTTTTTTTTGGCGAAAAATTAAGTATCCCCAATCTTCTCAAAACTCTGGATTCTGATAGCGGACCATGAGACTTACACCTGAGTGCAAAAATGGAGGCTCTAGACCCTTCCAGAGCTGAGATATGGAAACTCAAAATTTTGACCAGAAAAAAAAAACAAAAAACGACAGTGTTATCCCTTACGTTTTTTTGGGGGCGAAAAATTAACTATCCCCAAACTTCTCAAAACTCTGGATTCTGATAGAGGGCCATGAGACTTAGACCCGAGTACAAAAGTCCCTTCCAGACCTGAGATATGGAAACTCAAAATTTTGACCAGAAAAAAAAAAATCGACAGTGTTACCCCTTACGTTTTTTTTTTTTTTTGGGGGGGGGGGGGGGGCGAAAAATTAAGTATCCCCAATCTTCTCAAAACTCTAGATTCTGATAGAGGGCAATGAGACTTAGACATAAGTGCAAAAACGGAGGCTCTAGACCCTTCCAGAGCTGAGATATGGAAAAAAAAATAGCAGTGTTACCACTTACGTTTTTTTTTTTTTTGTTTGTTTTTTTGGGGGCGTAAAAATTAACTATCCCCAAACTTCTCAAACTCTGGATTCTGATAGAGGGCCATGAGACTTAGACCTGAGTGCAAAAATTGAGGCTCTAGACCCTTCCAGAGCTGAGATATCGGAACTCAAAATTTCGAACAGAAAAAAAAAAAACGACAGTGTTACCCCTTATGTTTTTTTATTTTTTTGGCAAAAAATTAAGTTTCCCCAATCTTCTCAAAACTCTGGATTCTGATAGAGGGCCATGACACTTAGACCTGAGTGCAAAAATGGAGAATCTAGACCCGTCCAGAGCTGAGATATTGAAACTCAAAATTTTGTCCAGAAAAAAACAAAACGACAGTGTTACCCCTCATGTTTTTTTTTTATTTTTTTGGCAAAAAATTAAGTTTCCCCAATCTTCTCAAAACTCTGGATTCTGATAGAGGGCCATGACACTTAGACCTGAGTGCAAAAATGGAGGCTCTAGACCCATCCAGAGCTGAGATATTGAAACTCAAAATTTTGTCCAGAAAAAAAAAAACCGACAGTGTTACCCCTTATGTTTTTTTATTTTTTTGGCAAAAAATTAAGTTTCCAAAATCTTCTCAAAACTCTGCATTCTGATAGAGGGCCATGACACTTAGACCTGAGTGCAAAAATGGAGGCTCTAGACCCGTCCAGAGCTGAGATATTGAAACTCAAAATTTTGTCCAGAAAAAAAAACGACAGTGTTACCCCTTATGTTTTTTTTTTTTTTTTTTTTTGGCAAAAAATTAAGTTTCCCCAATCTTCTCAAAACTCTCGATTCTGATAGAGGGCCATGACACTTAGACCTGAGTGCAAAAATGGAGGCTCTAGACCCGTCCAGAGCTGAGATATTGAAACTCAAAATTTTGTCCAGAAAAAAAAAACGACAGTGTTACCCCTTATGTTTTATTATTATTTTTTTTTTGGAAAAAAATTAAGTTTCCCCAATCTTCTCAAAACTCTGGATTCTGATAGAGGGCCATGACACTTAGACCTGAGTGCAAAAATGGAGGCTCTAGACCCTTCAAGAGCTGAAATATTGAAACTCAAAATTTGGTCCAGAAAAAATAAACGACAGTGTTACCCCTTATGTTTTTTTTATTTTTTTGGCAAAAAATTAAGTTTCCCCAATCTTCTCAAAACTCTGGATTCTGATAGAGGGCCATGACACTTAGACCTGAGTGCAAAAATGGAGGCTCTAGACCCGTCCAGAGCTGAGATATTGAAACTCAAAATTTTGTCCAGAAAAAAAAAACAACAGTGTTACCCCTTATGTTTTTTTTATTTTTTTGGCAAAAAATTAAGTTTCCCCAATCTTCTCAAAACTCTGGATTCTGATAGAGGGCCATGACACTTAGACCTGAGTGCAAAAATGGAGGCTCTAGACCCGTCCAGAGCTGAGATATTGAAACTCAAAATTTTGTCTAGAAAAAAAAACGACAGTGTTACCCCTTATGTTTTTTTATTTTTTTGGCAAAAAATTAAGTTTCCCCAATCTTCTCAAAACTCTGGATTCTGATAGAGGGCCATGACACTTAGACCTGAGTGCAAAAATGGAGGCTCTAGACCCTTCCAGAGCTGAAATATTGAAACTCAAAATTTTGTCCAGAAAAAATAAACGACAGTGTTACCCCTTATGTTTTTTTTTTAATTTTTTTGGCAAAAAATTAAGTTTCCCCAATCTTCTCAAAACTCTGGATTCTGATAGAGGGCCATGACACTTAGACCTGAGTGCAAAAATGGAGGCTCTAGACCCTTCCAGAGCTGAAATATTGAAACTTAAAATTTTGTTCAGAAAAAATAAACGACAGTGTTACACCTTATGTTTTTTTATTTTTTTGGCAAAAAATTAAGTTTCCCCAATCTTCTCAAAACTCTGGATTCTGATAGAGGGCCATGACACTTAGACCTGAGTGCAAAAATGGAGGCTCTAGACCCTTCCAGAGCTGAGATATTGAAACTCAAAATTTTGTCCAGAAAAAAAAAACGACAGTGTTACCCCTTATGTTTTTTTATTTTTTTGGCAAAAAATTAAGTTTCCCCAATCTTCTCAAAACTCTGGATTCTGATAGAGGGCCATGACACTTAGACCTGAGTGCAAAAATGGAGGCTCTAGACCCGTCCAGAGCTGAGATATTGAAACTCAAACTTTTGTCCAGAAAAAAAAAAAAACGACAGTGTTACCCCTTATGTTTTTTTATTTTTTTGGCAAAAAATTAAGTTTCCCCAATCTTCTCAAAACTGTGGATTCTGATAGAGGGCCATGACACTTGGACCTGAGTGCAAGAATGGAGGCTCTAGACCCTTCCAAAGCTAAGATATTGAAACTCAAAATTTTGTCCAGAAAAAATAAACGACAGTGTTACCCCTTATGTTTTTTTTATTTTTTTGGCAAAAAATTAAGTTTCCCCAATCTTCTCAAAACTCTGGATTCTGATAGAGGGCCATGACACTTGGACCTGAGTGCAAAAATGGAGGCTCTAGACCCTTCCAGAGCGGAGATATTGAAACTCAAAATTTTGTCCAGAAAAAAAAAAAAACGACAGTGTTACCCCTTATGTTTTTTTTTTATTTTTTTGGCAAAAAATTAAGTTTCCCCAATCTTCTCAAAACTCTGGATTCTGATAGAGGGCCATGACACTTAGACCTGAGTGCAAAAATGGAGGCTCTAGACCCGTCCAGAGCTGAGATATTGAAACTCAAAATTTTGTCCAGAAAAAAAAAAACGACAGTGTTACCCCTTATGTTTTTTATTTTTTTGGCAAAAAATTTAGTTTCCCCAATCTTCCCAATACTCTGGATTCTGATAGAGGGCCATGACACTTAGACCTGAGTGCAAAAATGGAGGCTCTAGACCCGTCCAGAGCTGAGATATTGAAATTCAAAATTTTGTCCAGAAAAAAAAAAAACCGACAGTGTTACCCCTTATGTTTTTTATTTTTTTGGCAAAAAATTAAGTTTCCCCAATCTTCTCAAAACTCTGCATTCTGATAGAGAGCCATGACACTTAGACCTGAGTGCAAAAATGGAGGCTCTAGACCCGTCCAGAGCTGAGATATTGAAACTCAAAATTTTGTCCAGAAAAAATAAAACGACAGTGTTACACCTTATGTTTTTTTTATTTTTTTGGCAAAAAATTAAGTTTCCCCAATCTTCTCAAAACTCTGGATTCTGATAGAGGGCCATGACACTTAGACCTGAGTGCAAAAATGGAGGCTCTAGACCCTTCCAGAGCGGAGATATTGAAACTCAAAATTTTGTCCAGAAAAAAAAAAAAACGACAGTGTTACCCCTTATGTTTTTTTTTTATTTTTTTGGCAAAAAATTAAGTTTCCCCAATCTTCTCAAAACTCTGGATTCTGATAGAGGGCCATGACACTTAGACCTGAGTGCAAAAATGGAGGCTCTAGACCCTTCCAGAGCTAAGATATTGAAACTCAAAATTTTGTCCAGAAAAAAAAAAAACGACAGTGTTACCCCTTATGTTTTTTTAATATTTTTGGCAAAAAATTAAGTTTCCCCAATCTTCTCAAAACTCTGGATTCTGATAGAGGGCCATGACACTTAGACCTGAGTGCAAAGATGGAGGCTCTGGACCCTTCCAGAGCGGAGATATTGAAACTCAAAATTTTGTCCAGAAAAAATAAACGACAGTATTACCCCTTATGTTTTTTTATTTTTTTGGCAAAAAATTAAGTTTCCCCAATCTTCTCAAAACTCTGGATTCTTATAGAGGGCCATGACACTTAGACCTGAGTGCAAAAATGGAGGCTCTAGACCCGTCCAGAGCTGAGATATTGAAACTCAAAATTTTGTACAGAAAAAAAAACAGTGTTACCCCTTATGTTTTTTTTATTTTTTTGGCAAAAAATTAAGTTTCCCCAATCATCTCAAAACTCTTGATTCTGATAGAGGGCCATGACACTTAGACCTGAGTGCACAAATGGAGGCTCTAGCCCCTTCCAGAGCTGAGATATGGAAACTCAAAATTTTGACCAGGAAAAAAAAAAACGACAGTGTTACCCCTTACGTTTTTTTTTTTTTTTTTTTTGGCGAAAAATTAAGTATCCCCAATATTCTCAAAACTCTGGATTCTGATAGCGGACCATGAGACTTACACCTGAGTGCAAAAATGGAGGCTCTAGACCCTTCCAGAGCTGAGATATGGAAACTCAAAATTTTGACCAGAAAAAAAAAAAAAACGCCAGGGTTACCCCTTACGTTTTTTTGGGGGCGAAAAATTAACTATCCCCAAACTTCTCAAAACTCTGGATTCTGATAGAGGGCCATGAGATTTAGACCTGAGTACAAAAGACCCTTCCAGAGCTGAGATATGGAAACTCAAAATTTTGACCAGAAAAAAAAAAATCGACAGTGTTACCCCTTACGTTTTTTTAGGGGGGGGGGGGGGGGGGGGGGGGGGCAAAAATTAAGTATCCCTAATCTTCTCAAAACTGTAGATTCTGATAGAGGGCAATGAGACTTAGACATGAGTGCAAAAACAGAGGCTCTAGACCCTTCCAGAGCTGAGATATGGAAAAAAATAACAGTGTTACCCCTTACGTTTTGTTTTTTGTTTTTTTGGGGGCGAAAAATTAACTATCCCCAAACTTCTCAAACTCTGGATTCTGATAGAGGGCCATGAGACTTAGACCTGAGTGCAAAAATGGAGGCTCTAGACCCTTCCAGAGCTGAGATATGGAAACTCAAAATTTTGACCAGAAAAAAAAAAAAACGCCAGGGTTACCCCTTACGTTTTTTTGGGGGCGAAAAATTAACTATCCCCAAACTTCTCAAAACTCTGGATTCTGATAGAGGGCCATGAGATTTAGACCTGAGTACAAAAGACCCTTCCAGAGCTGAGATATGGAAACTCAAAATTTTGACCAGAAAAAAAAAAAATCGACAGTGTTACCCCTTACGTTTTTTTAGGGGGGGGGGGGGGCAAAAATTAAGTATCCCTAATCTTCTCAAAACTGTAGATTCTGATAGAGGGCAATGAGACTTAGACATGAGTGCAAAAACAGAGGCTCTAGACCCTTCCAGAGCTGAGATATGGAAAAAAATAACAGTGTTACCCCTTACGTTTTGTTTTTTGTTTTTTTGGGGGCGAAAAATTAACTATCCCCAAACTTCTCAAACTCTGGATTCTGATAGAGGGCCATGAGACTTAGACCTGAGTGCAAAAATTGAGGCTCTAGACCCTTCCAGAGCAGAGATATCGGAACTCAAAATTTCGACCAGAAAAAAAAAAACGGTAACACTTTAGAATACTGTATCTTACTTACTGCATAACTAATAAGGAATTAATGAAGAACTAATAGGTAATTCTTTATTAACACTTAAGTCCCTACTGTTAACTACTAAGGAAGATGTGTTAACTAATCAGTATGTAATATAATTTTATGATTGTGTTAAGTATCAGTTAGTTAATCAATAGCTAATGAATTCTGTCATACCTCCTGAAGAACTACTATTAATTATCTATTAATTAAGGTTCAAGAAAAATAACTATGAAGTAACTACTAATTAACAGTCATACACAGTAGTCAGTTTGTCATTCTTCAGCACTAATAAGAAAGATAAGTGCAGACATTTACCTATAAGCTATGAACTGCAAATAAGCAAAAACATATCATGTATATTACACATTATTATTATTATACTTAGTTTTTATACATTTTAAACTTCTTTTGCACCATTCAAATTCCGGCAATATCGCGGTAGCAACATAGACTGAGCCTGGGTTCTCCCAAGGTTTTTTTCTCCATTCTGTCACCTGATGCAGTTTTGGTTCCTTGCCACTGTTGCCTTTTTCGCCTCTCTTCGCCTTTGTCGGCATTGGCTTTTGGCTTGCTTAGTTGGGGACATTTAACATTTAATTTTGAATTTAACAATACTATTACAACATTGTTTTCCTGTTATCTATGTGAAGCTGCTTTGAAACAATTTGTATTGTAAAAAGTGCTATATAAATAAAGGTGACTTGACTTGACAGTGATTTGGTGACGCAAGAGCGTGGGCATTTGCATCCTCCTCTGGAGAGTTCTCAGCGCCGCCGATTTGGTGCATTTCTTTAGCGAAATACAGATTTGTGTACGTTTTATTTAATCCATAAAATCATTACTGTGCTGTAAATCATTTTGTTTTATGCAAGGCAACATACAAGGACACGATGTCAGTTATAGCTAGCTAAATCTGTTTAAATCAGATGTTAAAATCTGTTCTCAGAGCTGTGCACTGTTATGGGCAGGTTATGGAGTCAAGTATTTTTTTTATTCTAAAATGTTTGTTAAATGAGTTTAAATGTAGGCAGTATTATACATGTTAAAACGAAATAAAAATTTTACTGTATTAAAAAATGTTCTCATCTGAAATAAAGGAAGATATCATGTAAACAAGTAATTTTATTTATTCGTTTATTTGTCAGGGACCTTGCACAGTTCAAGTCTTGTGCCAGAGTTAGCTGTACAGCTAATATATATATATATATATATATATATATATATATATATATATATATATATATATTACAGTAAGTTTGATTTGAGTTAGAAGTATGTGGTAATTCTTTATTAATTACTAATGGGTTCCCTATATTGTCACTTTAGAATACTGTTTCAGGTTCTAAGTAATTCCTGAAGGACTATCTAATAATTATTTATTAATTACTAATAAGTTCCTTATATTTTTACTTTAGAAGACTGTTTCAGGTTATAAGTAGCCTAATTCCTAGATAATTATTTGATAATTATTTATTAATTACTAATGGGTTCCCTGTATTTTCACTTTAGAATACTGTTCCAGGTTCTAAGTAATTCCTGAAGAACTATTTAAAAGTTATTTATTAATTACTAATAAGTTCCTTATATTTTCACTTTAGAAGACTGTTTCAGATTATAAGTAGCCTAATTCCTGGATAATTATTTGATAATTATTTATTAATTACTAATGGGTTCCCTATATTTTAACTTTAGAATACTGTTCCAGCTTCTAAGTAATTCCTGCAGAATTATTTGATACTTATTTATTAATTACTAATAAGTAATAATCCCTATATTTTCAGTTTCCCTCAGTCGTTGCCTCAAATACATACATACAAATTTACTCAGTGGCATTCTATGCTGAGGAAAACAGACACACACAGTGCTGTATATAAAATATACAAATAATCTGAGGTTAGTTTTGTATGACTTTTCAGTAGTTACTTCTTAGTTATTTTTCTTGAACCTTAATTAGTAGATAATTAGTAGTAGTTCTTCAGGAGATATGACAGAATTCATTAGTAATTGATTAACTAACTGATACTTAACACAATCATAAAATTATATTACATACTGATTAGTTAACACATCTTCCTTAGTAGTTAACAGTAGTGAAGAAGTAGTTAATAAAGAATTACCTATTAGTTTGTCAATAATTCCTTATTAATTCTGCAGTAAGTAAGATACAGTATTCTAAAGTGTTACCAAAAAAACGACAGTGTTGCCCCTTACGTTTTTTTTTGGGCGAAAAATTAAGTTTCCCCAATCTTCTCAAAACTCTGGATTCTGATAGAGGGCCGAAAGACTTAGACCTGAGTGCAAAAATGGAGGCTCTAGACCCTTCCAGAGCCGAGATATCGAAACTAAAAATTTCGACCAGAAAAAAAAAAAACGACAGTGTTATACCCATTAAGTTTTTTGTTTTTTTTTTTTTTGGGGGGGGGGGGGGGGGGGTTAAGTTTCCCCAATTTTTCTCAAAACTCTGGATTCTGATAGAGGGCCATGACAGAGAAAGCATTTTGCTAGGCATAACATTCACATTCAATAAAGCATTTACCAAAATAAATAGCAAATCTTTTATCACAGCTTTAATCCATCTAACTCTGATCTCCTTTCTGTCTCTTATTTCAGTCTTCTGACTGAAATATGCTGCGGTAATATATGTAGGGGCTATACTGATTACCACATTACTACACAGCATAGAGTCAGAAGACTGATAGGTAAAAATGAGATCAGATTCAGGTGGATTAAAGCTGTGATAAAAGATTTGCCTTTTATTTTATACACACACACACACACACACACACACACATACAAATATATAAATATGAAAACCTCATGCATCTGTTTTTTTTAAGATTAGCCTTTGCAAAAAGTAAAAAAAAACAACAACAAAAACATTATGCTACATTTGAAGAGTTCAGATGCAAAAGCCTCTAAGTGCCATTTGAAATTTTCTTCTAAAAAGATCATTTTTATCAAACTTGTATATTCAAGTTCAGTAATTTCACTTAAATGAGAATTAATAGGTAATCTTCATTGCCATTCAAGTGAAATTACTGAATTTAAATATACAAGCTTGATAAAAATGATCATTTTAGAAGAACATTTCAAATGGCACTTAGAGGCTTTTGCATCTGAACTCTTCATTTATTAATTTGGAGAGTGTTTTTTTTATGAACTGTGAGAACGTTGTTCATAGGGCAAAAAAATTAACAATAAAAACAATGATATTGGTCAAATTAAGACTATTGAATGTCTTTATATAGGCTAGCCTACAGTATTTCTGCTCTTTAAAAGTAAAACACATGATTCAGGAAAAATGTTTTACTGATGTTTTAGGGGTAAAATATTTATATTTAGTGCCTTTCATGTCCATTTATAATCTTTACACATAAGCTTGGATACTTGCATGGCAAAAAAAACAGCTAATTTCAAGACGCTGACGTCACGTCAGGTCGTCACGTGGGTCAACCCGCTCAGTCAGACGCTCAAAAGTACAACACGTTCGGACAGACGTTCAGATAGACGTTCGTTCGGTAGGTCGGTCGTTCAATTTTGGCACGGGGTAAGCCCCATACGAATGTTTGATTTTGGCACGGTTTAAGCGCCATAGAAAAATAGATGTTTTACTCATTTGGCCACTTCATTAAAAACGTGACATTTAGACTTTTTTTTTTTTTTTACGGCGTGGATCAAGGCAAATTAATCCTTTTCACCTTGAAAATAATAAATGTGTTTTTTGTTTTTTAATTTTAAATAATAGAACATTTCTCAGTGATTGTCAATAAAACAAAATTCCATTTTTCTCATTTTAATGAAAACCAATAGGTCGTTATGGCAGAGGCGGCTGCGTGTAGAATCATAGAATAGGTCAACACCCGGGTATCTCTCCACTGGAACGTGTTAACGCAAACGTATAAGTTTCACGTTTGAGGGCGTTAAACCGTGACATCTACACGTTTTCCAAAGGGGACCAACGTGATTATTTCACATCTTGTCGTGATACCGGGTTGCGCGCTGCACTTAAGGACTTCCCGTCTGCTCGCGAGCAGGTTCAAGCTGACGGACCTGTTGCTATGACAGCAAGTCCAGGATGAGCTTCGAAGAACCAAACAATCCAAGATCGTAGCAAAACGCCAACAATCAAATCCAGCCAGTGTCGGTTCTACTTTGAATTACACCCCGGGCAAGACCCCCTTCGAGCGCAGTTTATAATGCACAGTAGCTTATCTTTTATTATTAATAGATCCAGCTAACTGAGTTAGCGACGTACGAAGAACGGGCCCCAGTTCTTTAAGAAGACTGTCACTGTTATGTCTAAACATCTGCTAGCAGATATTGTTTAGTGTTTTAACTACCAGCAGCCTACACGATCATTCAAAAAATGTTTTTTGTAACAAGTCTTTAATGCTAACCAAGGTTACACTTATTTGATCCAAAATAGAGTAATATTAAATATTCCCTTTTATTATAACCATTTTCTACTTTAAAATGTCATTTATTCCTGTGACAAAACTGAATTATCAGCAGCATTACTCCAGTCCTCGGTGTCACATGATCCTTCAGAAAGCATGCTGATTTGGTGCTCAAAAAAATTAATTATTAATATTTAAAACGGTTGTGCGGCATAAGTTTGTGGAAACCATGGAACCTTTTTCCGGTATGGTGAATATAAAGTTCAGACAAACGGCACTTGGAAAGATTTCCTAGAAACAATATACAAATTTAACTGTCACTTTTGGTGAATTGAATGAATCCCCACTGAATAAAAGCTTATGGTAGTAAAAAAAATATTTTATTTTCAGAGAAGTAAAAGACAACATTTTGCTGAAGTATTTACAATTTAGTTTGAGAACAGCAAGCGTCAAAAGAAAATGAAACAACTGTCGACATTGTTGCTGATTTAAAGACCAATTCCATCATAATACATCCAAATCCTCATCAGTCCATTCCTGCAAAACAGAAAATCCATAAGCTTCAAGTGGCAACATGAAGATGTGCATTTGAGGAACCAATCTAAACTTACTTCCTCAGCAACCATCTGCCTTTTCACAACGTGATCGTCATCTTCATATCCATGTTTTCTTTTCCTGAAGGCCGTGGACAGAGGAAAGCATCAAAACCATACATTTACCATCTGAAGACTGCATTTATTTAGTGACTGTATTTGGCGACTCATCCCTCACACACATCCAAGCATGCAAACTAGTGCATCACTGTAGCTCATAACTGTAGTTATAGATCAAGATCATAGATGTTTGTTTTTTTTCTGTCTGTCAATTTGTTATTTAACTATAACCTCAACAGAAAAGTATCAGGTAGGCAATTAAATAATGAATATTTTTATATAAAATTGTGATTAAGAAGAAATCTTAAGCGCACACAGGGTGAGAAACAAGCTGATGCATTGCATGTAAGCATTACGATGCCACGGCCTTCTGAAAACGCTTGAAATTTCTTATGGCTCACTATAAACCACTCAAGACTTGTATAACCCTGAAAGGTCACCAATTTTGTCCAATTTTGTCTTTATTTTGCAGAACTGAATGTACCTTTATGGCTGTAGCCACCACAATCCAGATCCTCTGAAAGAAAAGATTGGTAGCAAAGAAAGCAAGACTTGTTCTCACCAGATGCAAAGGAAGAAGGTGGATGCACGAACCAAGTTTTGCTCGGACTCTAGATAGGCAACACACTGCCAATCTCTCAAACCAACTTGATTCAAAACTTGAATTCACACAGATAAGCCATCAAATAGATGGTTAGAGGTTACATCCGTCGAAAAGTATGTCTTGAGTCTTCTAAGACTGAAAATCATGAACACTCCAAGACAAAAACCAAAATTGAGCAAATCGGAAATGCTTGTTTACCCAACCTGCAAAATCAACAGGGATCTGTCTGACTTTGCTTCCCGCTGGTATAACCGAGCTGGGAACCGTGAGCGGCGCGCTAGACTGGTATCTGTAGCAAGCAAGAACTTTGACACTGCATTGCTCTTGACCATCAGGGAAGCAAGATGCACGTCAGGTGCAAGCCTTAAAAACCGTCTCTACACTCAACTCTACCGCACAACCTTTTCCTGTTTTCGACCGCGGTTTCAGGTGCAGGTAGGCTTAGATCCTAAAGATAGCAACTGATTCCTATCTTACCTTCTGAACCGCTTCGCTTGACAAGATGCTGCATCCTGGCTTTTATCTCCAAACCAGTGTTTGTGTGATACATGAGCAGATTAGTGAGGCCGATTCAATTTTGGAGGATAGATTACACAAGATTGTTGCATGTGTCCACTTTTAATAACCTGCCCCCCTGTTCTTCCACCGAAGCAACAGC
Organism: Cyprinella venusta; assembly: GCA_038021265.1. NCBI lineage: Eukaryota > Metazoa > Chordata > Actinopteri > Cypriniformes > Leuciscidae > Cyprinella > Cyprinella venusta. Next base: position 24,498,836 of record CM075865.1, on the reverse strand, counting down.
AACAAACTGCAGCTCAAATTAATTTTATAGCTTTTCACCAGAATGGGCCGAGTGGATTATGAACTTCCTGGGCCCGTATTCATAAAGAATCTTAATGCAAAAAGTAGCTCCTAGTGACAAAATTCTCAGAAATGTGGGCGTTTACTCTTAAAATTAAAGAAAAAAATCCTAGTAAAGAAAAAAGTAATTCAGAAAGAATCTTAACCCTTAAAAGATGTCTTAAGGTCAAAATTGTTAGGAGTATGAATGAGGACTTTTAAGAGACTTAAGAGTTTCTTTAGCACAGGAGAAAATGGCAGAAAGATGAAGAGGGAGAAGAAATGTGTTGCAATAGATGACTGTGAGTTAATAAGACTATATAGACTCTATAATAAGACGTTATGAGATCATACACTTTCAAACCTCTTATTGTGTCCTAGTTCATTTAGTTTCCATTGGATATAGCAGGTTTCCCTGGTGCACACAAGCATGGGAATGAACCGTTAATATTTACGCTATAAGCTTTTTGTTGGGCTTCTTGCTCCGTGCCGTGACACCCGGCCCAATTTTTTTCTTTAATGATGGTCTAGTGTTCATCCACTAACTGGACTAACAGTAAACACTGTTCTGTCCAGGTGGGCTTTCTCATCTTTCTCATTTTTTTTATTCCACATTTGCTATATTAAAACCAACATTCAAATTTCAAACCACCACTTAAACAGACAGAAATCAGTGTAATTGGAAAGAGTGGAACAATTTTTTTTTATCATTCTGAGCTTATCAAATACCTTGGGAAACTAACAGCATGGTAAAAAAAAAAAGATTTATATATACATAATGTATGTAATGTGTGCGTGTGTGTTTGTGTGTGTATGTGTGAGTAAACTCTATACTTAAAATTGTTCTTTTTTTCCTTCTCCTTGGACAACCAACCAATCACAGTCTTCAAAAGAGTGTGTCATATATAGCAACGGGGTCAACCCCGCCTCCTCACTAAGATTAAAGTTTTTATCTTTTCCTTACTCAGAGTTGCTCTCAGATCAGTTTCGAATCACTCTTAAGCTAAGACTCCTACATAAAAGTTTTTAAGCTAAATTAAGAGTTTTCTGAGAGGATTCTTAGAATCTTTATGAATACGGGCCCTGGTTCATTTCACGTTCTAAAAGAAAGACCTATTGACTATCAAACTCTATTATTTTATTATAACCGCCTGTTCGTGTTTGCCAGACTTGCTTGAGTTAATTTGGCAGTTTCTTGATGTGTATTATTCCCTGAAGTATGTAAAACCGCAAAAAACTTAATTTAGATGATTCTACAATGTATTTTTTTTTTTTTTTGGACAGATAGTTGCATTGTACTGTACTTACAAGTTGGTACCACTGTACAGTGGTGAGATCTAATGCTAATATCATGGTACTCTGACAAGCACCATTGTAATGAAAGATTACCATGGTATATGTCCAAAAAAAAACTGGTTTAACCATTGTACTGTGTCCTAAAATCATGGTAATACCCGGTTACCTTTATGTTAGAATAAGGTGTATATTCACTATCACTGTCTTGAAACAGCTCTTTTTGTACCCATTTCCTGTTTTCATCTACAATTGATGAAGGGATTCTCTACGGTATATTTAGCTGCATTTTGTGACCCAGCAAATCTATGAAAAGCATGACTCAGATTTACCTTTTTTTTCTGTATTTCAGGTAGCTCATGTATTTTTATTTTTATATTTTTTACTTAAAAAGAAAAACACTTTTGCATCTTAGATACAAAACACCAAGTGACTAACCTGGCTGAATAAAACTCTTAGTATGATTAGTTTTGTGTGCTTTAAAACTCTTAAGATCTAAATACTGTCATTTTATTTTCCCCACAAATACTCACAAGTTTGTAGCAAATTCAGCATGAATCCTTTCCAGTTTCTGTTTGCAGACATCAACCTCCTCAGCTCTGGGAAGCTCATACACTTTCAAAAGACTTGTTATTCCTATAATGAAAACAGACAGACACAATATTAATTACAGGTATACAGTCTCCTTGAATGTACCAATACCAAATGATTGATAATCCAAAGATTATCCTTACCAGGCACTAAATAAGGCAAAAACACCACAACCGAGCAGGCAATCAAACCATCTGATGCATGACATACACTACCATCAAAAGTTTGGGTTTGGTAAGATTTTTTAAGATGTTTTTTTGAAAGAAGTCTAGCTCACCAATTACAATGTCATAGCTTACAGCATCATTACTCTAGTCTTCAGTGGCACACGCACATTCAAAAATCATTCTAATATACTGATTTGGAACTCAACAAACATTTCTAATCAATGTTGAAAACAGCTCTGCTGCTTAAGATTTTTATACTAGTAGTAGTAGTTTGAGTGCTAGTTTGCGGAGAACTCCGGCGTAAAATGAACCTTTGGTCTAATAACACTGGTGCCTAGTCAACTGTTCTCACTGTAATGAAAAATAAAAATCACTAGTTAATACCACTAACAAGGCTCAAAAATAGCCTCACACTAATGATGGGTCCCTACATGCAAACCAAAGCATTGAGAACTTAGTAAGTGTACAGACAGTTTAATAAGAAGATCTTTTATAAAGACAGTCCACTTTGCGTATACAGAAGAAAAACCCCAGACTGCAGCTTTAAGGTAAAAATTTGTACTTAGTGTTGCTGTAAGAATCTCTCATCTAAAGACATGTTAAGAGTAAAAAAAAAGGGGGGGGGGGGGGAATACTTACGTCTCATTGACTCATACAACTTAGAGAGGGTCTCTTTATCCTCTTTAAGCCCCATGCATTCGGTTAAATATCTGAAAATATCAAATATTTTTTTTTAACATCATGCCATCTTAAATGTTAGAATCTCTGAATGCTGAAGGAGAAACCTACGCCTCAATCTTCAGGCCAGCACGTGTTGCACTGTTGAGGATGGCTGTGAGGGCGATCTGAGATGGAGAGAAGAGGAGTCCGGTGTCTGTCATAGCTGCTCTGTTTAGAAAGTCTTCAGCACTTTTTCTCAGTATCTCTGGGTTCTCCAACAATGGGTATCTGGTCTGAGAATACAGAAACAATGTATTCAAATTTCCTTAAATTATCTATTTAGCAACTTTTAAAAATGAAGTGCTAATCTCTAATCTCTGCATCACTGGTGCAGTTTGATCACCCCTACATAATCAGTGTCGGGGAAGCTACTTTGAACCTGTAGCTTGACAAGCTACTCATAAAATTTAAAGTGCCGTTTTATCCGGACTATAAGTCGCGTCAGTCAAAAAATGAGTCATGAAAAAAAAAAAAAAAAAAACACAAGTCGCACTGGACTATAAAATCGCATCCATTTATGGCCAGCAATATTGTTATGTTTAAGGACATTATGGAATTAAGATAATGTCTGTACTATGTTATCATTGTACTGTACAATTAAATACAATCGTTGCCGAGTCTGAACACTTTACCCCAGAGCGTTCTTTAAACGCATCATTTGAGAATATCATTTGAAAATCTAATAACATCAGGAATACTCAATTAAGAAGATTTGAGACAAATAAATGAAAATTTAATATAAAACTCTAAATTGCACTCTGGGGCGCTGCAGGATTTTGAACAAGTTCCTGAGCTGTAGCTGGGCGTCGCGCACTGAGGAAACGTATCAAACTTTAAACAGCACACGCATCTGTCAAAGCGCCTGACAGGCAAACCAAACATTTACGCTTACGCATTATTTTTAAGTTTAAAATAAAGAGTTCCCATGTTTTGGGCAGCTTAGATGACACACCTCCCCCAACAGCTCACTCTGTTTCCCCAAATAATTTTAGAGTATTTTTTTTTCCATCGAAATACATTATTCAGTTCTGTAATTTGATGCGGCTCGTGGAAGTGCATGCTCAGCAAGACTAATTGATGACATTCGTTGTTGATTTTCATTATTGGTTATTATCGAAATTATTGATCCTACTCTCCCTTTAGAGCATCTCCAAAATCATGTCTCCTTTAAAACACAAACATTTACAACACAGCACTGATTAAGTGTGATATCTCTGGCAAGTAGAACAAGTATGACAACCACAAAATGTTTTTTTTTTTTTTGTACTGAGACTTCTACAGAAGATAAAAATACATGTTTTAATACTTATACCACTTCTATTATTAATTGCTATCAGGATGTGAAGAGTTTGTTTCAACTAGTATAGCAAAAAGTGTTCATAAAACAAATCGCCTACCCTACCTTTAAGATACAACCAAGCTACCCTTCTGAAAAATAGCTATACTACAAAATACTATAAAAAAGAAAGTAGCCAGTTATATTTAAACTACTTTTTTACAATGACATATATTACAAATAACTGAATGCACAATTTTAGATTGTGATCTAATAAGACGACAACACTATACTGCTTCAATGCATTGCAGGTTTGTCAAAACGCAAAACTGAATATATTTGGTCAAGCTACCATGCTACTTGCTGTAAATAGTTAGCTAATGGAAAAGGTACATTTTTTTCAAAGGAACTGAGCAACTGTCAAACTACTGAAAAAAGGTTTAATTAGTAGAGTTGCTACTTGTAGTTAGCTATTCCCAACACTGAACATACGTAATAACATTGCCTAAGGCTAAGCCGATGGTGTGGGTCTGGAGTGGGACTGTCTGCAACCAGGCTTTAAGCTCACCTTCATGTCAATCAGAAAACCCTCCAAGGGCCGATACGGATTGTGAACAACTAGATGAAAATTGAGCTGTTGGATAAGCAGCAGTTCATACTCCAGAATCTGTTCTAGAGCTCTCTCCTGTCCCGCTGGGCTGTCCTGAATGTTCCCCACAAACTGAGTGCTGGAGACATTAAACTCATCCACTTTACAGGAGAGATATATACATGTCAACCTGCAAAGGTAAGTTGTGAAGGTCAGAACAGCAAAATCTAACAAATTAAAAAAACAAAACAAAACATGATATTACAATTTATTTAAGTCTCCATCGATACACTTACATTATTGTCCGAGGGTGATATTCCATTAAAGAGTTGTTTAAATAGAATCTTCGAAAATACATACAAGCTGTTCCCTGAAAAACATTTAAAAGTTTAGTTAAAAACCTTTAAAAAAAACGTTTTTAAATTAAAAAAGAACAGAACTGGATAAACTTATCTCTAACTGATATAAAACTGATAATGATTACCACAACAGATTTAGGCATCGCTGGCTTGAACATGGCACAGAAGTCTAACAATCTCTTCTCGTAGTGTCTGAAGAGCACTTTCTCTTCCTGCCCATCAAGAAGCATGGATTCATTTATTCCAGGCTGAAAAACAGATGAAGATATAATGTGATTGTGGTGCATGCTGATAACACTATAAATTACTGGTTCACTGTGAATTGCAGTGTGTGAATAATATCAGCAAAATTATAACGTGTTGTCTAGCATGCAAGGAGAATACAAGTAACTCCAAATTGTGACTTACCTTACCACTGGATAGGGCTTTTGAGCAGAACTTCTGATTAGCTTCTAATCTTAATTTATCTAATTTTTCCTCTGTATCATAAGTCCAGAATTTCTTCTGTGAGCTGTTGTGATACATGTTGAATATTAGGCTGTGGACAGAACAATACAACTATGATTATTACACAGCAAATACGTGTTGTTTGACATCATGCAGCTCTCGTGTAGACAAGTATGCACATATAAATATCCTACTTTTTAGTATTCAAGCTAATCTACTGTATTTTCGAAGCAGTTAACTAAAGCAATGATTTCATATCTCATTAAAAGTATGCTTCAATCTCACCCCTCTTGGGCACACGGTGAGGTGCCGACTGTGTATTAAATCAAGGATTAAAGAACAAATGTCAAACGGTTGTAAAAGATTCGGCTACTGATCTTTGTGTCAACCAAGATTATTAGTGGACATGCGTGTTTTCAAACATCGCGAGAACCCGTCGCGTGTTTATCACGTCACTCTTTAGGCGCCTTTGGATGATGACGAGTCTGATTCATTTCACTGAGTCGGTTCTTTCAAATAGTTTGTTTAAAAGAACCGGTCAAACGAACAATCCAGTAATTATTTAACATATGCCATTATTTTATCTCGCCCTCCAAAATTACAGATTAGAGTTATTTAAAAACACACACTTTAGTTTTATTTTGATTTGAGTTTATTAACAAGGGGTTATTCAAATCATGTCAATATTATCAATGATATTAATTAATGAAATATAAATGAATTGAGAGCATGATTGGGAGACATTGCAACGAACGCTAAATGGTCTGTATTCGTGTTGATAAACAGTCATGCCATAAACACATTCCGATGTGGTTCAATTGTAAATTGTTGTTTGTCACTGCTCGGGTCGATTCAGTGCGATTTGCACGAATCATTCTGACCGAACCGGTTCAACCGATTCGCTAAAAATATCCAACTTAAAAGAATCGACTCGAGAGTCCAATTCTCCATCGCTTTTCTAAAGCACGTAAACATGGCCACGAGGAAATATGTTCGTAGAACAATTCAAGAAAAAAACAGTCTACTGGAGAAATACGATCAACTTCCCCCAATGTCCCAGAACGCTGCTGCGCGTCTGCTAAACATCTCAGGGCCTCTGCTTCGTGTCTGGCTCCGGAAAAGGAATATTAAAACTGCCAAATCTAAACTTCCAAGAAGTGTCTTTTCATCTCGTAAAACACCTCGACTAGAAGCTGCAATCTGGAGGTGGATCGATACTTGTCTCGAGAACGGCATTACAGTAAATGACTCACTAATTTGTAATAAAGCGACTCAGGTAGCCACAGAAATGGGTCTCTGCCATTTCAGTGCAAGCTCAGAGTGGTTGACACGCTTTAAATACCGGGAGGCAGTAATACGAGAGATGTTTGGTGCAAAAGACAAACCAGAAGAGACCAAATCCGACAATAAGTCGGCGGAGCGGGTTAAAGAGCACGATAAAAACCTCACTGCCAGAAAGACACATCGAATGGAAGCTGCGCTGTGGCGCTGGATCGATCACTCTCGTGAGAACGGCATTAAAGTTAACGAATCAACGATTTGTTCAAAAGCTGCTCGGTTGGCCACGACATTGGGTTACCGTAACTTCAGGGCGAACACAGACTGGTTCACGCGCTTTAAAAACCGAGAGGGAGTAATTCGAGCGATGTTCCAGATCAGCCGAAGAGAAGAGCCCACTTCTTATCATAAAAAGAAGGCGATACCAAGGATGAATTTAACATACGCAAATATCCGGCAACTTGAAGGCCCGCTTTCTAGATGGATCGATCATTCTCGTAAGAACGGCATCACTGTAAATGAATCAATGATTCGTTCAGAAGCGAATCGGTTGGCTAGGATGATGGGTTTCCGCAACTTCCGTTCAAACGGAGATTGGCCCAGCCTCTTTAAACCCCAGCCTTCCGAAAATACACCAAGCGTATCTGAAGTCAGCCCAACGAACCAATCTAACGATGAAAGCGAACCACTAACGGATCTGGACATCCCCAAACTTGACCCAACAGTGATCACAGCTGAGCTCAACGGCGATTTACACTCTGTCACTGTACCTTCCCTGTGGCAAATGAAGGAGGCTATGAAAACACTGGCAACCGGTTTACTGTACAGAGGTTTCTGCGACTTTAAACTTCTTCATCAATTTGAAAAAGAGGTTGATAATGTTGTGAGAAGATCTGTAAACCAGTAATCCTAAAATCCTGGTTTTAATGTATCTGAATAAAAGTATCCTATGAAGTGATTATTTAGAGACTAGTCTCAGTATAAACACAACGGGACAGGTGCTAAACAAACGCGCTCTCCCAGATGACCACATGGGGGCGCCAAGTATTTGTTATAACCACAACACATTTCACTATTGGAAAATCAATCAAGTGTTCATTTTAATCCACCTTTTTATTTTGTTGTAGCATGAATGTGTATTACATGGTCCTTTGATTTGACTTGAGTTTGTGTACCTTGTTAAATGATATTCTTTTTTTTTTAAATAAAAATCGTTAATAAAAATACCACGTTGTAACACCATTTGTCTCCCTCTTTTACACGAATAACAGTCAGTCAGACAAAATATTAGCCTTTTTTTAAAAAAAGCCACTGAAGCAAAGCAAGACAGAATAAATTACCAACCTCCTATTTGAGTAGGGGCTGTGTAACCTAATTTGCATAAACATGAGTAATTTATGAATAATAAATGTCCTTGTATTCAGCGTGATCCATTAATTTGCATATCACCATTGCACTACAGTTATTTTTCCTGTGTGCTGTGCTACCATGAAGCGATAAGAGCCTGCACAAAACTGAATCAAAAGGTGAGCGTTTACTGCCTTTTTACACTCTAGTCTCCTGCTGTATATAGTTGAGGCATGATATATATGTTTTTTACCTAACAACATTTTTTTCCTCTTGCTTTTGAGTGGGCATAGGCTGTTGAATGCTTGTATGAATGTTGTCAGTATGTGGCTGCAGTCACTATCAAGTACTAGTGCTCTTTCATTGTGTGAATTGCATAAACATGATGTTTCGTTGCATTATTGATGAGATGCAAGCTCTGCCGTATAGGTGAAGTGATCATGGGTAAAGGCTATTTCTTTCTTTCTTTTTTTTTTTTTAATCAAAGATGATACCAAATATATAAACATGTCTCTGAAGGCAGCTTCTCAGAACCTTGGTCAGTTTTTTATCATTATCAGGTAGTGGTCAAATTCTGCTGCCATGTAAGATTCCCACTCCTGAATCCATCAGTGGTCATTTGCATGATCTGTTTGTCATGCAGCATCTGATTTCTGGCATCAGCACTACCTTCAGCCTAGAAATGCGGGCTTTAGGTTGCCAAGGGATTTCACAGTTTGACATTTTGCCTGTATTGGTATTTAGTGAAGGTGGAGATGAATAAGGTGTCAGAGCTTGTATCCTTAAATTGTGAATATAGTCTGGCAGATGACTTTAGTTATCAGATGGCGTCTTTTGGTGTTTTTGTTTCTGTCTGTACTGAAATCAGATGTTTCTGACACTGTCCACAGTTCCTCAGCTTATCTATATTTTTCTGTCAATATTCCCTCTCTGTAATTTCGACAAATGATACATACTGATGGTTATGAATAAATCAGTGTCCAGCCCATGGCAAATTGATGGTGTGGAGAGAAATGTCATGCTATCGACATGATGAACAGCTGTCACTGTGCCCCAACCACCCAAATATGGGCAAAAAAAACAAGGCAAGGAAACAATAAAATCTAACATTCTTGCATGGAGACTCCTTGTTGAGCTCAACAGGGCTTTAATACACACTCGTTATCTTGTATTCAGGCTGAAGCATGAGATGCACATATTGAAAGTATGTGCTTTTTCACAAGCATCAACTCGGATCATCTTGATGGAGCAATATCGTGGCATTTACCCTATACCTTTTATTTCTATTATAGTAGATTGTAATATGCTCGTTGTGATCATGAGCAGAACCCAAAAACCATCCCATGGTGTTTATCTGCAAAATGCCAGTCAACATTACCCATCAGGATTATTGTCCATAGGCTATACAAGTACATTCTAGCTCATGCATATTACAAGAATATCCGCTTTGATGATCCGTTGTGGCCTTTCTCAACTTATCAGCATAACAAGAACAGATAACCAGAACTCACTAAGTTCAGTGCAGTAAGTTGGAAGGTTTTACGTAAATTTGTTTAGTTGCACTGTAAAAAAATATTGTTGGTTTAACTTAAAAAAGTAAGTAACCTGGTTGCCTTGAAATTTTAAGTTCATTGAAATGGAAAAAGTGAGTTAATACAATGAAGGAGAATGATTTAATCATCAGAAACTCAAAATTATATGTTATCTGAACTAAATAAATTATTTAAGTTGATTTGACAAAAGAAAAATGTGATTACTAATCATGAAAAGATTTTTTTTTTTTTTTTTTTTTTTTTTTTTTTAACAGTGTGTGTACCCAATAACACTTATCATCCAACCTAGTGCAATATAGGAGCTCCTTTGTAAAATGTTGTATATTACATTACCTTTTGTCCGTAGACATGCGTAACTCATTTTTTCTGTCTTGTTTAGCCTATTTGTTAAAGTACTACAGTATTGATGTATAAAGGGGGATGTACAATATCATCATATCATATTTTGCTAGTTAGCCTTTCCTCTGACAGACTAACAAGACGGTTCCACAATCACACCATTTCACACCTTTGTTTTACAATACATCCCATCTTGCATCCCCATTAACAGCTACCTTTGCTGCCCATTTATGCACACCAAGAAAACACCTTAAAGCACTATTTTGAACAGAGTTACAGTCAAAACCTATTCAAACTCCTGCAGCATAAAGCAAAGTCCGCCAAAGATTTATGTAAATGTAGAAAAAAACAAGATCTGTACATGATTTCATTTTGCTCAACACAGATAATGGTCTTCCAGCAGACTCTGCTAGTCTGTACACTTCATATTGTCATCAAAAACAAAACCAATATTTATACTTAATTCATGTCTTGAATTGACACACCCAAATTTACCTACTTAATTTCTTGGGCTAAATCATTTATATAAAAAGCAAACAAGGAAGGGGAGAGTTATTGTCCCTGCTTCACTCCAAAAGGCGCAGGGAACCAATCCGTTCTCAAATTATTTATTTGTACACAAGCAATGGGGTCATTGTAAAGGAGTTTTATAGTATAATAGAATTTTCCATTGATAGATGAAAGTAATTTGAACAGCAAAGAGTCTCGGTTAACACAATCAAACACCTTTTTAAAGTCAACAAAACAGGGAAAAGTACTTTTGCCAAGTCCAAACGAACTCTCACCACAGAGGGTAATATATGATCAATACAGGTCATGTTTTTCCTAAAACCATTCTGTTCATCAATCCACAAGCCTCCAAAAAAGAATTAACTGTGTTGTTAAGGTCTCTGAGTAAACTGTGCTAATCAAACTAATCCCTTTATAATTCAACGGGACATAGGGTCATTTTTTCGAGATTCCAGGATGGGTTTGATAATGGATCTATTCCACTCAGATGGGATAATACCATTTATATATATATATATATATATATATATATATATATATATATATATATATATATATATATATATATATATACACATAAATGAGCAATTTTACATTGCCTTAACTCATATAAAAAAGTTGAAAATTGCTTAACTTATTTTGAAGTTATTCAAGATTGAACTATTTTTTTAGTCAGTTTAATGCATTTATGTTGAAATTACTTAAACATCCAAGTTGTCTGTGTTTAAAAAGGCATGCAGGAACCTTTTTTTTTACAGTGTATTTTTATACTTAGAAGATGCGGCAAAGGTAAATTTAATCTTAAATAACACTGTTGTTTTATTCAATAATGTCCATTTTTTGCAGTATGCATAAATTCACATTTAAAAAACAATTATTTATTTATTTTTAAATATTCTTTTACTGGAATAGTAAAGAATATTCAAATGCTGTCCATTGATTAGACTATATATTGGCACGGAAACTATATATTAATTTTTCATACTGGCCAAAGTTATTGCACAGTATTTTGTTAATATTTTGTTCCTTCTGTCAAAAAGGGGAAAAAATAAATAGAATCAAGTAACTGTTAATATGCAAGAACTCAAATCAAATTCCTCCTCCAAAGTGAAAGAACAATTTTCCAGACGTCCAATTTACATTTATGTTTCTTGGGTTTTTTTATGGCTTTGGTTTCGGCTTGGTCATTTATTTGGATATGCACCAGACATTGGCACTGAACAAAGGCAAGCCCAGGCTTTCACATATCATCCACTCTTTATGCAAAATTAATGCATGCACCCCCATGACAGCATGATTTAATTTCCTCCTTTCATTTTCTGTCGCCCGTTGCCATGGACACCGGTGGAGGGCTGTTGTGATATTAGCTGCTACAATATGGACAAGTGCAGCTCTCTCCATGAAGCTAACAGCTCCTAAATCACATGACCTCATCAAATCTCTATTCTGCTTGCAGACTGGCTGGCACTGTGCCATGATCAAGAGATCTAATGTATTCATAGCTTACTTACAATTTCAGGGTGAAACACCGATTTATGTCAGACATACCATTCGAAGTGTTATATTGACAAAACAAACTATTTTGAAATGACTGAAAAATGCATGTGAGAGAAACACAGGAAAGCAGGATGCTATTGGCTTGTGGTCCTCAAAAGGCGATTGCACTAGACAGAATGGCGTCATAGTGTTCACTGTGTTGCCACCCAGATCATGTTGCCTGCAATGACCAATTGTGTGTGTTTGTGCGTGTATGTGTGTGTGGACTATGGAAGCATATTAGTCTGCCTTGTCTGCCAGCGGAGTAATGTATGCTTGTGAATCCAAGTGTGGAGATCAAAATGTCTCAGGTTGGCATCGGACACCCTTCCCCCATCAACTACACACACACACACACACACACACACACACCCTATCTCTCTCTAATTGGGCTCTGTCTAGATTCCTCATCTTAATATTGCATCCTATTTGTTTTCAAGGAAACTTGAGCACAATAACACACTACAATACTTTAAGTTTTAGTTTCAAAACTGGCTAAACTAGTTTAAATAGTCACAAAAGGACAATTCGTCCATTGGTAAATCCAATTTTTTTTTTTTAGGTGCATTATAATGTATAGAATATATAATATTGTTGCACAGAAGAAAGATTGTCTTTTAGGTTTGGAACAGCATGAGTAAATAATTTGAGTTTTCACATTGATGAACTAAGCATTTTAAGGCCCGGTCTCACAGACAGGGTTTAGATTAATCCAGGATTAGACCTTAGTTCAATTAGATATTTAAATAGTTTTTTTTTTTTTTTTTTTTTTTTTTAAACGTGCTTTAAAACATTCCTGGTGCATCTTGAGACAAAACAATGACACTGACATATTTTAAGATATATCAGTGCATGTTGTTTTCAGTTACGACGTGGATTTTAGTCTGGGACTAGTTTTAAGAATTGTCTTTGAAACTGGGGGTTTGAGTTCAATTATTTTTCCTCACAACTGCAGTGACTGAGGAAAATCTATAGGCTAAGTGGACACTCCTTGTACCCCTGAATCTAAATTCTGGCCACTCTCATTCTGACACACTTCTCAATAGCAGTGTGCCCTGTCAATATAACTGGAGGTGAATAGATAATCAGACAGCAATCAGAAATTGAGATCTGCCATTCAAAGGCTATCTCTGTGTGGACGAGGAAGAGGACGGGCAGCCTGAGAGTGCGGGCATTCATGTGAAAATCCAATCCTTCACAGTACACAGCCCCCGCAAAGCCTGCAGAATGACCCTTTTATCAAAGTGCCATGTCCGTAGCTCTCCAAATAGCCAGTGCGCTCTCAAGGTATAGATGCGTGTACAAACCTGGCTGAGTTATGTATGACCTGTCTTCACAATGTTCTGGGCTTCTGACCCTGTCCTGTGTGTGTGTGTGTGAGTGTGTTTTGAGAGTGTGTCTGTATGTTGTCCGTGGAATATTTTTAAAAATGACTTTTTTATGTTTGGTATGCTGCGTATTAAATGTCTTATTTGCATGGCTTTGACATGTGAAAATGTTATTTTCCTGATAGCATTGAGAATGCTGAAAGCATCTCAAAACAAACTATATGAAATCATAGTGTTTTCATCCTAGGACAAGAATGGTTTATTGACACTGAGAGATGAAGATGTGCCATTTAAAAATATATTTTGCTACACAAATTGCTGAATGTTGTTTTTGGAATAAATGTGGGCCAAAAGCAACATTGTAAGGTGTTATATTGATAAATGCATATATGGCTGGATGATTTTTTTTTTTTAAGTTTTTAGAAGGTTGTGGTTCGGAAAACTTTGACTGTACTATAATAAAATTGCAAATGACTCCTTGTGGTAATGTGGTAAAATATTTTTCCTAATAGACTATATTCAATAACATATGGTACAATTTTCATAATCTCACATAAAAATGCTGATTTTTTTTTTTTGGCCTTGGAAATCTGAATTTGTTACACTGTCCTTATTCTATTTTTCACTCGAGATGCCTGCTGATTTTATAATTATTAAAAAAAATGGATAAAAAAGTAAAAAAAAATAAAAAAGACTATTGGAGTACAAAAGTAAATAAAGTAGAAAAAAGTAGAAAAATATACCCCTTACATTTCATTATTTCAATTTTCCACCTCAAGATGGCGCAATGACCTCATTGTTTGACTGGGCGAAGTCCCTTAAAAATTGTCCAGATGTGATTTTATGGCGTTTCTAAAATTGTTTCCATAGCATGCTTTACAACATCTTGGAAACAACATATCAAATAAAGCAACGCTAAGAAAATGGTTTATTTGGATTTATCTGACTTGATTGTGTGCTTATAACTACATGAACAACAATGGAGCTCAAATTGTAAGCTTACAGTGAAGTCTACAACGTGGTGATTACAAGTGGCTGCTGATTAAGCTATTGGCCTTTACGGGCTACTCATCTGTCTGTCTTTCTTTATTCATTGCATTCGCCCCTTTTTCTTCTTGAAAGAGACCAAATGGATCCCAGCAGGTGAAAGTAAAGAAACGTGAAAAGACGCCCCTTTTTGGTTCTGCTTTCACACCAACACAATACCCCGTCCCACCTCTTTCTGTCCGGGTTTCCTACCTGATTAAACCTCTTCCTATGAACCCATTGATAGATGGTGCAAAACCTAAATCAACAAAAGCTGTATGAGTCCCTCTTAAAATTTCAAACCCTTTTAACAGTACGCTTCAATTAGCTTTTGTTTCCTGTGTATAGTGAGCATGAAAGAGAGAGAAAGAGAGAGAGAGAGAGAGAGAGAGAGAGAGAGAGAGAGAGAGAGAGAGAGAGAGAGAGAGAGAGAGAGAGAGAGAGTTGTCGGGTACGCTTTAGCAGTCCGGAAAGTACTGCGTAATTAAAGCTATTTTACAGCGTATAACCTTTCGTAAGTAGTGTACTTATAACGTACTTACAATATAAGTATAAGGGAACAATATTTTAAATTTGTGGAATAAAGGGGTAACAACAACCTAGGAGAATTAAAAAAATATTGCCTATACTGTAAGAGCTAAATGGTGCTTATTCTACTATTATTATGATACAAAGCAAGAACTAGCTACACTGCGTAGCCTACCAATAGTGGTGAACCAGTAGCTACATACCGTCGCTGTCCGATGAAAACCGCGTCCATTTTGCCGATTTTGAGATTTTTTTACGGATAGAATGTCCAGGTTAATTTCCGTATACAGCATGCTTCACATTACCTAAATGACCAATGAAAAGTTGTGAAATCATGTCATCTGATTTCCACGTATTTCCATTTGCTGTCAAAGCTGTCAGTCACGCAGCGTATCTCCCATAGGCAGTAGCCTATAGTATCTCCCCGCCCTGTGGAGGCATCTCGCCGGTCTCGTGAAGTTTCTCACCGGTCTCGTCTCTGAGACCCCTACACCTGGTATTAAAATGCGATCTGTATCCAGATAAAGTTATCCGGATAATAAAAAAGCCATGTTAATGCAAGGTATAAATACGTTGTGATCGTATTGTGATCGGATCTGCCTGACCATCTGGAGGTAACATTAGTCTGTCTGGCTCGCATTCAAGTTCGGATCTTTACTTGGTGTAACGCAATCTGGTTGTTGAAACCACATTTACTCCTTCCAAAAATGCTAAAAAAAAAATAAATAAACGAATGAGAGCGTGTTATTTTATAGGCTATAATGACATATAGTCAGATATGACGGAGCGTCGAAAGTGAAAGTAAGTCACAGACGCCATCATCTTCACAATCACACAATCATTTTCAAGAAAAGAAACGAAGTGATCTTACCAGGGCATCAGGCTGTTGCCACGCTCTCTTATTGATGTATGTCTTTGATTTTGAAATTAGCTGATGACAAAATGCATCTCATATAAAATGCAGCTTAGGCCTATATCCGACAAAATTACGATAGGATTGTGTAAATAAAGTATCAGTCTAGCATTGCCATGTCAGTGTATTGATTCATTGTCTCATAGTTTGCAAGAGACATTTAATAAACTGATGTATTTGATAAACTGATCGTAGCCCATTCATCTGTCAATGAAACGCGATTTGGTCATTCTAATTAATGATCGGAAGAACGCGTATCGACCACCGTTACTATACAATATGCACGTATGTCCATTTAAACTCGATTTTGGGTATCTGTATCTGATTGACAAACCTGTGGAAAAGAATGGATGGGCAATGTCAGTTGCTATACCAGTGGGGTGAGGGGTGAGGTTGGCACACCCATAACCCTATGGTCACCTCCAGGCATGATATCACACACTGACAGGCAGGCGTGATGCCTCGGTACTTCACACAAACATAGCCACATTGACAGCCGACTGACCCAGGCTGACAGCACCAGGAAGAAAAAGTGGGGGAAGGCAGAAGTTCTCCGTTTGTCCGTCACGGTGTGAGCGTGTTGGGGAGTCAACAACGTTTTTCTTACAGAGGCTCCCAAACCCTCCGCATTAGAACACGTTCACATCCAAACATCCGTGACCTTACCGGACACGGGTCACTGTACATTAGCACTCGAGATGGCTGTAGTGGTTTTGATAGGTGAAATATAGCATGTCCGTGTCATTACTGAAGGGTTGAGCTGCAAGACTTGTAGACAGAGGATAGGATCTAACTTGATTTAGTTAATATAGCCAGACTATAATGGATGTATCTCTGTGCCATATGAGCATCTTTTTGTTCATTAAGCATCATAGATGCGTCAAAGGTTTAGTCACAAAAGACTGGACCAGAGCTTGTTAAGCGTTTTATCTGTCTTCATTATAGTAACATGTTGTAGTGGCCTTTGCTATTAACAGTTAGTTAATGAGTTCACCAATCAAAAGAGGCTTTCAATTATGCTAATATAGAACTATACCATACCATATTGCTCTCCAGGCCTACTGCCCATGGCTTTTTAATTTAAAAAAAAAAGTGTTTTGAAGTCAAAGACTGCAAAGGTAAAAATGTAATGCAATGAAAATGTAAAAATGTAATGCAATGTAATGCATACAATTGCAATGAAATGGCATCAATGATCACACAGAGGTCTTTTATTTCAATTTGAGACAGCTAGACCATCGTCTGTTCTCATCCAGCATTTATGTGGGAAGGGAAGTGAAGAAACTGCATTGTCTTTATGTTTACGAGCGAGAGAGGAATACTCTATGATTCCCCTTGAAGTTTCGAGAGACGCCAGTCAAGATGCAGGCCTCTGAAGTTGATAACCCCAGCATCATATGACAAGGATATGAGAATGACGGAGTCCTATTGAAATCCCTCCTCATTAAAGAGCACAGTTCTTCTGAAAGGAAGTTGACCTCCATGGTAAAAAAATACAGAAAGGTGGGGGTACAGGTGAAGTGAAAAACAAACATCAACATTGTATATGATTCCCCACTATAAGGCTAAAATTCATTTAAAGAAGGGTGAGGAAAAAGAGACATTCAAGAAAGAGTCCCACAGAACATACAAAATAATGAAAAAAGGTGGACAATAAAGTGGAGTCTCATTGCTTTGTCCACCTCCAGATGTCCTCTATGTTGGTGTCTTTTTGGTCTTTTATGTCCAATCTCCATGGCTTGGTCTTCAGCACCAGGTGGTTCCAATGCCATATACAAAGTCCTTAGTTTCTGGTAAGAATTATCAAAGGACTGATAGTTTATCCCCTTCATGCTGAGATGATGACAATACTAACCCTGTGCTGGAACCAAGAGCAACCAGGTAGAGCCTCATCTTGTGTATGCACCCGATTGAGCCTCTTTAGGTCCCTCAAGCCCATTGAAGCAGGTTGCTGACTGTCTGTAGGTGATGAGAGGTTGTTGAGGGCATGGAGCCTTGCTGACAGGCATGAAAGGGCCAAGGATCACCTGTCACCCATCTCATCACATCAAAGTCCCAAGTAGAAGCTCCTTGTGTGAGGAATCTGCTCATGAATATACTGGGCAATCTGATCCCTCTTATTAGTCAGATAGAGTTTTTGTTGGTTGTGTGTTGACCACTGATGGCACATGAAAAAGTACAACACCTCTTGAAATATGTGTGCTTTCACCAGGAATATTTTTAAGTCTTTTTAATGGTATCATCATCTTCTTATTAGTGGTAAAACCCCTGAGAGCCGAAGTGGGGCTTTTGGTGTCCCCCCTCCCGAGGCCTTGCTTTTACCCCTTAATCCGCTGGCTAATAAGTTCATAGCCAGTCCATATGCTCTGGTGCTGTTCAGGAGGGGGAGGTGTTGCCCCATGCTACTTACACCGAGCGGACCCATTTCTCAGGTACCTCTCCTGCTGACCGACCTTTTGTTCTATTGGATCAGTCCACTCCATGGCCAGAATAGTCTGAATTGATTAGCCCTGCACCATATAATTGCCAGCAAATCCCACTGAATCGTTTCCCATCCATTTGAAAAGGACAATGTTCGTTCTTTTTCTCCCCAGCTTTTCTAGTTGCCCCTCCCCCATTACCCTCCTTTTCATGCCACTTGGTTTGTATCCTGCCCCACACCCCAAGCCACCTCCTCGAGGTAAGGCGAGAAGGGGGAGGGGCCGGAGGAGAAAGTGCTCCTATTCCGGACGAGCCCCCTACCCGAGCACTGGCAAAGGATGAAAGCGGGCGGCGGGTGGACGTGTTCTAATCCGTCACCCT
This sequence comes from Cyprinella venusta, assembly GCA_038021265.1. NCBI lineage: Eukaryota > Metazoa > Chordata > Actinopteri > Cypriniformes > Leuciscidae > Cyprinella > Cyprinella venusta. Next base: position 24,480,196 of record CM075865.1, on the reverse strand, counting down.
GGAGTGTGAGTGGCGGGCTGATCGGAGTCCTTACCTGCCGGTGCACAGTCAGGGTTGGGAGGACAGTGGGAAGAATCTAGGGAAGGGGGAAGATCTGGGGTATAGTGTGAAAAGAAACTGTGGGGATATGCACAGGATTATTCAGAGGACCAGGCGCCAGCGTCAACTGCTCCTGCAGCTCTACTTATTCAGTCGAGAGGCCCAAAATCTCGGGTCGGGGCAAAAGTCCATCAGTCTTACTGAGAATATTGTTATATTGGAGTAGACCTGGAGGGCAGATAAAGTGTGCCATGTCTGGAGCAAAGGCTATTTTAACATGTTTTACTCTGAGATGGTCCTTTCGGCACCTCAACACATAGCTACAATTCAGGTCTCTCTCTCTCTCTCTTTACAATGTTTGTCACCATTCCACATTGTAATTTAAGAGTCCACAATTCATTTTAATAATCTCAAGTTCTGCATCAGCCATTAGCCCAGAAAGCTTACCCAGAAATCAATGTGGCCCACCTTCACAAGACAACTCACAGGTTTTACTGTTATCATTGAGCCAGGAATATTTTGAGATGTATACAGACTTTGTTTATTAGGTCATAATTAATATGATGCATTCTAATAATGTCTAATTAACATGCTTTATCCTCTTCATGCATAATATACCTCACGGCATTGCTCACCCTTCATGAGAATGTTCTAAACTGTCTCAAAAAGCTTTGCATAAGAGTATGCCAAACTGGGGTAAAATAAAAAGTTAGGTTATAATTGATTCCATATTTGATTCCATTGTATTATAAAGAAATATCATCATTCTCTTCTTGTTCTTCATATTCTATGTTTCAATCAACTTTAAATTACATTGTTCTTTGAACATGGGGGCAGGTCCTTTGGGAAAAGGTCATAGGTTTTGGTTGTTAAGGGCTGTGACCCTTTCCAATGTTGACCAGGCCTGTGTTTAAGCTCCTAGAAAGAAGGCCCTCATGGGGTTTTAAGAAACACATGGCCTATTGTCTGCTCTGAGAGAAGACCACAAACAAATTGTGTATATTCTTACAACATGACCCTGGTGGCCACATGCTAGGGATGTCTGACCAATGAGATGGTCATAGCACATGGAAGTGGAGTGAGGACACTAGAGACTAAAAAACCCTTTCACCAGTTTTACTATTAAAGAATATTTATTTTTACAAAAATAATCAAATTCATGAGTCAGGATATTATAACCCTTGAAATGTAGCCTATAATATAAAAGTGGGACTATACATTGGTTGGTAGGTATGTTGTTGTATTTCGTGTTTTAACATGCACAACTATTAGAAAGCTATAATGATTGAAATTGTTAAAGTATCAATATCAATATGCTGATTTTTTTTTTCTCTGTGGCATTCACTTCTATCCAAGTTCATCCATATGGTGGGTCATATCCTTCCTAAAGGGAGTCTGTGACTGTGACATTGACGAGATCTCTGGTTAAAGGTCATATTAGTAGTGGCCACTAAAGTGGTTGATGATGACCTGGTCAAGCCCCTCATTCTCAATGCCCCTCCCTTTTCACCCAAAATGAGTCATTTTACCAGCTTATCTATTGACTCAGGTTCCTGTGGAGGGCAGGGCAAGTAGAATGGTTGACATCCCATAGGTCAAAGGTTAAATGACAAGGACTGTTAACAGGGATAAACAGTACAATTCATGATCATCAAAAGCTAACTTGGTGATGGGCCTCAAGATAAGATGGTGATGGGCCACAAAACATTGTGAGAAAGAATTGTACAAAGCACAGTTTGTTTGTATTTAACAGTTAGTCTAATAAGCCTGATCAATTCTGTAATAGTAGCCCCTCATTAATAATATGGATATGTTTAAATACAATATTTAACATTGGTTTAGCCAGTCTTTGCTGACCATCTCAGAGGGGGGTGTCCTGGGTCACCACCAGAGAGTCATCAGACATTTTTCCCATGTTCCCTCCCTATTGTCCGTCAAAGACAGGCTCTTCTAGTGTTTGACCCAGTGAGGGTTAGTGCTGGGTGGATGACAGACCTGGGGTGTGAGCCTGTCTTGGTGCTTAAGTTTTTCAATGGCTCCCTGGGAAACTGCTTAACTGGGAGTGGTGGAGTTGCCCAGGACAGCATGTGGTTATTTTCCAGCTTGCTGCCCCTTTTAAGGCCTTCAGTGCACAGGGTCTGTAATCAGAGCCTTGAGGAGGGGAGTCTCTTTGGCTGAGCATGTGTATGGAAGATGGAGTGAGAGAAAAAGCATGGCCTGATGTGAAAGTAGGGTGAAACTGTTGGCGAAGCCCATATATGAACAATCAATAAGGGAACAGTGGCACACACAGTAAACTACTGGAAACATCTGGACCAATAAAATAAAATGTGATCCTATCTGGTGGTAAATAAAGGAACAAATCTATATGATTATAAGCTAGTCTAAGCCTCCCCTTCAATATCAGTGCAAATTACAACAAACATACTCAAAGTAAATATGAAACTTCACCTGCAAAGCAACACAAAACAGCTAAATAATGTGTATTGGCTATTTATTTACTTTTTTCTCAGTTAAACAGTTCAACACTCAAGATGATGGCTGTTTGTATCACATTTCAGGTAAAATGGGATTCTTATTTGAAAAAATAAGTTTCAATATATGTAACTGCCCTGAATAAATTCATACTGTTATGCATTTGTTTTGCTCATCTCACAGCTGTCTCTGTCCAGTAATTGATTCCTTCACTGTCAGCCATTTTCTCACTCACATCCTCCTCCCCTTCCCCATTCCATCCTTAGCATGGGTGGCTAAAGAGGGCAGATTTATCTGCATCACCCTGCCATGATGACAGAATAAATATTCATACAGGCGTCCAAGGTTCCCACACCATTACTGGGGCGTTCACTGTTGGCCCTGCTGGTAGCCTACAATGCTTAAAGGGACTGTTCGAAAGAATGAAAGGAGCTAAAATACTGAAGGGCATAGGGCATAGTTACACAAACGCAAGTTTTAATGCTATTAGCTAAACGCAGACTCTGACCAATGGGATAAATAGCGCTCGCGAGCGAGTGTGTGAGAGAGAGACATGGTTTTAGTGACAGTAATTTAAATATCTAGTGCTGCTGCAAGCTAGAGTTTAACATTGCTGTTTGCAATAGACACACATTTAGTGGTGATATAGTTTAACATCACTATGAAATGAAAATACACCTGATCTATTTTCTAAATGCATGTCATAGATCTTATTGTGATGATTTGTCCATGTAGCATATGAAGACTTCAAATACAAAAGCCTCTAAGTACCATCTGAAATTTACTTCTTAACCCCTTAACACCTGAATTTATATAGCTGTGAAAGTGACGCTAAAGGGCGCCTAAAACGTCAAATATTGAAGCATGGTCAAAGGTGACGCCTTGGGGTGAGAATGTGTTGATATATACAGTATATATATATATATATATATATATATATACAGTATATATATATATATATAAAGTTTTATGTGTGTTTTTGCCTTTAAGTAGATGGCAAATAATGTTGAGATTAACAATTTCACTTTTGCACAACAAATAAATCGAAATTTTGTTATGTTGCACATCTGCAACAGCGGGCATAATGGTCAATTTGGGGTCAATTTGGTATGTCGCAAATGGTCAATTTGGGGTCAATTTGGTATGTTGCAAATCTGCAACAGCGGGCATAATGGTCAATTTGATATGTTGCAAATGTTGCAAATGTTCCTGACCGGAGTAATCCTCGTGCGTAAACAGGAAATAAGTCCGTCACTTTGCGGTCCCACTAGAAACAAGTGCTTGTCGAAGGTCCTAGATCCGTAGCGAATATGAACTAACCGACATTGGGGGAATGCAGACGTTATCTCGGCTGGTTGACTGAGTCAAACGGTTTGTTGCATATTTGCGACAGTGGGCGTTAAGGGGTTAAATTAGCATTTTTATCAATATAATTTCACTTTAATGACAATTCACAGGTAATTGTCATTATTGCCATTACAGTGAACTAACTGAACATGATACAAATGATCATTCTAGATGAAAATTTCAGATGGCACAAGGTTTTTGCAAATCTTCATATGTTTTTATTTATTTATTTTTAATTACCCTCATATTTTCAATCAAAAAGTCATTCCTGGATCTTTTGGTGGAAATTACAGACTTCTCTCTAGTGCCGTGTACAGGATTTCTCCAATAATATTTTCCCTACATTTTTTTTGATCATCTGTTCAACTGATCAACTCAACTGATTAAAAAAAAATCTGTCACAACTTTAACAGTCCCTGTTAACAAGCATACAAATAAATGATGGTGGTCTCAAGTGCACTAAAAGATCTACAACTTGTGTTACTTTGTGTGCTGAATCCATTTAGTTCTAAAGATAGCTATAGCTATACATTTAATTGGTGACCTGTGATATATTTATTAGTTTAGATGTCCTGAGGGGTTATCTGCATGTTGTTTATGAGGTGAATCTGTGTGTAAGTGTGTGTGTGGGTTGTGCTATTGCTTTGTGTCACGCTGGGAGCCCCTCCTGAGTGGCACTGCAGAACACTGAGGTGGATGCAGCTGCAATGGCTTTCATCTCCTCAGGCACTCGGTAGGGAATCACAGTATTTATGAGTATATACGCGTGTGTGTGTGTGTGTGTGTGTGTGTGTGAGAGAGAGAGAGAGAGAGAGAGAGAGAGAGAGCAGTGAGAATGCAGCGTATGTCATTTGAAGCTAATTAAGGGTGGCAAAAATATTGAATTTATGTGTCTCAGACCTCACATCTGGGATTGTAACACTTGTAATTCAATATACCAATATCAGTTAGGAAAAAAATTGAAAACTCTTTCAGTGTGTTTGTATTTTAATCAAAAGAAAGTCAGTTCAGTTGTTCACATGCCCTTTTGGAGAGTGTGTCTGTAAGTTTCCATAGGAACAAAGCTATGAGAAATCATTCAATGGGACTGGATTTTGCTGACACTGTCCACATTTGAAGGACATATCCTCTCCCCAAGAGCGTGTCTGAGTCGATCATCCACTGCGACTCCCTTCTGGGATATGTGTGTGGGGAAAACGCGCGTGAACGCGGCCACATGTGAATCTCAGAGGTTGCCCACGGCTACAACGCAGGCAGCTAATCCGCAGTACACCTTTTGCTTGCTTAGATGCCGCTTACAGTTTGGCAGAACATTTTAGCCCCCGCAGTGTGCCGCGAGGCAAGAAGTGATAGATGCAGTGAAAAGCATTCCGTTTCTGGTCTCTAGTTCTTTTATTCTGCTTTGATTTCGCTCATCTCTAAATCAGTGACAGGATTTGCCTTTGACTAACAGGTAACATCTCTGTCATACACTCACCTAAAGGATTATTGGGGAACACCTATTCAATTTTTCACTAATGCAATTATCTAATCAACCAATCACATGGCAGTTGTTTCAATGCATTTAGGGGCATGGTCCTGGTCAGGACAACCTCCTGAACTCCAAACTGAATGTCAGAATGGGAAAGAAAGGAGATTTAAGCAATTTTGAACATTGCATGGTTGTTGGTGCCAGACTGGCCTGTCTGAGTATTTTACAATCTGCTCAGTTACTGGGATTTTCACGCACAACCATTTCTAGGGTTTACAAAGAATGGTGTGAAAAGGGAAAAACATCCAGCATGCGGCAGTCCTGTGGGCGAAAATGCCTTGTTGATGCTAGAGGAATAACCACTCGTTTCAACTGAGGTATGCAGCAAAGCATTTGTGAAGCCACAACATGCACAACCTTGAGGCGGATGGGCTACAACAGCAGAAGAACCCGCCGGGTACCACTCATCTCCACTACAAATAGGAAAAAGAGACTACAAGAGCTCACCAAATTTGGACAGATGAAGACTGGAAAAATGTTGCCTGAGACATTCAGATGGTAGAGTCAGAATTTGGCGTAAACAGAATGAGAACATGGATTCATCATGCCTTGTCACCACAGTGGTGGTGGTGTAATGATGTGGGGGATGTTTTCTTGGCATAATTTAGGCCCCTTAGTGCCAATTGGTCATTGTTTAAATGCCTCAGCCTACCTGAGCATTGTTTCTGACCATGTCCATCCCTTTATGGCCACCATGTACCCATCCTCTGATGGCTACTTCCAGCAGGATAATGCACCATGCCACAAAGCTCAAATCATTTCAAATTGTTTTCTTAAACATGACAATGAGTTCACTGTACTAAAATGGCCCCTCAGTCACCAGATCTCAACCCAATTGAGCATCTTTGGAATGTGGTGGAACGGGAGCTTTGTGCCCTGGATGTGCATCCCACAAATGTCAACTGCAAGATGCTATCCTATCAAGAGGGTCAAACACAGTATTGGTATGGTGTTCCTAATAATCCTTTAGGTGAGTATATAGTGCACTGATCAGGTCTGGTGTGTAAGAATAGGTTTAATCTTGATCTGGAGCCTGTCGTATCCAGTGTATATCTGGTTTGTTTTGTTACTAAAACTTTCTCTCTATCAGGTAATATTAGCTTTTGTCTGGTATTCAAAGACAACCAAGTTTGTCATGTTATCTCTTCTACCAGCCGAGAGGCAAATGCATGGGGAAGAGCAGAAGACAGCAGAAAAAGTGATGATAACAACCAGAGTTTATAGAATATATGTATGTCAGTGGCCTCAAATAAAATTTATATTTAAAAAAAAAAAATAAAAAAAAAATCATTTGTTGCCGACTATGCCACCAATAACTGAGACCCCAGAAACTCACTATTACCCCTTTTCCACCGAAAAAAGAACTGGTTCGGAACTGGTGCTGGTTCAAAGTTGGTTCGGAGCTGGTTCAACTTGCGAACCCGTTCAGAGCCTGTTTGCTTTTCCACTGACTAGAGCGCCCAGCGAACGACGTCGTTACGTCACGGTATACGTCGCTTGCAAGTGGATTATCTCTAACTCGTGTACCAAGAAAACTTTAAAAACAATTGAAATATGTAAGTCTTTTAATCTTTTCGTTTAATATGTGATCTTTTCTGATAAGTTATGTACCCCTGTCTTGTGTCTTTTTTCTTTCCATTTATTTGTTCTATATCGTTATCTATATCGACTGTTTTCTTCTTTGCTTATGTTTCAAAAAAAAAAAAAATTAAAACGCTTGCGTGTTTCTGCAGTTTCTCCTGGCTTTGCGGTGGTCAGAAAATATGTTTAAAAGAACCGAGAAGAACGCGTCTAAACCCGCCCCGTAAACATGACGTGCTAAAAGAACGGTTCTAGTCCAGCAAAGAGTTGGTGCCGCTTTGGAACCAGTTCTCGCGTCCGCGAACCGGTTCTTTGGCTGTCGAAACACAAAGAACTGGTTCGCGCGCAGGCACCGGCTCCGAACCGGCTCTCAAAATGCTTTGGTGGAAAAGGGGCTTATGAAAACAGGTTCTTCATCAGGGGATGGAACAGTCTAAAACGACACCTAAAAATAGTGGTAGAAAACTATTTTATTACAATAAAATTGTTGGAGGAAAATATGAAAAAAGAAAAAAAAAAGAAAAAGTCAAAAGTCCAAAAATCTGTGCTCAGGGGACAAAGTTCAACTCAGTCACTGCTTGGCATCTGTATTACAGCTGACATCCAGTTACACTCAGTCCCACATAGAGGCCAATATCAGCACGATGCTGGAACACAGAAAAGAGAACAAATGCCAGCATACGATGTCTAAACTCACATCATATCCACTTCATATCCAAACAGTTCATTAAATCAAACAAGAACCTCCTTTAAAAATGTCGGAGATTCAAGGTCACTCATCAAGTAAAATGATGCAAAGCAGGCTCGTTCTCTTCCGTCACAGGGCAATAAACTGGATTTAATCGGCACACCCCTAGATGAAAGTCAAAACATACTCACAGCATGACTGGATCGCAACCCTGCTATCCAGTCCAATATTTTCATGGCAGAAGAACCACGTTGATTTTCACTCGTCTCCTCAGCACTCGCGGTAGTCTCTCACAGCCGGTCATCAACCCGTCTCACACACTGCTACTCCAACAGGGCTCAGTGAATCAACAACTCTGTGTTTACTCGTCTACAGTGCGCTACAGTCTCTCATAGCCATTATCCATCTCACCACAACTTAAATTCTCACTTCCCAATACAGGCACAAAGTCGCAAACGTGGTTCCTCTCGCTCTTGCTGTGTTCACTTCGGTTGCAAATGCACGGTGCTGCCATCACGTGTCCCAGTCACAATTGTTGCACTTTTATAGGGGAACATTCAGTTTTAGTGCAGTTTTTCAGTGAAGTTTTATCACACAGCACAATACCTCAGATGTTGTGAGTTTTGAGGGAGCGTGCAAGTGGCATCCTGACTGCTGGAATGTGCACCAGAGCTGTTGCCCGTGAATTGAATGTGAATTTCTCTACAATACGCTGTCTCCAAAGGCATTTCAGAGAATTTGGCAGTACATCCACACAGACCACATGTAACCACACCAGCCCAGTACCTCCACATCCAGCATCTTCACCTTCGTATTTGATACACTGCCGATTTTGCAGGTTTTCCCACTTTTGGTTATTGGCACTTTTGGCACTTTTGGTCAAAATGTTATTGATTTTATTGACGCACCAACTGGTTGGTTCTTGTAATTTTGTAAAGGAAACTTGAACTTGAACTTTTACCAACCAGTAAGAATTTAGGCTCTCACAGACCTGTTAGTTCCCTTTCGTTCGGAAACTCCTACGTCTCGTCGGAGGAGTTTCCAACGAATTGGGATCACACAAGGGAAACCAATTGCTTTCGAGTGAATTAAAACAAGCCAATGAACATTGGCATGCAGGACTTACATTCCGCAGCCCGCCTGCCAGTGCGGGTATAAAGCGGAAGCGAACACACACATTTCCTTTTTGCTGAGGATCCGACCAGTTGTGTCCTCTGAGTGGATGAGCTTCAAGCTTGGTTTATTATCTTCATGCTCAACGAGTCAGCTGTTTTCTCCGAGACCCCTCTGTGTTGGTGTGATGGTGCTTCAGTGATCTTTGCGATCTCCCGGGTACCAACTGTTGCTTCACGTGATCTCCCTTTTTTTCAAAGAGCTGTTGTCACAGCTGGTAATTTGCTTGAGTGCATAGAATAAGAGAGTATTTTCTGTGAAAAGAGCAACGTGAGGGATGATTGCGTCCTTTTCAGGATGATTCACGATGATTTTCGATGTTTCACCAGTATGTTTCTGGATGCATAACTTCTGCCTCCAGCTGATGGTAATGATATAACCTGCCTCTCGTGCTTGGGGCTCGCGCATGCTGAGGCAGTGTTAGTGAACGAGTCATGTTCTCACTGTGGGAACATGACTGTTGCAGTCCATAGGGTGAGACTGCAAACCCTTACTCTGGAGTCCCTTTGGAGATTCTCCGATCTAGTTATTCTTCTGGTTCACTCCAGAAGAAGGCTACTTCAGCTAATCCCATGGATTATCCTGACCTTGGGGTGCTCCAAGAGCTGCGTACGGCGATGGCCCTCGCCCTACAGGCAATGAAAGTCAACTCAAGTTAGGGCGATGTCCACTCTTGTGCTCCAGGAGCGACACCTGTGGCTCACCCTGGCTGATACGAGGGAGTCGGACAAGAATAGGTTCCTGAACCCCCCATATCCCAGGGTGGCCTCTTCAGCGACGCGGTGGAAAGCAACAGTTCTCCGCCGCCCACAAGCAGTCGGAGATTATTAAGCACACAATGCCCCGGAGACAGTCTGTGGCTGCCCCGTCGGCTGCACTTCCGGCTGCTCGTCACAGAGGGTACCATCCTGCCCCTGCCCTGCACAAGCAGCAGCCAGCTAAGGACCAGGGTGCCGGCAGCAAGAGAAGTGCCCAGCCCACTCACAGTTTGTCAAAGCCCCCCAGTAAGAGGAGGGGTAAGCGACCCTGAGACAGGCAACCCAGAGGACATTATGGCTGCTCTTTGGGAGGATGCCTCTGCACCTCTCCTTCCCCTGGAGGAGGGACGGGTCTCCAGAATCTTCTTTTTCCTTTTGTTTCTGTTCCGTCGCTTGCCAGCCAGTCAGCGGTGCACACATTTTCAATAAAAGAGCAGTTTCTACTTCCTCTGGTCACTCACGGTCGGGACAGGTAGTCCAGGTTGATGCTAAATTGCATCACCGCTCCCAGTCTCCTCCGTCCAAGAGGTCCAGAATGACAGTGTTCACCGCCACATTGCCTTAGTCAGTGCTCAACTGCCTCAAGTCCTATCAAGGCAGGTCAGCGGTCCCACTGAAAGTACGCTCCCACCCCTCGGGCTAGGACTATGTTAGGGACTGCCATATGTTTTACTACCCCACAGGTTAGTACATATGTGTATTCCAGTGCCTCCCTTCGGGCAGGCAGGGGCTCTGCAGCGTTCCCTCCAACGGGTTGGGCACACATCCCCAGTTTCATCCAAATTCAATGAGCAGGTCTTGCAGAGCAGCAGTGGGATTCTTCCTAGCTAGCTCCTGTCATAAAGAAAACTAAGAAACTGCTTAGGTGGGAAGCTAAGCTGGGCGCTGGAAGGGGCCAGCACCATGGCGTTTTATTATAAAGACACCTGTCCACATACTCAATCAAACAGACTCCAACCTTTCTACAATGGCCAAGACCAGAGAGCTATGCAAGGACATCAGGGATAAAATTGTTGACCTGCACGAGGCTGGGATGGGCTACAGGACAATAGGCAAGCAGCTTGGTGAGAAGGCATCAACAGTTGGCACAATCATTAGAAAATAGAAGAAATTCAAGAAGACGGTCAATCTCCCATGGTCTGGGGCTCCATGCAAGATCTCAGGGATCAGCCCAGAACTACACAGCAGGACCTGGCCAATGACCTGAAGAGATCTGGGAGCACGGTCTCAAAGAAAACCATTAAAATTCCCCTGCTCAAGCCAGCGCATATCCATGCCCGTCTAAAGTTTGCCAATGACCATCTGGATGACCCAGAGGAGGAATGGAAGAACCACATATGGTCTGATGAGAAAAAAATAGAGCTTTTTGGTCTAAACTCCACTCGTCGAGTTTGGAGGAAGAAGAAGGATGCGTACAACCCCAAGAACACCATTCCAACCGTGAAGCATGAGGTGGAAACATCATTCTTTGGGGATGCTTTTCTGCAAAGGGGACAGGACAACTGCACCGTATTGAGGGGAGGATGGATAGGGCCATGTATCGCGATATCTTGACCAACAACCTCCTTCCCTCAGTAAGATCATTGTCGATGGGTCGTGGCTGGGTCTTCCATCATGACAACGACCCGAAACGCACAGCCAGGGCAAATAAGGAGGGGCTCCGTAAGAAGCGTAGAATACTGTATAACACTTGATGGCTGCTCTGTTATGTCTTTGTCGTCGGTTAGGAACCTGGGTGTGCTCTCTGATACCAATCTCTCAATTGAAAGTCATGTGTCTAGTATCTTTAGAACCGCATTTTTCAATCTTAAAAATATATCTAAATTACACCATAATGCTCTCATTGACAAATGTGGAACAATTAGCTCATGAGTTCATGACATCTATAGATTATTGTAATGCTCTACTGGGTGGTTGCCCTGCACACTTAATAAACAAACTTCAGCTAGTTCAAAATGCAGCAGCTCAAGTTCTTACCAGAACCATGGAGTATGACCATATTGGCCCGGTTCTGTCAACCCCAGCACTTAACACATTATAGTCCTTCATGTCTATTGCGATCTCAAAACTCTGGCCGGTTGATAATACCTAGAATATCAAAATTGACTGCTGGTGGTATCCTTTTCCTATTTAGCACCAAAACTCTGGAACAATCTTCTTTACATTGTCCGTGAAGCACGGGAAGTCGGTGAAGTACTATAATAACACCAACTACAACCTACAAACCTGTGTGTGGAAATTGTTCGAGGAGAAGAGAGGTCACTTGCCTTGACTGTGAAGCTTAAATAGCCAAGCACTATATTGATACACAAATTTTAATATAGGCTACTTTTTTAATGTTTCTGTTATTTATGCTTCCTTCTTGGTTCTTCTTTGTTTCGTTTTAGATCAGCTTGTTTCCTGCTTTTTCTATTATTTATTTTCTGTTCTTATACTAAAATAAAATGTTTTATAATTAAATAAAATACTTTTAGATGTTATTGTCAGGTATGGTGGTGGTGAACGGAGCAAGGACTCAGGTGCAGAGATGATGGGTTCTTTAATGATAATAACAAAACAAAAATGCAAACAAAACTACCCCGTAGGGGAAAAGACTTGATAACTTGACTTGATATAAATTGACTTGATTTAACTTGACACAAGTGGTAAAACACCAGGTACATACGACAACAAAACAGCACAGGACTGCAGACACAAGGAGATTAAATAGGGAGAACAAACAAAGGAGGTAACGAAGGAGGACAGGTGTGGCAAATTAATCAATTAGGTAATGAGGGAGGACTGGTGGGGCAAATAAAACAGGTAACAAGATGGGAGGGGCTAGACAATCAACAGGAGAGCACATGGCACAAGGAAACATACACGAAAAGCCATGTGCTCACCAAACATAACTAACACAAGCACATGGCCAGTAAAACAAATCACCAGCCATGTGCTCACAAAAAACGAGACATGATCACACAGCTATTGACAACACTCATAAGCCAAGTGTTTACACAAAAACATGACAAAAGTACACAGCTAGTGAAAATACAAGCTGCGTGCTGCACAAGACAAAAACTACATTAAACAAGGCACAATAACTACATGAAACAAACCAAGAAATAGACTAGACAGGATGCTGACAGTTATCTTGTTCTGAGTTATGTTGAATGGACATATAGCCTCTGTTTTGAATATGCGGATTCTCTGTTTTGAATATATTATGGATTCTTTACTTGCATACATCATTCTTTTCAATTAATTATATATGGATTCTTTACTTTCATACATCATTCATTTCAATTAATATGGATTCTTTCCTTGCATTATTCTTTATTCTATCAAGCAGCAGACATATTTGTATGAAAATATAATGAATCCTTATTAAAGCTATTAACGAGCAGTGAATTCTTTTCTCTTTTTCTTTTGTTGCTAACTGGATCGCTTCCCAAATCGTCACTATCTAACACTATTGTCTAGTTTTTATTCGTTGGCGAAAATGTCAATAGATTTTCGGCATAGTTTGTGTCATTCAAAACTAGTTTTTATTTGGTTAACGTCTCGTTTTCGTCTTTTAAAAAATGTGTTTGATGAAAATAATGATGAAAATTATTTGTTTGCGAAATTAACACTGTTTGGAGTCTAGCGGTCAAAATGACCGCTTGTGGCAGTTCTAGTAGTTTTGGAATTCTGCCACTTCTAGTGTTTAAAAGTATGAGGATGGGTAGATGGCGATAATTGCATGCAGCTCGACTAAACAGTTTTTGATGTGGATGCATGATTTCTGCCAAAATATTGTTTTGAACCTCACACAATCATTTTAATCATTTAATTAAAATTAATGTTTTTCAAAGTCAGCATCTTCGACTACAAAAATTATTTTAATCAATTAAACCTTTCTTTATTCCTTTTTTTTATTCGGGTAGCATACCGGGATTGCGAATATACAAATGTGGAGACACTTTCTACTTTCCTTTTTCTAGAGAGCTTTTGTCTTCAAGTGAGGCATAAATGACAGTCCAATGTGTCTGTGGCACAAGGCAGTAATGATTGCATGAAATTACAGACGCCTCAGCAGGCCTTCCCCTCCCTCTCTCTCAGGTAGCTGGATCAGCTCTCACCCCTGCCTTCCTTTCTCTCTCTCTCTCTCTTCTTGCCTCTCACAGCTATTCAAAGGGAATGTATAACTGAATATGAGATGGAGCGGGCGTCTTTCAAGGGCCAGAGCTAATGAGACGTTTTACCTTGAAATCAGAGCAAGACAGGAGGAGACCCTGTTGAGCTGAGCTTGCAAAGGGGATCGCAATTGGGTCTGGATCCTTCAGTGAGTGAGAGAGAGAGAGAGAGGGGGGGGGGGGGGGGGTGATCCATTCCCGACAGGAATAATGCTCTCAAACCAGAGTGGATTATGACAGGAGGACATTTCCAAGCAACAAAGTGACCTCACAAAAGACGCTGGCTTGTTCCACGCTAATGTTGACCCGCTTTCTTTTGTTGCTTTTGTCCTGGGCGACACCTGTACGTCAAAGTTAAATCTGTAAGGCTTGGCTTTCAGGTGAAAGCAACAATTACTCTCACTTGAAAAGGCACGAACTGAAACGGGGTTGGATGGAGGTGATGAGAAGGAAGCGAACAGGTACTCTTGACAGTTAGCAGTGCCAGCATGGATCAGGGAGCCGTGTTATATGGGGCCAGGGATAAAAGGGGACAGGAGATTTGTGTTCTGAGGGGGACTCTTTTTAATCAGGGGCCCAACGAGATTGTTGCAGAGCAGGCCTAACCAGTGTCATGCTAATAAAAGAGAATAAAAGTGTGAATGGAGGGAGCAGCTAGTTATCTACACTCTAATTAACGTGGTACCGGGAGCAAGATGCTTATTTGCGTAGCATTGAGAGGAAGGGAGGCGGGCACACTGAAGTGTGGGGGAAGGGTAAAGAGGAGCAGCCTAAGGCCGTCCATCTTTTGTGCAATTGTATATGTGCGAACAAAGCCGTACATCCAATCTACATTCCGCGCATGCTAATCACCGCATTTGATAATGAAAGTCATTTTGGGCCATGGCATATTTTTGTTTGAAAGATGATGGGGAAGGTTATTTATTTTTCTTAAAATAGCATGGCTAGTAATGGTGATAATTAGCAGCAGCTATGCTTCTATGGGGATATTATATCTTTATATTCAGGGACAAAACATGCATTTTTATCATTTAAATAATGGTACAGCTCACCAAGATCTCAATCATAGAAAAAAGAACTAAAAAAACACATCAGCACTCATACACCCAAAAATTACCTCGGCCCTTTTCAACAGTTTTGTAAGGAGCTCGACCCCGTGACCTTCGATGTCTGCCGTAGTCCTCATCCTCGCTTTCCCACCGACAATCCTGCAAAGTGCAAACGAACCCATGTCAAGAGGCTCAGCATATGGCCCTGGGCCGTGACTATTGTCTGGAGTGGCGGGGCAGGATGGGCCGCCGTTATTGTCACCATTGTAAGATAGGTAGTGTGTCTGGAGAAGCAGACACACGGCAGTGTGAACTGATCCCAACAACTATCTCTGTGCCCTTTCCCACCAATCCACAATCACATATCAGACATCGGCTTCACAAATGCTTCCTTGCCTGGTCATTGTTAATGTCCCAAATTTTGGGGCAGAACTCCTAAAATCATTACGTTAACAGAGACCCTGATGAGAATCTAGATTTGCATGCTTTGAAGCAGAACCTGATTTCAACACAACATGTTGCTGGATCAACATCTTTGATGATCAAGGAACAACATTCTAATAAGCCAATCAGGGACATGTTTACAGATTATGTCAAGTTTAGAACCAGGCTTTCAACCAGGGTTAGGCAGTTCTGTTATTCACCTGTAATTTCCCTCTGATTTAAGGGATAACTTATGGGTAGGGTTAGATTTAGGAGCAGGGATATGGCTAGGAAAAAAAAAAATATATAGTCCTATCTATATTAATAAACTATGTTGATCCAGGAACGCCTCTAACTCTGCAATAACAGGACGTGCAGCTTTTTTGAGGTTTGTTAAATTGAGGTTTGTTAAAAGTCTCTGTCAAGTGTGCTGTATCCGAAATGGCCAAACATATCACATCAGAGTGAGTAGTTTATATGGTTTGCTGCCCACACAGACTGTTTAAACTAACTATATGTCAATCTATTTTATGAATATGGTTGCTGAATAATAAAAATATTTGTTTAGGGGTACTGCAGAAGAGATATTATCCACAGTTCTTGTACCATCTGCTTGTGCCATCCTATAAACTACCTAAAACTACACTGTGTTGTTTTCCTAAACTGTAAACTGACAGAAAAATAAATGAATCGCACACCACCGGCAGATGATGAGGTATCTAAAGCATTTGGTTAAAACGAGTTTCTGTCATTCCTGGAGCTTGATCTAAAATTCTCATTTTTAAGAGACAGGAAGGTGCCGATGGCAGAACATATTCTTGTTTGATTTGTTGAAACTGACACTCACTATAATTTTGATATAAAACACATTACAATTACGAAATCTATTTATTTTCCATACTGAAATCGTTTCCAGCGGCACTCCCTTATCCCCCTCTATGGCAAAGCTTTGTTGAATCATTTGGATGTACAGATACATTTTAAAGTCACAGAGTACTTGAATGTAAATAAGAAATGTACTAATCAGTGAATGGATTAACTACCATTAATTAATGGGACCTTATATTCAATATTCATTTTATTCTTAAATCAATAATATTTCATTTTTCCTCTGCCTGTCCTTTGTTTTTCAAGCTTAAGCAGTGTCCGTAGATCACTGCGCCCTATGTACGCCTTATTTAATATTCTCATTGGGACACAGAAAAAAATTCTGCATTTAGAAAGAAAGCCTCTCCTTGCACATACAATCTTAATTAAATTGTTGCTAGGTAACAGAGGTAATCTGTTGGTAAATGGGCAGGGTTTTCGCAAAGTGAGCAGAGGCCGTTTACACAATGAATGGAGACACATCACCTCTCTGCCGCACTTGAAATATGTCCATTGCAAACTTGCAGACTATCTCTTATTTCTCTTGTCTTTCAGGCCAGCAAACAGAGGACACAATATGAGTTTCACACCTCCAGTGGTGACTTATGGGGAGTCAGCTCCTATGGCCTTCTGGGATACTATAGGCGGAACATGCCTCCAGCCACTGCCCGGCAACAATTCCCCAATGACAAATACTACTGTATAGGATCATCACTATGGCCACACATATACCAACACCAGCTGAGCACATGAGAAGGGCAGGAATGTCAAGTCTGTGATTGTGGTGATAAATCTCATGTCTGAAGCAACATCCCGAACCAAGAAAAAAGTAAAGTTTCTCTTTTTCCGCATCGAGACATTGTACCGATAACACACGCAACTAAGAATATCTGCACACACTATTTTGCTCTCATTAACCTCTTTAATTTACAGTCACTCGTTGCATTGGTGTAACAGAAATAATCCCTGCTAATCCTCAGCTAATTATCTTTTCATTTTTATTACTCGGTTTCTGTTCCAGCAGAAGAAAAATAAATAGGGTATCTTCAGCGATAGTGCTGGTATGCTGGAACCTAAATACTGGTGTCCCTCGGGGGCTTCGGTTGACTGGGTGCTGACCTTTGCTGCCCTCGGACCACTAGCCACATTCAAACAAGAGGCACAAGGGACACATCAAGGACAACTAAGGGCTAAAGAGGATTATCGATCGGGTCACTTGACCGAAACTTTGTAAAAATACTGTTTTTTGTTTTTGTTTTTTGCATGCAATAAAGTGTGATTTTTTTTGAAAAAAAAAACAACAAAACTTTTTTTTCTTTTTTTCTTCAAATAGATCGACAGACAAAATGTTTACTATTGTACTATTTTACATAAAACAGAATGTTTGCTTTTTTATATAGCTTTTCTCATGAATACAGTATTAAAGTGACTGATGTTTTCATTATTTTTGTATATTGCAACAAAATACACTTAAATTATTCTTTGACTTTTGTGAATTTGTAGGGCAAATCAATATTGCACACTTTTAATTAAAAATGTATAATCTTTAAAGGTTAAAAAATACCTTGATTGTCCAGCAGCTCTTTTCTTTGTACTCCCATTTTCTTTCACTTTTGATGCGCATACCTTGAAGACAGAATTAACAATTTTAACGAGGTGTAATAAATTAAAACAAAAACTGAAAATTAATGACAATGCATTGCATACAATAAAAATAAAGCTTCTCAAGAGATCTCGTTCATGTTAAGGATGTCAGTACATGATGCTTTCACAAGGGGGCAGTCACTTCTGTTCAAATGCCCTCTTGTGAGCGCTTCTGAGTTCAAATCATTATGCTGTGCATTTATGATTGCATTGCACTATACAAATACCGTCCAAATTCAAATACTCCAGTAGCTATATAAATAACAACACATATGAATCATATGATAGATCATGTGGTAGCCCACGTCCCCTCGTCCCTCTTCTTAAAACATGTAAAGCAATGCATATGTCTATGCAATGACGTGTTGACGCATGGTCCAGTGTATTTGTATAAAGGGAAATCAATCAGTCTTTGAAAATAGCTTTATATAAATAACAACAAATTTGATTATGTGGTATAACTCCCCTTCGTCCCTCTTCTAAAACATGTAAAGCAATAATGCACAAGACGTTCTTCAACTAACGTTCAATCTTGTGAACTTACTGTTTCAGTGTGTTTGCATGATGGGAAAATCAAGTAGTCTTTGAAAACAGCTCTCTGTGGAAAACCAAAGAGCCCAGGGTTCGTTATCTTTCTCAAGCGTCCTTTCTTTCAGTCTATTCATTTATGGACAAAAAGAACAAGGTTAGGGTCACCCATTATTACAAGTTCTCATTATTTATTTTTTCTGCACTCAACTAAGCTAACACAATAATGAAAAACTCATTATTTATCACAGACAGTGGATTGGTCATTAAAAAGATACCTTCGAGAAGATTCGATCGTTCGGGCACTGGGAGCGACGACCCTCATAAGCACTGTTTGGTGGGCCTCAAATGGTTTGTGTGAATGGAGTCTTCTTAAGAAAAGAAAAGAGCCTCTTCGGCTGTTTGTTTTGGAATTTGTCTCATTGATCCAAAAGCGGCAACTAAAAGAGGAGGCAAGTATCGACAATAGCACTCAGGACAACATTGCTCCAGCATCACTTGAAGGAGCACCATTCATTTTATTCACGGTAACTTGGACTTTAGACGATTAACAAGACTAAATGTGTGTGTGTGTGTGTGTGTGTGTGTGTGTGTATATATGTATATATACACTCACCGGCCACTTTATTAGGTACCCCATGCTAGTAACGGGTTGGACCCCCTTTTGCCTTCAGAACTGCCTCAATTCTTCGTGGCATAGATTCAACAAGGTGCTAGAAGCATTCCTCAGGGAGTTTGGTCCATATTGACATGATGGCATCACACAGTTGCCGCAGATTTGTCGGCTGCACATCCATGATGCGAATCTCCCGTTCCACCACATCCCAAAGATGCTCTATTGGATTGAGATCTGGTGACTGTGGAGGCCATTTGAGTACAGCGAACTCATTGTCATGTTCAAGAAACCAGTCTGAGATGATTCCAGCTTTATGACATGGCGCATTATCCTGCTGAAAGTAGCCATCAGAAGTTGGGTACATTGTGGTCATAAAGGGATGGACATGGTCAGCAACAATACTCAGGTAGGCTGTGGCGTTGCAACGATGCTCAATTGGTACCAAGGGGCCCAAAGAGTGCCAAGAAAATATTCCCCACACCATGACACCACCACCACCAGTCTGAACCGTTGATACAAGGCAGGATGGATCCATGCTTTCATGTTGTAGACGCCAAATTCTGACCCTACCATCCGAATGTCGCAGCAGAAATCGAGACTCATCAGACCAGGCAACGTTTTTCCAATCTTCTATTGTCCAATTTCGATGAGCTTGTGCAAATTGTAGCCTCAGTTGCCTGTTCTTAGCTGAAAGGAGTGGCACCCGGTGTGGTCTTATGCTGCTGTAGCCCATCTGCCTCAAAGTTCGACGTACTGTGCGTTCAGAGATGCTCTTCTGCCCACCTTGGTTGTAACGGGTGGTTATTTGAGTCACTGTTGCCCTTCTATCAGCTCGAACCAGTCTGGCCATTCTCCTCTGATCTCTGGCATCAACAAGGCATTTCCGCCCACAGAACTGCCGCTCACTGGATGTTTTTTCTTTTTCGGACCATTCTCTGTTAACCCTAGAGATGGTTGTGCGTGAAAATCCCAGTAGATTAGCAGTTTCTGAAATACTCAGACCAGCCCTTCTGGGCTGGTACAGACTGGCACCAACAATCATGCCACGTTCAAAGTCACTCAAATCACCTTTCTTCCCCATACTGATGCTCGGTTTGAACTGCAGGAGATTGTCTTGACCATGTCTACATGCCTAAATGCACTGAGTTGCCGCCATGTGATTGGCTGCTTAGAAATTAAGTGTTAACGAGTAGTTGGACAGGTGTACCTAATAAAGTGGCCGGTGAGTGTATATATATATATATATATATATAAAGGGGAAACCCCTCCAAAACTGATTAGGCTAACTATCATACGTCAACAAAATACTGAGGTCAATTCTTGTGTAAAAATCTTGACAGAACAAGAAAAAAGAAAAAAAGAGGAAGGTCATATTTTCTTGACAATCATTTATTAAACAAAGTGAAAAGTAATAAATAAAGATAAGTACTTAAAATGCATTAAAGACCAACAGAGCCATTTAAGCTCAAGGGTTTAACAGATCCCAGCTACCTCCCCATACTGGAATACAGGGGGAAAAGTGAATTGTCTTCTCAATTTCATATAGATCAGTTCTAAACCTCATATACTGTTATTTGGCATTATGGTTAGAAATGTTTAAAGAAATGCTTAATGAAAACATCTTAAAAAGAGGAGGGTGGGGGGTACGTTTTTAGTAACATTTTTAATCAATTTTGGTCACTTGTTTTGATTTGTAATGGTGGGGGAAAGGGGGAGAAACCCCTATAAGTGAGGATAAGACTAAAATGGCCCCACTTGATTATCAAAGGTTGTGAATGTCTAACCCCCCCATTGCATCCATCAATCTTCACAGATAATCAACAACAGGAGAAAACAAAAACAAAAACAGCTCTCAAAATTTGATCATGTTATATCAAGTGTGCTGTTGATGATAAGTTGATAACGGACACACCTTTGCAATATAAATACCCCTGGAAGCCCACAACATACAAAATTTATATTTTTGAATTTAACTGAAATTAATTAAAAGCCAAGATTGTCATATTTGACAGTTTATTAGGGGCACGAGGGTAGATTTGTTAAAATAAAATTCATAACTACAATCAAAAACCAGGAAGGATTAATACATTCATTGTCCGCGTAGGCGCGTACCCTCCAAAAACTCATAAATGGAGGATGAGAGTAAGACTTTAAAGTAGGTTAACACTAAAAAAAGACTAACAAACAAAAAACTAAAAATGCATTTAAAAAATACTTCAGTCTCTGTGCGGTTTTAGTAACTGTAGTGCCAAAATGTCACAAAATTAAAATAGACATCATTAAACCCCATGTTTCTTTGTGATCAAGCCACATGTTCTGCCTCTGCATGTGTGCTTTCTGATTTCCAGCAGGAATTACTGTACACACTCATGAGGGAATACAAGCATACTTGGCACCTTCACATGAAAGAAATCCTGTTATCCTGTTATTTGATGCATTACAGAAAATCAATAGGCTCCAAACAGAAACATGGAGCATGCTTACAGGATGTGCTTGATGTCACTGGACCCGAAATTCAAAGTGAAACATCTGACAGGTTAAATGAGGGGGAAGGGTATCAGAAGAGCGGAGGCCACTGCTTTAGACATTTTTTTTTAGTTAGCTTTTATACATGATCAAAATGCCCTTTTTAGATTTAGCCACCAGCAGCAGGGTTCACTGGGAGCCTGCAGGCACTGATGTTAACACACGTTCCGCCACTCTCACACACACATGCATACTTAAATTATCTCTCAGTCTCCTACAGTCAAACAAAACTCTCCTCATGAGAAGGCTGGCTTCAGTCCATCTGAAATAAATACACCTTTAATACATACTTTTCTTCTTGATCAATCCTCTCACTATACTCTCCAAGCTCAACTAAATCACTGTTTCCTCTTCATGTATCAGCAATGAAAACTTCCCCAACAGCAGAACCCAGTTTCTACTTTGGAGGAATAAAACATAAAAAAAACACATCATTAAAAATCGCTGTTCTTATGAAATTCATCTATCATCATGTTCAACTAAATAATAAAAAGTCAAAGACTGACCGATCCCTTGCTTTCAACCTTGTGGTGGCTCAAAGATGGCACAAAGTTGCAGCCCCTTCAAAATCAGCATAATTTTGAGGTCTCCTTCAGATGCCATCCTCCATGCGATGAACATAACAGTGACTGCATTATTACTATTGTAATTTCTTTCTGAATTTGTTAGGCTAAAACAATGTGTCCATGGAGGAAGCACATCAGAGAAGAACCCGGCTGATATGGTTGCGGGAAAGGGGAATGTTCCAGGGCCTCGTCGTGCCGCACAGTTCAGTCGAACAAGCCCTTCCTGATGCTATGCAGCCATCAGATACTGGTGGTAGAAGAGGCCGAAGAGAGAGGTGGAGAACAGGCAGGCGGCGGTCCACCATGTGAAGAAGGACAGGAGTCCTCGAAAAAGCAAGGGGGAGAAAACAGTCCTCAATCCCCCGAGAGCGACCGATAGCTGGGCCACGGGTTGAGAGGCCTGCATCTCGCCCTGCCCCACCTCAGCGGGGCTCGAGTCCTCATTTGATAGACACGGCAAACTCTCTTCGGGGTAAATCGCCCACGAGTATCCACCTGGGGGTGGAACGAGATTATGAAAAATTCAAGAAACCCCACCGAGGCAAATGAAAATGTGTTGAGAAGAACCTAATGTCTCACCTAATGTCTTTAGCAGCAAAGTAGTGTGTAACAGCATCACCAGAGGTGCAACATACTGGAGTGCTATTACACACAAGTAGTAAAAGACTCGAGCGACCTGTGCGAGGAAAAACAAATTTGCAGTTAAAACATTTAGGCAAATTTCCTTCAAAACAAGCAGCTTGGCTTGGAGAGGAGCTCATCAAACAGACTCGCTGAAGACTCACTGGGAGCTTAAGTACAGAGGGAGGCTGCGAGCATATGAATTTGCAGCAGATGTAAGACCAGACACCCCTGCGACTCTACAGCCATTTGCGAATCTCACTTATGGCTTGGAACATCAAACGGGCTCTTTTCCTCAGCTCCAGCTGTGGAGTGCTGTGGGTTTTGATCCTTGAGCTCCACTAAACTCAAATAGCCTCCTCATTTTGGAGCTTTGAGGGCAACAATGCCACGCACTCCTTTTTCATACCGATATATTTCCACCTTTGAGGAATGTCGACACTGTAATGTAGGCCCCTAGAGTGGACGCCACAAGAGGGTCCCTGAGTGCATTTATTAACCAGTATCAGATCAAACATCACAAGAACAACCTAGTGAAGATGGGATACTTTGGATTTTGGGCAAAATAAAAGGATGGATTTCCATCACAATAACTTAATTGCATATTATTAGAATTATTACATGAATACTTATTATCTCAGTGATTTTTAACATCAGTAAGCAAAAAAAAAAGTGATAAGCACCATCTTTTGAAGGTCCACGGTACTAATGCGCCCTGCTTCCTTCTTCATCTGCAAGACGCCCTTCTGGGCTAGGTTGAGGTAGGCCTGGAGATGATGCCGCATCATGGCTAGTCTCAGCACACACAGAAGCAAGATCACCCACAGACGCAGCGTGTCATATGTCTTCTCAGACATTCTGAAAACAAATGAAGAGTGTCACACCGAATCAGGGTGAGCAAAACTTGCCCAAACCTTAGGATTTGACTTGATCAGAGAAGAATTAACAAAGGTCTGACTGACCTTTATATGAATAACATCTCTTTAGGTCAGCAAGAAATGGCATTCACAAACCATTTTATTGCCGCAATGTGATGATTTATGAGTGAAACAAAATAGGCCAGGACTGGATTGTGAAAAGTGGGCATCCCACATGAGAATGGAGCCTGAATGGGAGTTTGAGTGGATTGCCCAAGGATAATTCCCTTTCTGAAATACCATTGGAGGCTGAAGGACAACTTCACTCCCAGGAGATCGACTTATCACAATAGTAATGCTTTTTGCCCCATCCCAAATCTTTTGTTATCCTTTATTACTCTACTATTACCTGACATTAATTTTCTGTATTGTTAACTATTGGAAAGGTTTTAAGAGACAGGATACAGCAGCCAAATATACTCTCACACAGAGGATTATTAGGAACACCATACCAATACTGTGTTTGACTCCCTTTCGCCTACATCAGAGGATGGGTACATGCCATGGTGGCCATAAATGAATGGACATGGTCAGAAACAATGCTCAGGTAGGCTGTGGCATTTAAACGATGCCCAATTGGCACTAAGGGGCCTAAAGTGAGCCAAGAAAAAATCCCCCACATCATTAAGTCACCACCAGCCTGCATAGTGGTAACAAGGCATGATGGATCCATGTTCTCATTCTGTTTACACCAAATTCTGACTCTAACATCTGAATGTCTCAACAGAAATCCAGACTCATCAGACCAGGCAACATTTTTCCAGTCTTCAACTGTCCAATTTTGCTGAGCTCTTGCAAATTGTAGCCTCTTTTTCCGATTTGTAGTGGAGATGGGTGGTACCCGGTGGGGTCCTCTGCTGTTGTAGCCCATCCGCTTCAAGGTTGTGCGTGTTGTGGCTTTACAAATGCTTTGCCGCATACCTCGGTTGTAACGAGTGGTTATTTCAAAGTTGCTCTTCTATCAGATTGAATCAGTCAGCCCATTCTCCTCTGACCTCTAGCATCAACAAGGCATTTTCCCCCACATGACTGATGCATACTGGATGTCAAACCATTCTTTGTAATCCCTAGAAATGGTTGTGCGTGAAAATCCCAGTAACTGAGCAGATTGTGAAATACTCAGACCGGCCCGTCTGGCACCAACAACCATGCCACTCTCAAAATTGCTTAAATCACCTTTCTTTCCCATTCTGACATTCAGTTTGGAGTTCAGGACCACACCCCTAAATGCATTGAAGCAACTGCCATGTGATTGGTTGATTAGATAATTGCATTAATGAGAAATTGAACAGGTGTTCCTAATAATCCTTTAGGTGAGTGTATATCACCTATATGCATATTTGATCTCATGAGAAACCTTAACTACTTTACGAGTTGGTGATTTTGTATGAACGAAAAAAGCATGTCTTTTTTTTTTTTTTAGAAAAAAGCATGTCGGTCCACCCTTCAACCTTACCATCAGTGGGGCGTAATGTGGACAAATGAGATTATACGAATTCAGCAACATGTAAAATAGTAACTAAATGTCATAAGAGTGTGTGGGCTATTTGTCAACATAATTTCCACCCTTCATGGCATCAAACAAAGCCAGAGGCAGAACAAGTTATTAAAAAACAATACCTTAATTACAATAGACATCCATTTTCTTCCAAATAATGTGTACTGATGAATCATGCACAATAAAACCAGGAATGTGTATTAAGAAAGTAATCAGGGACAATTTAGATTTCATGTTGACATCAAAAGTTAATTTCCTTTGTTTACACCAATGGTCTTGATGAACACCAAAACAAGTTTTTTTGTTTTATTTAATCAAGCACAATTCAGCAAACTAGTAACGCAAAATGTCATGTTGACTAAAAACAAACAAAAAATCATATTGTAAAATAAGGTACTCACAAAGGCACACCATCTTTCCCAAATGTGGGATTTATTATGCAATCCTTTGTTATGGGCTTCACCCATAGCAGTACCATAATTAAGGGGGCCAAGAAGTTGATATGCAGCAAAATCCTGAAGGATGGACACATAAAAACAAACCATTATACATGGCAACACACAAGAGTATCAATATCAGTGGAGCAGTAAACATCAAATATCACAAAGTACCACTGCTTTAAAAGTAGCATTTCACCAGCACAAGAAGCATGGAAGTAATCCAAGCCTTAAAGAGGTCTAACTGTAAGCCTCATAGTGTCACGAGAGCAGAAGAGGATTAGCTATGTGAGATGTGTAATGCCTAACTCCTCTATTGTAAAAAAGTTAACCTGAAGCCCAACGCTGGCTGAAAATGGACAACAAGTCCATCTGCATTAATACTGGTCTGCTAACTTGCAGATGATATTGTCAGACACTGATGTTCCAGATGAATTAACATGGAAAATTGCTAGTGGCATCAATATTTAAATACAAATTCAGGTTGACAGAAGAAATACAAATAATTCAAACTACTTAAGTGACTGGTTTCAAAATAATAGTAATTATAAGGATGATGAGATGTAATAAAATATTTATTATTTTGAAAAACATTTACTGTGTGACTTTGCAGTCGTTTAGCGTGAGGGCATCAAGATGCATCTGGGCCAATCGCAGGCCAGGGAAGGTGAGAAAGGCTCCAATGAGAGCACAGAACAGTGCCAGGATCAGCTTAAAGGTCAGCTTGGATATAGGGCCCCTGCAGATGCAGAGGAAGAGCAGGGAAGTTCACCACAGGGAAGCCCAAACCATCACATATACGGTTTAATCTTAACCCACAGAGACATGGTATACTGTATACACACACACTCCCTCTGTACTGATGAAGAGCCATAATACTCACTGGGACTCAAGGCCTTGGTTCTCCAGAAACTGCACGGCACTTTCGGAAAAATTAGCAAACCCTATGAAAGGAGAAAAAGGGGGATAGTAACAGGGTATATCGACAGAAATTCTTAAAAGAAAAAAAAAATGGTAGGTGTGTATAATATCCTCATTCATTTTGTATCGATGTGCGAGGTGATACTAAATATGAGAATTTGACAAATTTAATGATGCATACATCTAACAAGGATATAAAAAGGCCATTATATAGGTTAAAAATTGCTTCATAGTGGAAAAGTTCAATTCATGCACTGCTGTGAGCTAGCCACAACAAAGAATATAAAGAATATGAAAAACCATGACAGAACTCAATAAGCCAACATACCAGCACAAAACACTCAACGTATTGTAGCCTGTTGCAGTTTAAATCAAAATGCCAGAGTGATATGAAGTGATGCGAGTGATTCAAATCGAAGAGATTAAAATGGTCTACAAAATAAAAGCATGGCGACTGTCATGCACCGTTAAATAACTTTTCACTTTGGTTTGGGAAGCCAAAAGCTTTTCTTTTAGTGTCTACATGTCACTAAAAGTGTTTACATTCCTGGTGTTAAGTGACATCACAAACAAAAATAACCCATAAAACAATAGCTCCCCACATTTTGTGAAAGTTTATTTCATTCCAGGACTGGTTAGTGTATGATAATGTGAGTGATGAAATGGAAAATAGTTTTTTTTTTTTTTTTTTTTTAAGAAATAATGTAATGTACAGTTACACTGTCATGTGTTCATTTTAGAACAAAATGGTCACACATTCTATTACTACATACTCTAAATAAAGAAACCGATACACAAAAACACCCAACTTGACACTACTATACCTGTCTCAAGGCCAAATTCCAGGTAGTTCTCTGTGACAATAAGGATAGCCATTGCTTTCACGAAGAAGAAAAAGGCAAAGGTGATGCAGAGGGAACGCTCACCGCCCTCCTCTAGTCTGAAGTAGTGAGCCGTGAGGGAGAAAAGGATCTTCCTGAGAAAAACTAAAGCTAAGGAACATAGTCACAAAGGGCACTTTTGTACACTATACCAAAAATTGCTCTCCAAAAACATCAGAAAAAATGCTTAAATAATTAAAAATAATAATAATAGGTTTATAATAATTATTGTATACTTGCCCTATAGTCCATTCTAAAATATAGGCTAACAAAAGACATTTCCTTCATTTTACAAACTGTTACATATGCCGTTGATAGATTATGCTGTTGGATTTAGCAGATCCTTTAAGTGCCATTACTCTGATGGATTTTACTGAAAAAAGCTATAAAAATGACATTTTTAAATGTAACAAATGTTTTTTTGGTACTATAATATTTTATGTTTTTCTCTAAAACTGAGAAAAATCAAAGCTATAAATCGATCCAAATCCAAATTTGAAGTTGATATCTCAAAAAATGAGCTTTCAGTAGGAATTTGTTTGTGCACAGAACCAAACGCTTCCAATAGATGAAATTCGTCTCCCATTCATTTCAAATGCGCTAATTTTTGACAACGAACAATACAAGTTCGATTTTTTTAGAAGTGTCAAAACCTTTACCATGTTTTGTAAAAATTTTCAGTCAAAAATGAACGAACACCACCAGAGCGTTAAAATCGGATTCGATTTTAAAACACTATGCAACAAACACTTGAAGACTTTGTGTAAAACGGTTCCAGAGAAAACCTGACCATCATAGACTAAATAACAAAAGAAAATACTTTAAGTCATTTTCAACCTGAAAACCAAACTCGCACAGAAACATTTGAAAAAATGAGAATAATGTGCATTTAAAAATCACCTTAAACATTTCAAACAAATGTTATATCCTCCAACTGAATGGGATCAAAGCCTGAAGCTAAAAACGACACTAGACAATTTTCCGTGAAATCTGCCAACTAGCATTGGCAAAAATCTAAAAAAAAAAGTCATAGTACAAGTCTTACATTTAGTGTCATAGCAGCAGAGAAACACGTTAAAAACATGCCCCATCAAACAAGTGTCAAAGCTAATATCCTTACGGTGAGAAACGACAAATTTGAAAATCGTCAACAGCAGACAGAAAACATCCAGCTGCGCCTTTGTTACGACTGCTTGCCTATATGTGCCCGTTTTGATTATACTGGTCTAGGGTCAATCATTCAACTTGTGGCTATGTCGTGCAGATCTGCAAGGCAAGCGGGCGGCCATCTGAGGAAATGTTTTAGTGACCATCTCTTTGACAAGGCCATTTTCCCCACCACACACTTTCCACTGATATCAGGAAAAATGGCTCCCTCCTGTCCACATTCAGCCATTTGCACACATACAGACCTATCATCATCGTCATCATCTTCATCACCCTACCAGGCACCTTCCTTCCTTCCTTCCTCTCTTTTTCCCAGGCAAATCAGTCCGGTGGGCCGTGAAAATTGGGCCTCCAATCTTCTGTGGCAGGCTGAGCTAGGTAAAGGGCAGTGGCGAGCGGAGGGAGATTGATCTTTGTGGACTGTGCCGAGGTTAATGTGTGTGATTTGGTGCGGCACTAGAAGGGGAAAGTAGCAGGTAAAAGCCAACAGGTGCAGCTTTCATCACTCATGACTAGACTGTCTCTGCATCGAGAGCTTCTCCACAAGGGTTGTCTTATACAAAGGATGTTTTAACATTTAAGGACTATGGACATATTATTGAATAAAGTACTTTAAAAGTTCCTTCTGGAGTTCTGTTAAAATAACAAAAGGCTCCCTGTGTAAATCAAATCATGTTTTGAGAAACGACAATATTTTCTATTCTATTAAAATTCTATTATCCCTAGTGATGTTCGTTAAGCATCTCCATTACTACTAATGTTTGCGATTGTGGATTTTAAACCCCAAACTGAAGTATACAGAATGATGATTAACCTCAAATCTTTTTAAAACTATGCTAAAAAAAGGCACATCCAAGCAAATGTATAGCAATACCCTGGCAATTAAAACAAAACAAATTAAAACAAATCTGTAGTATTGTTGCGTTCATACTTACACGGGCAATACCAGTCACATTTCCTTGAATGTGATTAAATGTATATATTATTTCTTTTTCTTTTTTTTTTTAATGACTGAAAGAGTTGTCGAAACTTAGTGGTGATGAAAGTTGTTGAGCGACCTTGGTGTAGTTTGTTTATAGCCTAATGTCAGCTTTTTACTTATGGTGATTGTATTTAGGCTTCAAAATGTATAAACGGTGTTCATTTTTGAATCACCTTGATGGACAAAACAAGATCTGCTGCAAAGACACGCGGTTCTCCTTACCAAACTGTGATGGACAACATCGCAATTATGAGAAAAAAATGGTTTGCTTGATAATTCTGTCCTTTTTAGGGTCACATCTTGTGACATCATGTCCCGGTTTTGGTTTGCCTACATGTCTTTGGTCTGCATTGCTTTTATAGTTTATGGAAGCGGCCCGAGAGCCATTGTTTGGTACGAACAAGGGTTCGGAATTCGGATGGTAGCGTCCACACTTATTAAAATGAACCGCACTGACAAAGAGTTTTAATCAAACCAAATATGCCAAGTATTACACACCCTTAAAAGCCAATGGGGATTTTTTTTTTTTTTTTTTTTTCGTCGAGGGAACCAGTGATGATGTTGATTTCCAGATTGGCCTATTTTACATGATCACTAAAGTACTCTATAAAAGTATTATTTTCTTAAAAAAAAAAAAAAAATATATATATATATATATATATATATATATATATATATATATATTGACCCTATTGTTTGTTTCTTTTTGTATTACACATCAATTTTAAAATGAAATCCTGATATACGAAAGAAGACCATGTTATTTGTCAACTACGCTAATAATTAAATAATTAGTTATTTAATTGCTATTAATTCTGCAAGAATTAATAGCAATAAAATATGAAAGAGGGAAACCAATGCAAAACATGAAATGAGGAAAAACTCCTTCTGTAGTTCTAGCTCAAAAAGGATACATGACAAAGGCCAAGACCAGCAGGCTCCACACTACACTGATGTTCATCTCTCCACTGGGCTCTGCCACACAGAAGTACAGTTCAGTGATGAGATACACCACTGTGGCGGCCACCGTAAAATCCACCAACCACTGGAATTCAGGAAAATAATGCAGAGCTAGACAAAAAGACAGCCAGACAAAAAGGGAAGCTTTAGAAAACCAAAGTTTCTTAGAAGATCCATTAAGCTCAAGGACTCATTGGGCATACAATGACAACAGGTGAGTTACCAAGTGTGTCCACTTCTGCAATGCACTTAGTCTCCAGCTGAAGGTCAATGTCTTTGGGAATAGTCATCGGCTTGTTCTCCAAGTGCCCATTGTACTTCCTGAGAAGTAAAACGTGAACATAGCACATATAATAGCTATTCTCTGAATGTAGGCTAAACTGAAACAAACACACACACACACAAATTACCAAGGACATTTCAGGCCAAAAACCAAAACCATTCACTTGCCAGTATTGCTGAATAAATTGTATTAATATTGCTTTTTATTTATGCTTGTGAAAAAAACTGAATATAAAACATAAGAGATTGAGTTTATTATTTATTTTTCGAAGTGTGTTACTCAAAATCTTGGCCATAAATAAGTAATATTTAGCATACTTCATGATTTTTTTTTTTATTTTTTTTTTTCAAAATGATAACAGAATGTTCTTCCAAGTAGCCACCGTTATCATCGTCTGCTGCCCAGATAAGACAGAATTTATTCAAGAGCATCTTGGGTACTTTATCCATTCATTTATGATGTTTCAGCACTCTTGTAAGTGGCTTCAGTTGTAAGATGATGGGGCTCCTCTGGCACTTAACCTCATTACACAATGCAATGCGTCACATGACTCATATCTTCTCCTATCCTGGTAGTGAGAAACCTGGTTGCTACATGAAGTGGGATGTCATCATCAGGGTGAGAAGTTCAGATGCTCCCACTTTCAAAAGACATTTGTGTTTCATTTATTTTGCAATACTCAGCTAAATTTTAAGTTGATTAAACTAATGAAATGATTTCATAAATCTGTCATGTTGACTACTGACCTGCTCTTAAAATTGAATCTACAATACAGACTACAATGAATTAGTAATATTGAGTCAGTGGTGACTAACTTCAGAACTATTCAGATGGTAGTAGTTTACATCGTGGATGAAAAGTCAATATTACTAATAATTCTCATAATTATGACTACAAAAAATGTGACCAATTCGTGCAGCACGTCTGTGAGTTTATAGCAGTGGCTGTTTATAATATAAACCCACACTTCTATAAACTTGTGTGAAGTTAATTTAAATAGGGGTTTGCCCTATTATTTCCCGTCTGTAACGCACACATCTACAAAACACACTTCCACCTTAGTAATAAACAGAGATGTTAGTCCTGTCAGGATCTGTTAATGAAATCACATCGTTTATAGAACTAATCCTGCCCAAATAAGTTTTTGGATAACATTAAAATAGAGTCCTTTGGACCATTAAGTAAAAACACTTTATTATCATTGTATAAAATGCAGAACAATCCTTCATTACTCATTTTTGAAGTGCTGTGATACGAATTGGTGACTTTTTTTAGTCATAATTATGAGCTTTCATAATACTCTGGCCAAAATTTGAAGTGTATTTTTTTCCTAATTTTTTATAAAGAAATATTTATACTTGAAACAACAACACCAATAATTTTAAGGAAATTAAGAAAGAAAAATAAAAACTTTAGTTCTTGGCCAAACAAATATGAATGCACATAATTATGACAAGAAAAATTGTTACCTATACACTAAATTTTAAATTTTTAATTAGATTTTAAAAGTCTCTTGTGCTCACCAAGGTTGCATTTATTTGATCAACATTACTGTAGTGATATATATATATATATATATATATATATATATATGAAGAGTTCAGATGCAAAAGCCTCTAAATGCCATTTGAAATTTTCTCCTAAAATGATCATTTTTATCAAGCTTGTATATTTAAGTTCAGTAATTTCACTTAAATTGCAATGAAGATTACCTATTAATTGTCATTTAAGTGAAATTACTGAACTTAAAAATACAAGTTTGATAAAAATGGTCATTTTAGAAGAAAATTTCAAATGGCATTTAGAGGCTTTTGCATCTGAACTCTTCATATATATAATATAATCAGTGTTGAAAATGTGTGCTGCTTAAACTTTTTAAAAGAAAAGAAAAACACGAAGAAAAGAAAAACAATTATTTGAAATAATACAGTATCTTCAGCAACATTAGTATAAATGGCTTTACTGTCTCCTTTGACCAATTTAACTTTTCAGGGCACCTAATTATTATAAATTAAGCTACATTTAATATACAATTTTATGGCGAGCAAGCAAAAGAATAGAAAGAACTGCAAAGCTGGTATCAACATGTGGGATCGCCAACTTAGTTCAAAGGACAGCAGATTTTCCGCAGACTAACTGAGGGCTCTGTCTCTATTGGAAACCAAACACTAGAGTTTGCACATTTTACTGGGGATTAGAGGAGCCCTCCTCGCTCTTGAAAAAGAGCTAAATCCACACAACGTTCAAATCAAACATTTCCACCCATCTCCAATGCCGTCTGCATGACAAAGAATAGAGAAATGAATGTCGGGCTCTGCTGGGAGCGGTGGGATATTGGAAAGGGGCACAGGCCTTGCGTGAAGGAGTCTAGTTCTGCCTGAGATTTTGAACCTGAGATTCTTGGACTTCTCCTTTGGGTCCCTGTTGTTTACATAGGTCAGTGTGCACAATGGTGTTCAGCACAAAAGCACTGTGGGTATGTTAGTCTCCCTGCGCTGGATTGCGGCATACCTGCCTGACGAAATGGCCCGAGAGCTCCCTGCAGAGCAAAAACGGGCTTTTGTCTGAGAACAGGAGGTAGGTATAATAGAGCTGACTATCAAAACTAAGCTGCTAGACACGGGCTAGTCTACCTTTTCAGGGAATTAGCACTGTACGCATAGTCCAAAGCTTTCACCCATGGCGGAATATAGGCAGCAAGGCTGCTTGATCTTCACAAGCAGTCAAACAAAAGTGCCCAAATCTAGAGAAATGTGGTGTTGTACCTGTCTTTTTTGCTCTTTCCTCCTTTCTGCTGCTTTCCAGCCAAAGTCCTCAGCTCATCTTCAGTGGGGTGCTGGTACCAACGCAGACTAACAAGACAAAGAGAAGTATTACACCACCATATCTGAAATACACAGAGCTCTAGAAAAAACATATGCTACCATTCAATACACAAGCATTTGGGGTGGGTAAGATTTTATGTTTCTGAAAAAAAGTCTGCATTTATTTACTTTTTAAAAATACATATTTTGAAATATTATTACAATTAGCCTAACAGTCTACCATTTTAGTACAATTTAAAACAATGTATTCCATCATGTGATGGCATTTCTCCAGTTTTCAGTGTCACACGATCCTTTAGAAATCATTCTAATATGCTGAATTGGAGTCCAAGAAACATTTATTATATTGAAAACAATTAAGCTGCTAATATTCTTGTGGATTTTGAAATCATAATGATCAGGATTCTTAATATATAGAAAGTTCAAAAGAACTTATATAAATAAATAAATAAATACAAAAAATAAAAAAAATAAATCACTTTTGATCAATTTAATCACTGTTGTATTCATTTATTTTTAAGTCTTACTGACTCCAGACTTTTGAACGGTAGAGAAAAGAAAATGTTGGTCAGAAGTGTTGTTTTAAAGAAGCTAAAAGAAACTTTTGTTTAAAAATCACCCCCCAAAATGTATCTTTCATTATTTAGTTTCAAACCATTGTCTTTTATGACAGAACAGATGAAAATATATTTTGAAGAATGTCTGTGTCCATACAATGAACGTCAATGGGGTCTAACATGCGATTCAACCAATTGACTTTCATTGCATGGACCACTTTCATAATCATTTTATTGTGCCTTTGTGACCTTTTATGAAGGTTGAAAGCTTCAGTCTGCATTCACTGGAACTGCATGGAAAAGAGCGACAAGCGCAGGCTTCTGAATTTCTCCTTTTATGTCCCACGGTAGACACAAAGATGATCACATGAATTTCAATTTTTGTGTACACCATTTTTTAAACAATAAAGGTGGTTTGATGCTAATAAAATGAGCAGATCTTCGGTGGCAAACATTTACCACAACCCCTTCAACTTTGTTTAGAAAGCCGGCCTGTCACGAGCCCTGAGAGGGCTGTACTGCTTTCAGTTTGTTTTTTTTGCAAGTTTACTTCCTAATGAAAACTTAATTATGAAAGTCTCCTGGGCAACACTTCAAGCCCCACACTCAAGCCAGAGTTTTCCCAAACTATTTTTACAGCCAAAAACAAGCACAGATGAATTATTGAGCACATTTGGATGAGCTGTTTACTCTAAACACATATGGCTCTAATTAAGGGGGGAAACAAGCATGGCTTGTACTTTCGTTAGCGGTTCTCTTGGGTTACAGCGCTTTTTGATGATACCCTTTGGTCTTACTGAAAACCCATAATGATGCATTTTTGATGGGCCCTTAATTTGAACAATAAAATAAGGGATATGCTCGCAGAAGTGGAGAAGGATCTGTGGTTTGTGTTGTTAAGGATTAAGATGACATATTAGGTTGACCATCGAGGGGGATGCCAGAGTGGCACAGTGGGCTGTACTTCCTCATTACCTGCCACTGCAGAGGAGCCATCGTGCAAAGGAATAGTGGGGTATGATCTTCTGAATCATGCTGGCCATTACCATGGTAACCACCAGCTGCACACTGATCACACCCTGAAGGGAAAGAGTGAAATATTAGAACACTTTCTGATCGCACCAGCAAGAAGAAGAAGACTAGTTACTAACCTCAATTGCCATTTTGGTTGGCAAGAGCATATGATTTTGAGGTGAAATTATAAAAGGACTCAAAATACTTTGCAGATATGTATTTCAGTAAAAAACAAAAAAACAAAAACTTATGTCTTAAGGCACCTACACTATGGGGCTGTTTACACCTGGCCACTTCATGCGTTTTCTCAGATCGGATCTGATTTATCAAAACGATTCCATTTACACCTGGTCACATAAATGTGGTTTTGCAAAACGGATATAAATCCGATCTTCAATTCCCGCGCTATATGCGGATTTAATGAAGTGCACGTCACCGAAAGCAACAGATATGAGCTGCATTTTATTGATCACCGGCTAATTTCAAAATCAGCAAAGACGGTGATAAGAGAGAGCGGCAACAGAACTGGTAAGATCATTTCGTTTCTTTACTTTTAATGAAGATGGTGGTGTTAATCGTCTGCGACTTAATTTCACTTTGATTTGCGATAGAATGCGGCGCGTTGGCTTGATAGGCGTTTAGCTGCTCATCTGAGGTGATGCGCGTCACAGTAGCGTCGTCATATCTGACTAAAATAGCATGACATATAGCCTGTACCACGCTCTCACGCGTTTATTTTTTAGCATTTTTGGGAGTAGTAACATTTACATATGTGGTTTCAAGAACCAGATGCATTTACACATGTCCAGTTTAGTCTGGAATGCGGCCCAGACCACCTCCTGAAGTGGTTTGAGCGATCGGATTCAAATCCATCTCGAATGCAATCGGGGGGCATTTACACCTGGTCTTTTCACGATCGGATAGCTATCCGATCACAGAAAACGCATGAAGTGGCCAGGTGTAAACGGCCCCTATATTCAGGCCGATTTTAGGCCCAATTCTCCCCTTCTGACAATCCTAGGTAAAGTCCAGATTATTTTAATGGTTTGACAGATTATCTCATCAGACTTTCCTGTGATTTTTGAGAGCCTGATTAAAAAACAAAAGTCTCACATAAATTATATGTTTATCTCTGTAAAGTTGCTTTGAAACAATCCACAATGTTAAAAGCACTATATAAATGAGGATGATGATCAAAAGGTAATAAACTTTGCAAATTATGCTGACTTCCCCAGTCAAGCACCAACTCTGTAATTTCCTTAAACACCCAAGCATCAAGCTATGACCGCTGACATCAATGGGCAATCTCACCATCCATGCGTGTAAGGCACAGTGTCCTGACCCTATGTTGAGGATGGCGATATGCATTTAAATGATCGCTGATCTGCACAAATTGCTATGTGTCTAACTAGCCAGTTTCAAACTCACACAAAAGAATTTACATGGCTTGCGTGTCACTCATAAACAAAGGAATCGTGAATCATATTGTAGAGCAATAATAGTGCATGTAAGTGACATGACAGAAAGCTAGGAAATGCGCTGCAATATTCTGTGATATCGTAATTTTGAAAGGTTGACTTGTTGAGTTATGTTCCATGACTTCGGAGCCTAATTGTCAAGAGTTGTGGAATGCAATGGTCCCATGTTCTTGAAAATCTAGCAGTTTATTTAGTATACAAGACTTTTGGATGAGCATGAGGGGTACGAGTGGAGCGTTCGCATGGGCCGTGAGCAACTGAGCACATGTGCACAGAGCAGAATACTAAGCGGAGCGTCACAACGCATGAGTGAAACCTGAGCAGTGAGGGGCTGCATATATTTTTTGGCCATTTTTTTTTTTCTTTTCGGACAATTTTCAACTGAAATTTTGGTGCATCCCTAAAAAAAACTGTGCATTTTTTTTTAAACTTATTTTTTTTTTTATATATATATATATTTGTATTTGCTCACTGTATCCAAGACAAAAAAAAGGTCTAAATCATTTCTTCAAAGTGAATAATCTTTGCTCTTTATTTGTCTCAACTTCTGTAGTCAACCGCATATTAGCTGTGATATTTAAGCACAGCTGCCACTTAGCCTAATTCAGTAAAACACTGTGAAAAATTAACTATGAAAACCTCGCACTGATAAATGTAAAGCTTTCCATAACAACTGAAATGTTATATTTAATTTATCCCGCTTTTCACCACTTTGACAAATACCAGTACCTGCACTGAGGTAGAGCCACACAATGGCACAATAGCTATAATGTGCTGGTCTGAAACGCATGAAAGCAGCCACAGGCGTCTTTTCACTGCTGGTCACAAACATCTCTGGGAGAACAAGCCAGCCTTCAATGTTTCCCTCACTTTACCGGAAACAGAAAGGTATCCCATTGCCATGGCTGAGAATTATATAGCCCATATGAATGAATGGAAGACTGCCGGGAAAAGTGCTATTAAGTTGAATCAATGAATGATATTCATATGTGGGCTAGCCTAGAATCAAGTGTATAGGTACAATGGGGCTAAATGCACACCCTAAGAAAAATATGCTTTTCACTGCTCCCATAGTGTATGATAGCAGAAAAATATAATATGTTTTTTTTTTTTATTGAACGTTGATGGAGCAACAGATTGTGTGTGAAAAAAAAAAATCATAAAAGTGATTTGCTTGTTTAGAAATGGTATAAATGTATGAGTTGATGAGGGGGGGCCTTTTACCCCATGTGTGAGACAGCATGGGACAAAAGGACTGATACAAATACTTTAGCAAATTAATGTCTTTCTTTAATAATGTCTTTTATAAGTTAAATCTTGTTCAAAACAATGAACTTCACTTCAGTTTGAACTATTTTTGGTTTATTTTGGCTGAAAATTTTTAGACATTTGTCTCAAAATGTAGACAATTTTATCGATTGTAATTTGCTTCACAAATCTACAAAATTTTAAAAACCATTAAATATTACATTAATTAGCACAGAATCAACTTTGCATTTCTGTACATCAAAGATCAGCCAAATTCCATGTACGATCGTGCATCCAAGTGCTGAGCTGAATTTTGTGCAATCTATTTAAGTCTAGCATTCCAGGATTTTCTCCATATAATGGACTTCATTGGGAACCAAATGGTTCAAGGTCCAAATGAGAGTTTCCGTGCAACTTCAAAGGACTTTAAACGACACCAAACGATGAATAAGGGTCTTATCTAGGACCCTTCGTGTCATGACTCGAAAAAAGATTTGTTCATTTTGATGAACGAGTTTGAGTCACGAACGCTCATCACAGAACACAGCAAGGCGAGCATTTATGCTTATAAAACTTGAACTTTTTAATTTATTTTTTAAATGACCGATCGTTTCGCTAGATAAGACCCTTATTCATCATCCGGCATCGGTTAAACCCCTTTGAAGCTGCAATGAAACTCTCATTTGGACCTTGAACCGTTTGGTTCCCACTGAAGTCCATTATATGGAGAAAATCCAGGAATGTTTTCATCATAAACATCAAATTTCTTTTCGACTGAAGAAAGAAAGACGTGGGCATCTTGGATGACATGCAATAAGGTACGACATGCAATAAGCAATAAGGTTCGAAAGGCAATGCCCTTCAGCCGTTACTTATTCACGATACAGGACTTGCCTCGAGTACCTTATTGCTTTTATAAAACGGTCACCACACAATAAAAATATTCAAGTAAAAAAAAATATGCATTAGTGCAACTTTCAAGATGTAAAATAATCACTAAAAGCCTTCCTTCCGCTAGAAAAAAAATAGTCCCTGACCATGAACAGCAACAACATTCCAATGTGTAATATGAAAGCTCAAATAAAAACAACATAGTAACTGCATTGTTGCGGGTGAAGCGGTCATAGCTGTGTTTTATCGTGAATAAAGCACCGCTATTAACCAATCAGAGTCAAGGATTGGAACTAGCCGTTTTATAAAAGAGAATAAAGTCAAGCGACCATTTTACCTTGGTGCGCCTTTAGTCTTGTTGTACCCTATATTTTAAAGACACGCTGGTATGATAAAAGTGCTCAGGAAATTCAGCAATCAGTTTTATGTGAATAACCCACTTTTTGAAGATTACAATTTATGTAGAAGAAATACATATAATTTTATTCATTCAGAAAACAGAGGAATGAGGATTTTTAAATATGAAGGATTATTTGGGGATATTTCCCGAAAGGTAAAGGTGCAAATTTTAATGTCCATCCAACTATCAATGCTGTTGAGATGGGTCAGTTTCCAAGCAACTTGCCATTAGTCAACTAAAGCCATCAGAAAAGCACCCTGGACATTCTCCTTAAAAGCGTGAAATAAAAAAATGTGATGGCTCCCTTGCTGGGGAAGTTTGATCGGTCAGTGTAAGTCACCATGAGAGGTTGGGGCAGAAGAGGTAATTGAAGCAGCATGGGACACTTATCTGCCAGTCTAGCAGTGACCTGGACAGCACAGGGGCCAAATGAGCTCTGAAGGGGGCCACTGAAGATAACCAGCAGGTCTAGAAGCCCAGTCACCATACGAAATAATGGTCAAGAGGAGAGTAGCCTTGGTAAAGTATGGATTTTTGAGCTCTCCAAAAACACCCTGTGGTGACACATCCAAACCAAGCGTGCTGCACAAGCCCTGAAAAGCGAAGCCAAAACGTCTCGATCGCCCCCAGTGGCCGGTCCTAGTATAGGTCATAATCCCCGCCTCCCCATGTTAATTAGCTAAACAATTAAATTACACTTCAAACATCATTTTTTTCCAAATATGCTTTCTGTCATTACTGTAGTTTTTATCATGCTGATTTAATTTCAAGTGTTTGTTAAGGTACTTGTGTGTCCCAGTGCACGTTAACTTAATTAGAAAATAAAATGGCAGTACAATGTATTGGTGCAGAGATGAGAACGTATATTTTATAAAATGCTTGCAACTGCTTTTTATCAATAGAAGCACCACAAAACGGTCACTTGTTACATATGAGTACTACTTAAACAGTTAAAGTGCAAAGTATTGAAAATATAAATACAGCGCTGTAAAAAGTTTTTTTTTTTTTATGTGTTTCCCTTCATGTAATCAACATTTCTACACACTTGAACGCAAACCAAATACAGTAAATACATCATAAGAGCAGACAAGTGATCATGTGTGGATATTGGGACAGGCCTATAATTTGTGTCTTTAATTGAGAAGTGACAGCTTAGGAGTTTATAGTTAAAGAGATAGTTCTCCTAAATATGACAATTCTGTCATCATTTCCTCACCCTCATGTCATTCCAAATATGTATGACTTTATTTCTTCTGTGGGACATAACATGACATGTTTTGCAGACTGTTTGTAACAGTCTCTGTTCCTTTTCATTTCACCGTTTCCACACAATGAAAGGTAAAGATAACTGAGTCTGAACATCCCTTTCTGTACAAAAATACATTTTACACTGGTTTGAAACTCCTAGAGGCTGAGTACATTTGGGTTAAACTTTTGTCTTTTTTTTTTTTTTTTTTTTTCTGGTTCAGTGAGTAAGAGATGTCCTCTGGAACCCTTCCAAGACGTAATCCAGTGGAGGGCATTCTGAGGTCAAAAGCACCTGCACCAGGTGAGGCACATCCTCCCCCTACTAGCATGTCCAGCATTTACAAGTAATTTATCATTAAAATGACGCTAAATTATATCATTCTTCATTTCTGCTTAAAAACTATGCATACAGTATGCAATCCATACGATGTAATGTATGCAATCCATACAGTACAAGCCCAATGTAAAGAAATGTCTGCAATCATGCTTCTAGATCTGGATCATCTATCATCAGAATGAACAAATGAATAAAATATCCTCACGTTTAATAACTAGCATGCATTAATGGAAACATAACAGTAATAATGCATTCAGATGATGTGCTCACTTACCATATTGATGTTGCAGTGCAGTGATAGATCTCAAAGCCGGTTGACACTCTGAGCACCCCGGAGCGGAGATCCAGCGGCACGGAGCACATAAGCCTGTCTTACGGTGCTGGTATTTGAGAGTACTGTGTTGACAGGTAAAACGAATACCTAAACAAACATCCCACTGATCGAGCCGCGGCTTCACTGTGTTTTCAACTGCAGTAGAGGTCACGCTCAGACTCTCGCCACTGGGCTGTCGCCGACAGCCTGAACGGTTGAATGACTGCTAGAACGTTTTAATAATGAAATTCTGTATGACAACAATGTTCCGTATTGATTATTGACATTTATGTTTGTGTTTATATTCATATTGTTAAGTGTACTGGTAGTGTGAACGTTGAATTATTATCCTTTTTGAAACAGGCGCTGTTTTGGGCGACTTAAGGATCTTGCAGGACCCCTTCACCGGAAGTAGGGAAAGGAGCACATGTGACGTTTTCCTACCGGTGTTGTTAACCCTGCATGGGAATGAGGAACGTCAATGCAAATTTACCGAAATTCACCACAAAAACTTAACTTTGTGGTGTTAATTAGCGAAATCAGGCGGTATGATGATAGTAATCAGAGGATCATTGAATTAAATGATTTTCATGTTAGATTTTTTTTATGTATTATAAATTATTATTCCCTTAGAGTACACCCTCTTTTTTTCTTTTTTCTTTATTATTGCATTGTATGATTTTATTTTCTGAATATGTGAGGAAAAAAAGTATAGAACCGATTTTTTTTAATACAGTATGAAGAGCATATTATCCAGCTTCACTATTTTACATTTCCAAGTATATGTAAAGCATTAAAACATTGTTCTTCTTGATTTCACATAGATGTAGAGATTTCCATTCTATCTTCTAACAAAATAAAAACTTAGTGTGAGTGTAATTTATGTATTTTTTCTAGGCCTGATATTGTTAATTACTTTACTGTTTCTCTATTCACTGCTTTTATTCTCTAATATTTTATATTTAATTATCTTGAGTTTTTTTATAATATCTTTTTTATTGTTTTCTATACAGTGATAATTAGCTATGACACGTTTAATTTATTTCATATGATCATTAAAACTTCATCCAAACATGTATGTTTAAATGATTGAATTTGGATAATTAAAGTGCCAGTCGTAAACTTAAACTTCAATACTTTGGTTTGAAAAGCATCCCAAGAGTCACCTCATGCGATATGAGCCCATAATCTGTAGACAAAAGGTGGTGAAGGATGGAAGAGTCTAAACTATGGAAAAGTTGTTTAACATTTGCTAAATGTGGATAATAAAGAATGAGTAGGTGTGTCCACTCATTTGAGTACTAGTATAAATAGCAGTGGGTCATGTATGTACTCTCCCTCCCATGTCATTATCATTGTGTACAGTAAACAAGATCCTCTCATCCTCTATTTACAAAAGACCGTTTGTCTAACTGATGTCTATAACTGTCAAATGCAAATGGATTTAATGCCTTGTGGAGTGGTATTATGTTTGCCTTTATTTTATATTGTAATTTTTGATATTGCAAAATATTTTAATGTAAGTTTTAGCACTTTTTTGTTGTCTTCCCAGATTATGTGTTAACAGTCGCTTTTAAAACATTATTATAATTTTCCATTTCAGTGCATGATGGTCTTTTTTTAGATGTCCAGTAAAAAAAGATCAACAGCAAACATTCCACTGGTGGATCTGGGTGTAAAAACAGTCGTTTAGTGGTGAGCATTAACAGACCAACCAGCCTGAAAGCACAATTTGACCTCTACGTTTCAGAACTGAAATGTTGAGGGGCAGTGCACCCTTTTTTGTCTTTTTTTTTTTTTTTTTGCCAATGGCTAAATGTTTCCTTTTATACAACATATTCTTATATTACAAGACATATGATGTATCACCAAACTATACCTGCAAATTTAATATCTAAATGTTGAACAATTTATCAGTAAATTCACATTTATCTTCTAATATATCCAGATAAGATCCTTTCACAATATGACAAATTTAATCTCCAGATTGATCTTGTCACCGTGAATTCTGAACAGACTGACTAGCCTATCCAATAACTGATAGGTGATTTAATGTTACTTGTTTTGTTAAATTACATATTGAATGTGCATAAAAAAATTCTTTAATTTACCAAGTGCTAATGATATCTTTGATGTATAAAAGACGGATTCATCTAGTGTGATCTGGTGTAAGGAAAATGATTTCCCTAGTTAATATCTTTCCAAATATATTTGTTTAGAAACATGCCTAAGACTAAACAGGATAATTCTGAGGAGAAACCTAATTAAATAGTTAAAAGTCCAATGACGACTAAATGTCATAATCATTATGTTAAGTTAACTATGTGGCGTTAATAAGCAAATCCTTCTGTTTTATTATTTGTACAGTGCAGTGGTGAATTGCCTTCATTACTGTCCCTGCCGCATGTTTTATTTTTGGATGAAACATCCTATCTGGGTCATGGGAGATCACAGTCGACTTTCACAGGCTTTTTTGCTTTTTATCCAAGCTTTCTCCTTGGTATCTGTTCCCTTATTCCCTTGCTCTGCAATAGAAATTCAAACTATGACAATACTACAGCCCAGCCTTTGTATA
This sequence comes from Cyprinella venusta, assembly GCA_038021265.1. Lineage (NCBI taxonomy): Eukaryota > Metazoa > Chordata > Actinopteri > Cypriniformes > Leuciscidae > Cyprinella > Cyprinella venusta. The sequence continues at coordinate 24,436,675 of CM075865.1, read as the reverse complement.
TCCAGTCAAACACCCTTGTTTCTAAATGTCACTCGCTATTATTCTTTTTACAACAAAAAGAGACAGCAAAATTTCATCCAGTTTCTGTCTTCTAATTAAACATGATTTGAAATATGTGCCAGAGCCCCAGCTGCTCAACCCTTGAGAAACACACACACACACACACAGTTCTGCTGCAGTAGCACACTTGAATTTGGCAGTTTACTTTATCAGTATAATCTGTAATTTAAATTATAATAGAAATGCAAACACATCTGGATGATTTCCATGCCTGTTTTTATCAACTACACAGTTGACCCCTCAAATCCCCCAACCATATATATATAATTATTATTATTTTAAACATAAATCTGGACACTGTAAAAAATATTGTTGGTTTAACTTAAAAATGAAGTAACCTTGTTGCCTTAAAATTTTAAGTTCATCGAAATAGAAAAATTAAGTTAATACAATGAGTGAGATTGATTTAATCATCAGAAACTCAAAATATTATGTTATATGAACTACATAAATTATTTAAGTTGATTTGACAAAAGACTGTTTTTTTTACAGTAGACCTTCTCTTATTCACACTATATATATATATATATATATATATATATATATATATTCACATTTCTCCTCTATTGTTTAAAGAAATGCAAGAGTGGCATTTATATGCCATTCTGATATCCAGTCCACTTAGAAGCATCACACTCATTCTATCAAATGTCATGCATTTTTTTTTTCAACAGAGATAATGTTATTTAAAGGAATTACACTGGAGGTGCTTTTGTTGCATGTACACACTTCTCTCAATGTAAATGTCACCTCCGTGCATTGTTGACATTAGACCCCAGTCGCAAGCCCCAAACATCCCTGGCAAGATGGAATACTATGCATTTTTAGTGAAACCACAGGCCAAGAGTGAATATTGTGGCATGTTCTCATAAGAAACGTATTGAATTCCATGAACGATCATCTCTCATCAAGGCCTTGAGTCACAGCATTTGTAGGGGGAACACAGTTAGATTCATGATTCACTTATAAAAAATAAGTGCTAATCTAATGGCTATTAAACACAAAATGTAGCTGCGGCATTCTTTAAATAAGCCACATAGAATGACAAACAAAGCAAACATAGAATAATTTCAAATGGCCATTCATAGAAATCAAGTATAAGACATTCCTGGCCAAATGGCCCACTGTGGTTATATGCTGATGGCATTACTTTGAATAGATTCTGCCACAGCTCTGCAAATCCAGAAATGTGATAATTAAAAGAGAGGGGAGGGCGGGCTCTACAGGAAAGAGAGAGAGAGAGAGAGAGAGAGAGAGAGAGAGAGAGAGAGAGAGAGAGAGAGAGAGAGAGAGAGAGAGAGAGAGAGAGAGAGAGAGAGAGAGAGAGAGAGAGAGAGAGAGAGAGAGAATTCTCTTCATCAAGTAATTAGCCAGGCTTCCATACGGAGCCGCTCGCCATCCTCATTTTTTTTTGTTGCGTCGGGATGATGATGGACTTACAGGGAATCACGGACACACGCACCTGAAGTGGCACATCTGAAAAACAGTAAGATTACGGGATGAAAGCAGTCTGGACACACCATATTCATGCCGTTATTTGCATGTCTGACCAGGTCCGCCCTTCTGTCAAGGTTGCATTGAGAATCTTCTATAGAGCAGTCTGATTCATCACTTTATTTCATGCCACCATTCATGACACCAGAGGATAATATGTGCTGACATTTATAATGAATGTTTTTATTCGCATTCTATTCATGTTATTTTTTTAAGGGGTTTTTAAAAGCCATTAATTGTATCTGTCTGTCTGTATGCAGGGCAGGCCACTTTTCTGGGTGAAGGCTTTTCATCCACTATTTGAAACTAAAAAATGTAAAGATGTTTTCTATGTTTCACATTTTCAGTTTTGATATGGCAGCTGAAATTATTTGACAAAAGACGTTGATTATTCACGTATTGTTGTCTAATATTGTAAAATGGAGTCTGTAAAATCTCTAAATAACAACACATGCTTTGGCGATAAAGAGCTTGACCTTTAGGTTAGAGGTGTTTGGCCAGCATTTGACCTTGACCTCTAGGCATGTTATCTGCTGACCTCTTCTTGTTGAAGTCATATTGATCACTCTTCCCCAGAGACCCAAGCTTACTGACCGCTCGTTATTCTCATTTACAGCAATGACAATATTTGTAATGTTTGTACATTTCAAGTGCTTTGAGTAGTGTGTCCTTTTATTCAGTTTTTCTGCAATGTCTGTTAGTCACTGAAATAAATAAAATCTTAATAATGAAAAACTCAGCCATTGTTTTTTATTGTACGTCATTAAATTACATTTTGTTAATCTTCCCAAGAAGATTTTTTTTTCTCTTCAAAAAATACATGGGCCTGTTTTTTTTCTGTATTTACATATTGCATTAGGTAAATGTTTGCTTTCTTTGCAATTATATCGGCTATAGTTATTATACAATATGGCAATTATTATTATTAAGGATTTTAAATTGCAAGAAAAGCAAACCTATGTTGACAGTTTTGTTACTCTGTGTTCAATAGTTTTACAGCATGCTTAATATAATAACAATAATAATAAATTACATAATTTTTCATTAAAATAACATAAAAGTAAATGTTCAGATGCAAAAGCCTCTAAGTGCCATTTTCTTCAAGAATGATAATTTTTAATTATTTTTAATAATTTTTTTGTATATTTCATTTCACTTAAATGACAATTAATAAGTAATCTTCATTGCAATTTAAGTGAAATTACTGAACTTAAATTGATAAAAATTATCATTCTAGAAGAAAATTTCAAATGGCACGTAGAAGCTTTTGCATCTGAACTCTTCAAATATTCTCTGTATTTATTCATTGCAAAAAAAAAAAAAAATCTTCTGAAAACCTTTATTTAGACTGTCCATCAAAGATTTACCATGACTGATTTAGTTAAACTCAAGTTAAAACAAAATGAAAAACCAAAATAAAATGTAAATAAACTGTTCCCAAAGATCATGCTATGCTTTTACCTGATTCTGTGATTAGAATACGAATTGGGATGAGACTGTGTTAGGTGTCTTGTACACGTAAAATGGAAATGAATTGAAATAGAAAATTACATTTGAAATAATCACATCATACTACATAACTTTACTCATAAAAGAATAATTCACAGTAAATGGGTGTAACAGCATTGTTCTATGCCTCCTCATCCAACTCACACACACACACTGCCACCAGCCACCTCGAATGCTTCTCAGTAGAAATATAAAAGGGTCTCGTAGGCGCACTGACCGCGCAATGCTGTGACATACCACGGAGCAACAACCCACCGGTGAAGTTCTCAAGGAATAGTTTGAGTCTAGCCGTGGAGCGGGGGCTGGACAGGAGTGTTAGCATAACAAAGACCCTGGAGCATGTGAACTTGAGGAACCTTTCGACCTTGCAGCTCCATGTCTGAATGCTGCCAGGGCCTCCTCGTAGAGCTCCTCCACCACTATACTATTCGTGGGGAAATTGTTAATCAGGGTAATTTAATAAACTTTTCAATATGCCCCCATCTCTCAGAAGGAGAGGCATTCACAGCCTCTGGTCCTCTTTTTCACACACACACACACACACGCACACACGCACAAAGCTTGCTCTCTCTTTTTATTTAGTCGGTTCCAGACAGGCAGCTGTTGCTCATGGAAGCAAATGAAACACTGGAAGTGTGTGTGTGTGTGTGTGTGTGTGTAGTGCCTCTGTACATCTCTGACAATAATAGCATCACAATCAATCATTCAAGGCCATTACGGCACTGAGAAATTAATCAGGAATATCAAAATGCAATGTATTTTATTCTGATGCTATTTATTTACTCTGGGGAAAAAAAAAAAACATTTGAATGATGCATTGTTGATAATGATTTTAGTTGTTCTCCTTCTCTCTATCTAAGGAAATTTATGTCAACGCAGGTCTGACATCTGTTTTAACCATCGGCAATGATTCTCACTCTCTATCATGTTAGCTGTATGAACGTCCTCCAAACCTCTTCTTGTTTTGATAATATCTCAATTCTTGTCATTTCTTTTACACATTTTGAGGCCCCTGCCAAAATGTTAGCTCAAATGCAAGTGATGTCATGTTTAGGTGTGTTTGTGATGTCATTGGTTGTGGTTGTGTGTGTGTGACTCAGAGCGGAGGCTGAGTAATACTGAAGGTCCAGCTCTGTCTTCAGACCCCATAAATACAGTAGTGTGTGACTCAGTCCTCAAAATCAATCCAGGTTAAATTATATATGTGAGTGTATGTGAGCGTGTACATGAATGTGAGATTGTTGTTTGGACAGCACTTTCAGATAACGGCTTTGTGGAGAAGCTGTGTGCAAGTGGAGACCTCTAGGGTTCAGTACCTCAGCTTTTATGCTAAAGATGCAAAGCCAACCGTAAAGATGTTAACATTTATGTATTTAGTGTCTATATATATTTATTTATTTATTACTGCTCATAATATATATATATATATATATATATATATATATATATATATATATATATATATATATATATATATTAGCAGTAATAAATAAATAAATAAATAGTGAGTAAATTAATAAATAAATACAGTATATATTTGATATAGCTATATAGGCCTATTAGTTATTTATTTAAATTATATACAATAAACTGGTCCAAATGGGGGAATTGCAGCATATTTTTATGATATTATAAGGTATAAGCTAATCAATAATTTCACAATGCTTCATAAAAAAAACGAAAAACAAAAAAATATATATAAAATATATAAATATATAAAACACACACACACACACACACACACACACACACACACACACACACACACATATATATATATATATGAAGAGTTCAGATGCAAAAGCCTCTAAATGCCATTTGAAATTTTCTTCTAAAATGATCATTTTTATCAAACTTGTATATTTAAGTTCAGTAATTTCACTTAAATGGCAATGAAGATTACCTATTAATTGTCATTTAAGTGAAATTACAGAACTTAAATATACAAGTTTGATAAAAATGATCATTTTAGAAGAAAATTTCAAATGGCATTTAGAGGCTTTTGCATCTGAACTCTTCATATATATATATATATATATATATATACATGAAACATGTGTAGACAGATGGTGGAAAATATATATGCCACCATCTCTCATTGGGAGAGGCATTCAGTTATGGCCATTATGACAAAATATATATATATTGTGTAAAGCATTTTCAGTTGAAAATATTATTATAAAATGAAATAAAATCATTTAAATAATGTTGAATGGTGCATTTTAAATTTATTGCAACTCAGAAAACAAACAACTTATTTTATTATTTTTTTCCCCACAGTGCTTCAGACAAAGCATACATGCATGGAGAGGATGGAGGGTTATGCTATATATATATATATATATATATATATATATATATATATATATATATATATGAAGAGTTCAGATGCAAAAGCCTCTAAGTGCCATTTGAAATTTTCTTCTAAAATGACCATTTTTATCAAGCTTGTATATTTATGTTCAGTAATTTCACTTAAATGGCAATGAAGATTACCTATTAATTGTCATTTAAGTGAAATTACTGAACTTAAATATACAAGTTTGATAAAAATGGTCATTTTAGAAGAAAATTTCAAATGGCACTTAGAGGCTTTTGCATCTGAACTCTTCATATATATATATATATATATATATATATATACAGTACACATACATATCAGACACACACACACACACACACACACACACAGACAGATTTTCTCATGCTCTTAGGGTGATTTGCATCAGAGTTAGCCATGGTCTCCCACATATGAATACACCCATAGTGGAACGGAGCTGGGTGACGTGCATTCCCTCAAGGGTGAAACAATAAGGATGTGTGTGATCTGCAGGTGCATGTCTGCAAATGCACAATCACATCGTCAAATCGAAACATCATCTGGTGGTGTTGTAATACTGAATGTTATCATAATCAAAGAAGCCATTACTCCTGATTTTGCTTGAGATTAAGTGTAATGCAGTATAAAGTTTTGACTTGTATTCATTATTGTACCTCACAGCTGGACAGTTTTAAAATAAGATGTCACTCTGATTACAGTTATTTTCCGCGTTTGCTTTAATACATTTATTGTATGAAATAAAATATTATATTTATGTCTTTATTATATATTTTTATTATTTATTATTTTTATATCATTTTTATTATTTTGAATGAGGTGATATTTAACTTGTCCCACATGGCCAAAACCCTGCACTCTCTAATGGTTTATTCTACACATTATGGTTTTTTTTTTTTGTTTTTTTTTTTGGATAGGGACGCATGTCTGAAGTTCAAGTTGAAGGCTTCAGTGAGTTTAGCCACCGACATTTGGTGTCTGACAACCCAAGTAGTGAAAGGCTATGGAAACAAATGACGGATGGGTCTCTGAGGACCTCCACCATGGTCTGAGCACATGGGTGAGGGGACATTGTCTAGACCAAACCTCTTTTGTGAGTCCCTTGTGATCCCTATGTCCTGTCTGAATAGAGGAACTTGACCCTAGGACATGGGCTAGTTACAGAGACACAGAATCAGCAGTTTAATTTATTTTTTAAATAACTCAAGCAAGACCTGAAAAACACAATCTAAAGGATGGATACATCAACTTAATAATAATAATAATAATAATAATTTTAGCATTGGTGCTACAAGTGATTGAAAGTTTTGTAGCACACAAAACAAACAAGTAGTGTAGTCCATCACTTAACAGCCTCTGAAATAGGACACAGCCACACTCTAAAAAATGCTGGGTTGTTTTAACCCAATTTTGGGTAAAATATGGACAAACCCAGCCATTGGGTTAAAAAATGTAATTTAAAAATGTAACCCAATGGCTGGGTTTGTCCATATTTTACCCAAAATTGGGTTAAAACAACCCAGCATTTATCGACAGCAAAGAGAATAAACCCAATGCGACAATAGGCCTTTATTTATAATGCATTGCTAATCGACAGGCGGTGCAACATAAAATAATAGCCCTTTTTACCTCATTCTATGCAAAAGTTATTTCAAGCACTCGACTGACCTCATGAAATGAGTGTGGAGTCCCAGACAGTAACATAGTGTCGACCCAGATCCGGGCCACATCTGGTACATGTAAACAGCCAATGCTATGTTGCACTGAACAGCCCTACTTTTAAAGTATTTTAAAAATGAATTAACATTGGTCTTTGATTTATATTAGAGTTCCTGCATTTTGGGAGATGTCATTTGTTCTTTTCATTTTCATGTTTGCATCTCATGAACAGAATCAAACAGCTGTTAAATTCAGCGAGACAGCAATAGTCTGCAGTCTGCCTGATCTACGGTTATACTACATAATGGACAGGGACACTCTTGGATGAGTTTTAAGTGGGTTCAGTGAGTGAGGCTTTTGAGGACTAAGTATATTGTTTTGGATTGCAGTTGCTCATGAAGTGAATGATGAATTAAATTTAGATGAGTTGATTTGAGAAGAGTTTGAAGGACTGTGATAGGACATTGGGCTTTTTTTTATCATACAAAGGCTAATTAACAAATGTTCCATGGATGTTTTCTTGAGCAGAAATAAAATACGGGAGCAAATGATAAAGGTATTTTAATTTTCAATTTGATTACATTTTTTTGTCATTGTCCATGTCTTTTGTATTTTTGAAATACTAGAGAAATACTAAAATGATCAGTCATCATTTACTCACCCTGTTGTTCCAAATCCACATGATTTTCTTTACATGTTCCATGTGATTGTCTTTCTCTTCATTTTTTATGCAGTTACTGTGAATGACAACAGCATCTTTTAATCTTCAAAAAGGATGCAAAATCACCATAAATGTGTCATGAAAGTAGTCCATATTGTACTCCAAGTCTTACAATAGCTTTGTGAGATGAAAAAAAAAAATCACTAAAAAATAAGAGTTCACACTTACATACAAATGAGGGAGTAAAGTTGAATGCGTATTTGGCGTGCTGTCCGAGGGGAGGGCTCCGAGCTCGCAATTTGGCCCGAATAACCCAGAGTACACCCCCATGTGATTAAAAAGTGGCTAATTCGTAACAATTCATACGACCTTATACTCGTACGAATTAGTACGATTTTGCTAAATCGTACATATTGTAATAACTGGTAGCTATTAAATAAAACGTGGGTCTAACCAGAGCTAATTTATACTAATAACACTTTTACTAAGCTAAATCCTAATATGAGATAAGAACACTCATGTCCCATACACCGCACGACCCAGAGTGTTTCCACATAAACCAACAGGAGGCAGTAACACCGTCTTTTCCACTTTTAATTCAGAACACAGAATGAACTACTCAGTCAAGGCCCTATTGCCTTACACGTCTCTCTCCATGACGGTGAGGACACATTTTTACATAAGGCAGTAAATGAACCAAGAACATCTGATCAACTTGAACATTAACACACATAACTTTACTATAACAACAACTTAAAGATCTTGCTGTAATAACACATAAATCAACTCTCAATGAACAATTACCCATAATGCACCCAGCTGCTAGTGCTGACTGCCAGGTCATTACAATATTTTATGAATTGGCCAATTCGTATGAATTCGTACAAATGACCTACCCCTTACCCCGCCCCTAAACCTACCCATCACGTGGGTTTAGACAAATCGTACGAATTCGAATTCGAGTGAGGTCGTACGAATTAGACACTTTTTAAACATTCGTTGAATTCGTACGAATTGGTCGTGAGATAGCGTAGGTCTAACTCTTAATGAAAACTTAAAGATTAACTCTTCCTTTAAAGCTGCAGTCCCGTGGTTTTATTCTTTGTCGCCATCTCTGTTCGAAATCAGCAATTGTAGTCATTCGTGGAATTATCAACTTTACATGAGTTGTACTTCAACTCGGCACAGCGTGGATGAACACAATGTTTGAGGAGAGAGTGAGGCTATCAGTCACCATGCCGGTGTGGATACTGGCATTCAGAATCACAGATTTTTCTTTTTGGAAGTATGACCAACAGAACAATTTTCACCGGAAAATGTCCTCTGAACTGAAGTAAGAAACATCCACTTTTGTTCTGGTTCTGACATTGCAGTAAATTGCGCTGATTTAATCTAAAATTCGCTTATAAGTTATATCACGCAAAACCATGCAAATTATACTTTGTGTTAACAACGTTCAATTTTTAACAACGTCAGCATTAGGCGACTACATGTAATGTCCTTCCGATACGTATCCTTGTTTTCGCATGGGTCTGGTTGAAGTCTCTTTTTTTCTGTTGTCACTCCATAGTCCAAATGAAGTCTTTTGCATTTTACAGTGGGTGAATCTCCAGTTGTCACTGGTGATTGTCGTTTAAACCTTTCTGGATCCGCCATCAAATTGGTAAGTTTAATTATATAAAGTGCTCCAGCATCCTCACAATGTAGCCTACTAGCCGAGACTCTTCTTTATGTGTACAGATGTGACATAATAGGCCTATGTCATGAAAAAATTGAAAACCGGAAGTACATCTTTTAGTAGGGATACTTTTTACAATAGGGATAGCTTTTTACAATATAGTGGAGTCTGATTTACGCTATTTCACGACCAATTCACAGGAATTCGTGCGAGTGATTAAAAAGTGGCTAATTCGTACTAATTCATACGACCTCACTCGTACGAATTTGTACGATTTGTCCAAACCCACGTGATGGGTATGTTTAGGGACGGGTTCAGGGGTAGGTCATTCGTACGAATTCATACGAATTGGCCAATTCATAAAATATGTACGATTTAGTAAAAATCGTACTAATTCGTACGAGTGAGTTCATACGAATTGTTAAGAATTAGCCACCTTGTAAAATCCGTACGAATTCTCATGAGATCAGGGTGGTCTGTTAGATACCGCTGGACCAAATCCTTCCGCAAGTCACACATGACGATAGGTAAATGGTAAATAAAAACTCTCAAGTGGCAAAGCGTGAAAGCTGAGGTATGGCTGTCTACGTCCTGATGCAAAGCAACCCAGTACACTACAACAACAACCGCGGGTAGCTCTAGCCATTCGCCAGTAAGGTAAAATTTTTTATGGTAACAGCAAGTTGGACCAATCAGCAGACGTTGCTACTACCCTTAGGATTGTGGATAGTGTAGTTTTTTTTTTTTCATAAGATTGTGGATAAAACATGTTTTTCTTTAAACAAGGTTGATTTCATACAAACTTATAGTTTCAACAGGAGCAAAAACATTTGTTTTACAACCTCGTAACTCGTAGTCAGATGGTTTAGACATTAGGGCTGATAATCTAAATCCTTATCGAGAAATACTGTTGACCAGAAGTTCTGTATCCGTACTCCGCTTTCCGCAAGCAGGAAGCGTGACATAGGCCTATGATGCAAAGACATGCTCGAAAATCCCACAGAAATCCACCAGTAACGCTGGAATTAAAAACATTGCAAGCTTGAATCGAGCTAAGGCAAGCAGATAGTTTTGAACACTGGCTGGTTAGGAAATATCTCAAATATGTATTCTGGATCAATTTTAACCCCCAAAAAGCTACGAGCTGCAGCTTTAAAATAGCCTACATAATTGTAATGTTAATCATCTTGCATGCCTTTAATTTTTTTTTTTGGTTGATAGTCAGTGTATAGTCTTGTGTAAATAGTTTTCCCTTCTTGTAACATAACTGTTCAATTGAAATGTTAACATAAAAAAGTAACACTTGTCTTCCGTGAGCCCTGAATATGAAAAAAATAAATAAATAAATCGATTTCTGGCCCGTTGAGAAACATTTTAAAAAACGATTAGGCCTAATTGAAAAATCTTTTTTTTTTTTTTTTTTGCCCAGCCCTAATAATATGTGACTATATTAAGTTAAAGTTAGAAACATATGTCTCAAGATCCTATTTTTCACAATCATCCTTTCAAATACTTGTTAAAAACGATAATTGGTTGTCTCCTCTTAGCTGTTTTCTCAGAGATTCAACATGTCAGCTGTAGTTTACTGTTGTCTGCTATTTTGTGTGGCTTGTCACAGTCTTCATAAAGACCATGAAAATATGACAGCAGTGAACTCAGCAAATCAGAAATAAATCACAGGATGTGCATGGCTTCCACTAGCCTCCTGTTATTGACAAATATAAACATTTTACTCCCCAAATGTGGTTTTGTTGCAATAAACAACCATGTTACCCTCAATGCAAACCTGCAGAGTGGGGAAGAATTAAACTGTCCTTGTGCCTGAGCTCAGGGGGTTTCTGCATCTCTGAAAACATTTACCTTCAATCAATATAGCTACAGAGTCTGTACTACAGAAACATTGTAACGTTGCAAGTCACATAAGCAAAATTGTGTGCGGTCACACACAGACAAGAACGGTTTGATACTGCGGAAACAAAGACACCTACATCTTGGATGCCCTTGAGGTAAGCTAAAACATACCAAAAATTAATTTCAAAGCGAACTATCCCTTTAAGATCTGACCCACCAGCAGTTAGTTAAGGAGCGGTTAGTCTTACTTTCCAGTATTAAATTAAGCCAATGCATGATGACAATCTTGTTAGACTAGTCTTAACGGTTTATGCAACCGTCCCCTGATCTTAAAATGCAATATGGGCCTATGCATTGGCGCCGTACCATAATATTAGACCTCGCTCATGAAACAAGATTGGAATGAATTTCTGTGTAAAAGGTCTGTGAAAACTTTATCATGCTGAATTGATGTCACAAGCGGTTCACGCAGAAACCGAGGCCTGTTGGGTTCATACTTCACACGTGGTGCCAGGCTTAAAAAAAAAATTAAAAAATGTAAAAAACAATGAAAAAACAAGAACTGAATCCTGCTCCAGTTTTAGTGTGGCCCAAAACTTGTCGTTCTCGGTTTGAAGTAAGAGAGAAAAACCTCACTAGGCCACTGGAACCCATCTGTGAAAATCAGTGCGGCATGTGTTCTGTCACAGGGGCCGCTTGCACAGGTAGATCTGTGCTTTGGAGGACATCACCTAGCATGCTGGGGAATTCTGAGTGGCAGACAGACACTCTGGGAATATGTCACAGTTCTCTCTTTAAAAGTTCTCTTTGTGCTATTCAGCCCGGCTCTGCAAGAGCACATGTGCTGCTGCGCGAGGTGTGTATGCACGCCTGCGCGTGTGCGTTCGCGTATATGCTCGGCTTTTCTGATGTATCCCTCTATTTGTCTGTAGAGAAATCCAAAAGAAGCTCCTTTTTTCCAATGCAACTGGTTCTCATCTCCTTTAGCATGAAAGTGTGGAAAGTTTGGAAAGGAAGTGTTTGGTATCTCACCATCCGTGGGGAGTGCGTGGTGTATCGCGCCTTGGAGGCTTTTACCCTCCTTCCCGTTTCTCCCTTCTTTCCAATAAGAATAAGATAACACAAAGACCTGCTATCGAGAGATAAAGGTAAAATACTGCACAGTGCTTTCCTCTTTCTTAAAGCAAGAAAAGAAAGAGAGAGAGAGAGAGAGCAAGTCCTGGAGTAGATAATGGAGTTTTTAAAGTTACCTCTCACTGGCCTCACCAAGGTCACTCTTTTTGGCCTTAAAAGCACTCTCACTTTATTTTATTTTCTCTAAATTTCAAATGTCAACAAAAAGTATATTGAGTTTCATTGCTTGTGTCTGATTTCGGATCATTCGTAAGTGATTCGAAAGCAAAACTAGAAGGGGCCTTTTGCGGTGCTTTACAGACAATTGAATTGTGCCGGAGAGTTGAGGCAGCCGTTGCCATTGTTCTGGGAAGATCTACTCTAAAACTGTTTTTCATAACTGAAGATGGAACATCAGTCATCATAGATTAACAATGGACATAAGTCAGTCAATATGCCTAATCAGATTCTGCCAGTGCCAGTCATTTGTAATTCTTCATTATTTTCAATCTATGCTTTATTGATTACGAGTCTGGGACCATCAATCTGAAGGTTTGGACTGAAACAACTAAGATGGTTTCACGTGTTCGTCAGATGCTTAATGCGGGTCTGTGGAAGTAGAACAACTGGAGGAGGGTTTGTGTATGGTTTCATGTTCAGAAAAAATCTTTATCTGTGGTTTCATGTGGGCTTACACACATACGGTTTCCATGTTTTATGGGGACTATTACACTATTACACTACTACTACTGGACTACTACTATTACACTATTCCAACCCCTAAACCTACCTCATGGGGGAACCAAAACATTTTTTTGGATATTGCCATCTGTGAGGAGATTTTGAGATCATTTTTGAATTGAAAAATGCTTTTGTTGTTGCTTTAAAGCTGCAGTTCGTAGCTTTTAAATATGATCCAAAATACATATTTGAGAAAATACAAAACCAGCCAGTGTTCAAAACTATCAGCTTGCCCTAGCTCGATTCAAAGTGGTAAGCTTGTAATAATTTTTTTTTTAATTCCAGTGGTACTAGTGGATTTCCGTGGGAGATTCGAGCATGTCTTTAAATCATTACGTTACATCTGTTCACATAAAGAAGGAGTCTCGGCTAGTAGGCTGTGTTGTATGTGAGGATAATGGAGGTGGAGATTTATAGCCTTTTCTCACAGCAACTGATATAATTAAACTTATCAATTTGATGGCGGATCTAGAAAGTTTTAAACGACAATCACCAGTGACTACTTCACCCACTGTAAAATGCAAAAGATTTCGTTCAGACATCGGACTACAGAAAAAAAAGAGACTTCAACCGGACCCATGCGAAAACAAGGAGACATATCAGAAGGACATTACATGTAGTCGCGCAATGCTTACGTTGTTAACATTAACAATTTGAGAACAAACTATAATTTGCACGTTTTTTTGCGTGATACGATAACTTATAAGCGATTGTTAGATTTAATCAGCATGATCGATTTTCTGTAATGTCAGAACCAGAACAAATTTGGATGTTAGTTTACTTGTTCAGAGGACATTTTCTGGTGCAAATTCTTATGTTGGTCATACTTACAAAAATAATCATTTGTGATCCTAAATGCCAGTATCCACACCGGCGCGGCAACTGACAGCTACACGATCTCCTCAAACATTGTGTTCATCCACACTGTGCGGTGTCGAGGGTGTTGAAGTGCAACTCGCATAAAGTTGATAATTCTGCGAATGACTACAGTTGCAGATTTTGAACAGAGAAGGCGACAAATCGGAAAACCGTCGGACTACATCTTTAATGACAGTAGGCCTACTCGAGCTGCAATAAGTACACATTGTGTAAAATCAGATGATCATGTTCTTCAGCCTGATTTGAGATCATCGTCTTGAGCTCCAATGGTTCAAGAACATTTGAGAATGTCATGCTTAAAGGGCTAGTATACCCAACCATGAAAATTACTCACCCTCATGTTGTTCCAACCCCGAAAGACTTTTGTTCATATTCGGAACACAAATTAAGATAGTTTTGATTAAATCTTGAGAGCTGGATCACTCCTCCATGGTGAAACGTCACAAGCATCACACACATGACCAGTGTAGGCCAATAGTGAGCCGACGTGTGACGTATAACCTAGAAGCTTTGCGTAGTTTCACTATGTAAAATGTCGAGACCCACAGAGGCAACATGACATCATGACTTTTGCATAAACATACACACCACTTTCGAGTCAAGTTGCGTGTTATCTCTACGCATTTTGAGCTATCCGCGTGTATGTATGTCTACACAATTAACGTCCGAGTGATTCCGCGTGTCTGTATGACGCCTTCAAATGTCCGCGCGAAATGAAGAAAAATGTAGATCTATATCTGGGGAACGATCTTTTTTTTTCCTAGGATGGTAAGGGAACAGTCATAAATCCCATTAGCCCCGGTGATGGGTAGGTTTAGGTACGGGGTTGAGGTAAGTCATATATTTATATATACAGTAATAATGTTAAGTCAACGGCGTTCATAAACACACTGAAAAGCGATTATGCGTCTTGATAGCAAGCCAAAAATGGAAATACGAATTGGTGTGTCATACACACGCTACTTCATGAGATCAGTCTGACAGAGAGGGAAATGAAAAGTTGAATAAAGTCATTATTTTTGTTTGTTTTGTTTTTTTTGCGCATTTTCGTCGCTTGATAAACTCCCAAGCCACTGTAGTCTCTCGGACTATTTTAACGGTGTCTTTTATAATTTTTGGGCCAGTTTAAATCCCTTAAGAAGCCTATGGAGGAGTGATCCAGCTCGCAGATTTAAACGAATCTGTGATGTCTGAAGATGAACGAAAGTCTTACAGGGTTGGAACAACTTGAGGGTGAGTGATTACCGATAGAATTTTCATTTTTGGATGAACTAACCCTTTAATGTTACAAATTTGATTAGTGACCTATAAGTGCATGTTATATTCTATATTTAAATATATCTTAATGTTTATTTGTATTAAATGTAATGCATAGTAATATAATATGATACTAATAACATGTTTATTTACAGTTTAAAAAAGAATTTGCAATCACACTCTTAAAAATAAAGATTCTTTATTCATATTGGTTGCTCCATGTAGAACTTTTAACATTCATGGAACTTTTCTATTGCCCAAAAGGTTCTTTATAGTGGAAAGAGGTTCCTACAATTTTTTTTAAAAAATGTTGTTCACACTAGAAAGAAATGGTCCTTTTAAGAACTGCTCACTGAAATGGTTCTTCTATATGGCATCGCTGCACAAAAACAAATGTGCAGTATATCTGTGATTCACTCTCTCAATGCATTTGATTTCATTTTAGGTATGTTTTCGGTCTTAAGAGCAAAACACTGTTTCTGCTCCAGATACAGGCAACACCTGGCCATAACAGAGTCACATGACACTGAGGTCAGAGCGACACACAAAGCCTGGCTTTGTGTTCAGGTGTTCTGGTAGACTCCCATGTGATCAACTCTTTGTGACACATGCAGAAAGAACAGAATATATGAACTTTCATTTCCAGACCAAAGTAGCTTTTATTCGTGCATCTTGACCACTTCGTGATGCAATTCAGAGAAAACAGCTTTTTCTGGGACATTAATCAGGAAATTTGTCTTGCTCCTTTTACCTCAGTCACATTATTTAGGACTTATTCAAGAACAAAAAAGTGGAGTGTGAGAGCTACTTTGCATTATGCATGTGAAACACTTATGTGTATAAATCAAATAAGCAATAGCATTGAGACTAGATATTATTGTTCTTTCATATTGTGTGCGTGAAATTTTCGAACAATGACAAGACGGAGAAAACTTAGATATGAGAACGGAAAGAAAGGATAATTGTACATTATAATGGTAGAAATATTGTAGAGGTGACATGTTCAGACTGAAGCAATAATTCCCCGTGCGGCAGTCCTTTAGTGTGGTACTGATTCAACCATGTCAACCCTCTCAATGCATCAGAGACTGATCATTTTAATACCCAGGATATTAAATATTTCATCACCCACAGTTCAGCAAATAAATCACGAGACCTGTTCTTTTTTTCTTTTTAGAAAAAAAGCACAATTTATTGAATGAATACAATCTACAAGCATGTTGGAGCCTATAGCAATTTCTTCCTAAAAAATAACACACTCCACAAAAGGTTCAAAAGGTTTTTCAAGCTACTTTGTATGTCGCTTATAATGTGCTGTCAGACTGTTCTGTGACATTAGGTCACAGTGGTCATCTTTCCACATCAGCAAAGCTGAATGAAATGGTCAGTTAGTTGGGTTTGTGTCCTCGTGTCTTCAGGTGCTGGACACTAATGATCGTGGCATGTGCTGGAGAACTCTCGCAACCTACAACAGAGACAAGAACATGTTAGAACGGACTCTCTTTTATAGCAGACATACATTACACACAGAAATTTGAAACCAAACATCAAAAAACAAAAGACCCTAAAATGACAGTGTTCCTAATCAGCTGTCTTAGTACCTTAGAGGAAATGTTGTGGTAACACTTTACTTGAAGGGATGTGCATAAGACTGGCATGACACCTTCATAAACATGAAATAGGGTTTATGCATGTTTATGACAACTGTCACTAAGACCCCGTTTACACCTGGTATTAAAATGCGATCTGTATCCAGATAAGTTATCCGGATAATAAGTGTTCCGATCTTACCTTTGCGTTTACACCTTGTATTTTTAGCGTCCTCGTTATCCACATTGAGTTCGGATCTCTGTTCTCCAGAGTGTCACCTGTGCGTGAGCACTGAGGTGGCGGGATATCAGCTGTAGTTTGTCAACATGGCAGGATGCGTTCACAACGGACGCGAATAGCGCGTCAGGCGCGAGTGATTTCAATGTTAAGTCAATACAAAGACGCGTTACACGCGTAAAAAATTCCTGCGGCGCGAATGAGAAGTTGTTCGACTACATCCGCGAGAAGTTGCCGCCTCTGCCGTCACGGAGAAATACTCTGTCGCCGGTGTCGAGAAGAGAGATGCAGCAGCAGCGCTTATGCCACAGGGTCTTGACAATCTCTCGTCTTTAGGATAAGTACGCCACGGATTCTACCAGGATGACGTTTGGCAGGTAAGAATGCGATCACGTCGTACGGATTGCGTTTACACCTAGTAAAGATCCGAACACAATGTGAGCCAGACTACCTCCAGATGTGGTCAGGCAGATCCGATCACAATCCGATCACGTGTTTACACCTTGCATTAACATGCGTTTTTTATTATCCGGATAACTTATCTGGATACAGATCGCATTTTAATACCAGGTGTAAACGGGGTCTAAGTGTCATTCGCTCAATAATGACATTTTGAATGCAAATATGACATGTCTTTGTTATGACATCTTGACATAAACCATAACATCATAACCTGTCAGTGTCTTTGTCATGACAACTTGACATTAGTTTTTTACTTCACTACTCTACTATTCACTTCACTACTATTTTCAGAAGCTTGATGTCATTTTTCAAAACTCAAAATGGTTAGGCTGTCTATGTTCAAAACATTACATCGTGCATTCACATCTTTAAAGAAATCTTGCACTAGCACAATTGGTTTAAAAAAAACAAATTTTACTGTGAGATACCATTGAAACATAACTATAGATCACCCACACACAAGTAACCGATAGTTTCACTGTGTCATTGTTTGTACAATCATTAAATATTGTAGAACAAAAATGTATATTTACTGTACATGTGGTACTACATGTACAGTAAATATACATCTTTGTAAAAGTACTGCAGTAAGAGAATACATAGGCCTAGTGGAATCATTGAACAAAGTGTGTGATATGAAACATTGATGCAAAACACTTTACTACAATCACAACATGTTTATTGGAATCAAAGCAAAAATATATAATATTACTGTAGGCTACATCCATGGATATTGTAGTCTAATTGGTTCATGCTCCACGCTAATTGGTGACAATGAATCTCGTTATCTCGAAACTTTCATGATTTACTGTAAACATGGAAGATTGTGTTTGTTTCCATACAACTATGCATTAAGAGTACTGCAACAGTTACTTATCATTTTGAGCAGTTGTATCTCTTGATAGTTAGATCATTGTAAGGAAATGAATAGACACTCATTTGAAATTTAATGTGTAAATTGCCTTTTGAAATAGTAGTACTTTGATGTTAAGTTGTGTCATATTGAACAGGTGATTTTTGTTGAATGAACTAATTATCTAAGTTTTATGTGTATATCCAAGCAATTGAGAAAATGGTTAGTTTTGAAAAATGTGCATTTTCATCATTGGTTGTGAGTTTTGTGTCTAGAGTTGTGAAAATTAACATCAAGGTTCTGAAAATAGTAACAAAGTGATTGTAAAAAAAACTGTATATTAAGTTAAATAGTCATGTGGTTGGTTTTGATATTGGCTGTTATGAGGACATTATAACATTGTAATGACAAATTCAATGTGTACCACTGTAGTTGAGGTCACAAAAAATATTCATGACACCGTTATAATGGCTTCATGACAGCCAATGTCAAAACCAACCATGTGACAGTTTAATGTAATATTAACCAATAAAGCTAGATGTTTTTTTAAGTTTGATAATTAATCTGCTATGTCATGTTTATGACAGTTTGTGTTGTCGTCTTAGTAGTCAAGTTGTCATGACAAAGACACTGACAGGTTATGATGTATTGGTTTATGTCAAGTTGTCATAAGACATCTCAAACAATGTCATATTTGCATTAAAAATGTCATAATTGAGCGAAATGACACTTAATTACAGTTGTCATAAACATGCATAAAACTTCCTTCATATTTATAACATGTGTCATGTCACCGTGTCATGTTAGTCTTATGCACACCCCTTCAAGTAAAGTGTTACTGTTCAGGGTAATGTTTGTTCAATTCTATTTTATTAAACCATGACATATCAGGCATGTTTTGAAGTCAATCAATCTTCAATCTTTATCTTATTTCAGTTACAGTTACTTTTCACAATTAGTTCAATAAGTATGCTTAACTTTGTTGCATATAAAATTGGTTCCACAACAATGCAAAAGCAATAGCAGATGCTGTTTAATTTTACAAACTTTTACAATTAAATTATTTTTTTAATCTTATTTATAATTAAACATATCTCAATTTAGCTGGGCATTTATTCTACAATTAAACACCATAAAACTGAAATGTTTATTTTGCGTGTATGTAGGATCTGTCGTTTTGAGTGAAACAAACAATTATCGAACATTATGGAGTCAAAACTATCCATTTTATAGTTCTTAAAGGGATAGTTCACCCAAAAATGAAAATATTGTCATCATTTACTCACCCTCAAGCTGTTCCAAACCTATACAAGTATAAAAGACACAATAGAAGATATTTTTAAGAATGTTGGTAATCAGACAGTTGAGAGTATAGCCATTGGAAATAAAAATACTTTGCAAGTCAATAGGTGCCATCAAATCTGGTTACCAAAATTCTCCAAAATATCTTCTTCTGTGTTCAGCAGAAGAAAGAAAAAGGTTTGTAACACCTTGAGCGTAAGTAAATGATGACAGGATTTTAATTTTGAGTAAACTATCCCTTTAAAGTAAAAAAAGCAAAAGCAAAAGGTGAGTCTCAAAAAAGTATTTCTTTCATAAAAGCTTTTATTCCTCACTCAGGCTTGTGATTCGACACAAAGAACTAATTCTGACATTAAGACCTTGCAAATCCCTTACTGCTCATTTAGTCCAGCTCAAGCTACCATGATCATTTCATTTATCAAGGAGCTAAAAAGAAGCTCTCTCTCCCTCACTCTTATAGATCTCTCTCTCTCTCTCTCTCTCTCTCTCTCTCTCTCTCTCTCTCTCTCTCTCTCTCTCTCTCTCTGTCTCTCTCTCTCTCTCTCTCTCTCTCTCTCTCTCTCTCTCTCTCTCTCTCTACAGTCCTAGGGAAGTGTCCTCATAAGCATCACAAAGTTTGAGACACAGCTTGCCAGTTTTATTAAAAGTTGTCTAGAGCTAAGAGGGATTTTGACATTCCCAATATTCCGGGCTGTCTGTCGGCAGGCTTCCAATGTAGTATTATACCTCTTTAATATAGATACACAGTTAATCCAAGTGTACAGTTTGAGGAGAACAGATCAATGAGAAATGGATGATTTTAGAAAAAATGAACTGTTTGTATTGCCCTGTCAAACGTAAAGTGCACATTCATAAGCTGAATTCTGAAGTGCTTTGGCTCTAATAGACCCGGAATGGCCCTCTGACTGCAGCTCTCAAGATCTTTCTTCTGAAATGAAACCTCATTGTACGCACTACTTCACGTAGGCGACATTGTTCAACCATTGTTTTCCCATTTTCTGTGTTCCAAGCTTGCAATAAAAACAAAACAAAACAATTGCACGCACATGATGAAACTTTGCTTTAAATTTCACTGGCTTTGAGTTCTGACTCGCATTCTGAAACATCATCTTCGATAAAGCAAAAATGGAAGGTATCACTATGACATTCTACGACTTGCACTGACCAGACGTTTAACTTCTTATGAGGTCTTTGATTGTTCAACAAAATGAAATGATACCCTGCCTCATTATGAAACATGAATCAGATGAATCACTTCAAGTCTAAACCCTTATCACAGATTGTGACCGAGAAAAAGATCACCAAGTTCTCAACAATCTTCATGTACTGTTCGCTAACAAAGACGAAAACAATAATGGAGTGTCCAACACGTTCTTGTCTTCACCTTTGTTCCTCCTTGTCTTCCCACATGGTTTTTGCTTACACTTCTCCTTATAACCTGATAAGAGTGTTTTTTTTTTATATTGTTGTGAAGAACACAGGTCTGGGAGGGTCTGCGTTTCTGCCTCCTGTCATTATTTATTGTTTGCTGTCTGAGAATAACTTATCCTATTCCACTTACTGCCTTATAGCTTTCTCTCTCTGTGTATCGCATTATATTCCTTGAAAACTTTAGAAGACGATAACAAGCATGAGATTTTATTCAGGAGAGGACCATTACGCCAGTACAAATATACTGTTAGCCATATCTTAACGTTTTGCAGATTTCCTTTGAAGATTTAAAGAGTTACCGCAGGTAGGATATTTTTGGACGTCGCTCACGGTCAAGTTTCCAGCATTTTCTTCAGTGGCTTGTTAGATGTGTCTCATCCAGCCATCTCCATTCTAAATCTCTTGTCCCAGAAAGTAAATAATTAAATACCGAAATCAAGACAACAACAAAAAGTACTTCAGCCCAGAGGAATAAATTAAAAGTGCTTGCGCTACATATAGCGTGCTGCCTCAGGAGAAGCATTGTGCCTTTGAAGTGTGGTCCGAGAACGGCACAGATGTGTTTTTCAGCATTACTTTGCTTTTACTGACTCTACAGAATTCATCATCCTATCTATGTCAGATTCCTCTCCAACCGCACATTATTTCTCTGAGAAATGAAAGAGCTGCTTGAGCCACTCTTTCCCCCCAACTGAACTCAATATGGCGAACACCAGCCACTCCTGCTTTCAACCACACTGCTATCCTGAATGAAAAGGCCAACGCCATCAAAGAACTCAAAAACTATTATCTAGGCATCAAATTAAGTGTCCATGTGCATTATATACTATTGAATGCAGGGTAACTACTTTGCAAAATAGGGCAATAAACCAGCTAAAACAAACATGTTGTTGGCTAGTCGCTCTGCTAGAAAAAAACCCTCTAAAGCCAGCCTTAACTGTTTTGCTGGTCTTAGTTGGTCTCCAAACCTGGTCAACCTGCTTGGCTCATTTTAGAGAGGTTTTGGACACTTTTCAGTCTCGGACAGAGATTCCCAATTATTTTAAAATGATGTGCTTTCATTTTACATTTTTATTATTTAATTAATTATTAGCTTTTCGTCAAATCATGAACTCCAGTTTTAGAAGGCCAGGCCGAAAGACCAGCTTAAGCCTAAAGCACACTGTAGTGGACTGTCTGTTTGACATTTTTTTGTCTGTGCAGATACATGTACAACAACACATGTCCGAATGACTTGAGTTCATAAGAACAAGTCTTTCCAAAGGAGTATATGGCTTGAGCACTCAACTGAGCACATGATACAGAACCTGATTTCACCAAGTGCAAATGTTCAAGGATCATTATCAACATCTTTGTTGATCCTGGTACAACATTCCAATCAACCAATCAGAAATGAGGGACAAGTTTACAGTTTATGTCAAGTTTAGGCTTACAACAATGGTTAAGTGCTTCTACATCAGTGTTATTCACCTATCAATTCAGTGGGACAATATTCTGAAATATCGGCCGATATTTATCTTTACCTAAAACCTACTATTTAGAGATTCTAATCTAAATCCATTACAGAACGACAGTCTGCAACGCACACTTGGCGTCATTGGATTTCACACACGTGTAAAAAGAAAAGCTAACTTTTATGCACAATATACGTTTGATACTTTTTCTCTGTCTAAATGTTCACTCCTCGCAAGTCTAACATACATTTTACAATGCAGGGACTGTAACTAGAGATATACTAGTCATAAATACAGTAATCATTACTTTATTTAGGCAGAAAAAAATTCATTATGGTTTCCAAGCTCATTAATGTTAACGTTAGCGGTCTTCCACTGATGATAGTGGCATTAGCTAGCTTTGTGGTTAGCTAGTCTATGATGAGCCATAATTTAGCAATAGATGACGTCATACTGCAAATTATAAAACATACATTTTCAATATAACAGGCCAAGGCGAGATGATTGAAGCGTGTTTCGTCCGTTTTTATTTTATTTTTGAAATATTCATTTATCGGCCATTATAACTGCCGATACCGATAGTTTGGAAAATGCCTAATATCGGCCAGCCGATATATCGGTTTGGCTATAGTTTTTTGTTTGTTTGTTTTTGTTTTTCATGGTCATCTCAGTTAGTATTAACAAAAACTGTTCAAAATGTACAGCGTCCTACCAAAGGATAAGGAGTTTGCAATGGTTTGTCATGCCTTTGCTCCCTATGAGGTAACTTTATTTCTTTGATTCACCTCAACCAACTTTAACTATTGAGTTGTTTTTGTCCCTCGGTGACCATCTCTTAACCCCAAATACGACCCCTCATTTAATGTGACATACATAACAGTACAGTGTACTAACCTTTCTTCCTCACAGCAAAGAGCAACACACCTCCTCAGAAGCACCACTAGAAGGAAAGAAGAAAAAAACACAATAATTAGTGTCATGTGTGAATGAACTGATTCTATATGTCTAGTTAAACCTGTCAAAATCTCTCTGCTCCTTTCTGACCTGAAGTAAATGACGTGACCTACTTCTTCCTCCACCTACAGCTCTTTTGTTGGTGTAGATAAAAGCAACTCCTCACCACATATCTGACAATCCATAAGTAAAGCACATTCCAGTGCACAGTCTCACTCCCAACCGAACAGAGGAACACTAAAAGAGTTTCAGCTATTATAAATAATTTACAGAATTTTTCATTCGCCCTTTTAACCTCTCTGCAAAAATGGCTCAGGTTAAAAATATATGCTCCGCATCCGCTCGGTGTATGAAGGCGGATCATAACCTGGTCCTGGAGAAGCCTGTGGTGTAGTCAAGTCTTATGTTGTCCGTGCTTTCTTGTGCTGATGTGAGAACGAATTAATGTGCGACTATGGGTCGGAGGAATATAAAAACGCTAGCCAAATATCGTCCCTGACCAGGACGTCTCAAGGTCGAACTCAACTGTATCTCCATTCAACTGTGAAAATCCTACTACTAATGTAACGATTAATGCACATAATTGCTTTCCTTCCTTGTCCCACTGAATCAAGTGCTTTGCCCTGGGTTTGGTACGGCCCTGGCATGCTGCGTTGTTGCCATGGAGACCAGGATAAACCCTTGCTCTTCTACCAGGCAAGACGGGTAAGGCTAAGCATCAATGTACATACAAACACACCCCCATCTTGGTATCTGACACCAGACAGCACAAATATCTCGGTTCTTTGCCAGGGGCTCCTCTCCTTTCATATGTGTGCAAATGAATTCATGGCCATCTAAGAGTGGGCGAGATCAACCCCGTCTTCCAACGGCTAACCCAATGGAGCAGGTCCATCACAGGGCCTTTCAGAAACTGCGAAATCGGAGATAAATGCATTTAGCGCTGTGTAAAAAAGGGGTGCAATATTTTCAAATTTTTATCATTTTCATAAATCTTTTCAGTTTTGACACTATAATTAGATATTTGGTAGTTCATATCCATTAAATTTTGTATGTGTGTGTGTGTGTGTGTGTGTGTGTGTGTGTGTGTGTGTGTGTGATATGTCTGTGTATAGATCTCTGCATGCTTTTGTGGGTATCCAGGGACATGTACAGTTTATCCCTCTGTTCATCCTGAAACGATTCTTTTCATTAGCTGTTATCAATAATGTAACATTGTGCTTGTTCAGTTCTCTCTCTCCACTACATTACATATGCACTACCACATACACGAACCAAGCAGGCATATGTGACACACACACACACACACACACCACACATGACCTACAAACACTGTCTTATGTTTAGATATTAAATTTGTTAGGATGCTCATCACGCCAGTAAAATTGGCTAAAAATAAAAAATAATTGAAAATACCGCCCAAAAATATATAAATTTAACAATTATTATCGTTTTTATTGAACGTACTGCATTGTTAAATAATAAAATAAATTAAAAAATAACAATATATTTTAAATAATAAATAATAATAAGGTGGCATATGTTTAATATCTTGGCTATACAAAATTTCTAAAAAAAAAAATAATAATAATAATTTCTCTCCCCAGGATGGAAGAGCCTCTACCATACACTAAAGATAATCCTTTGTGATTGGAGGGCTAATTTGAAGTGTCAATTATTCTTATGCAAATGCATATGTTCTTTCTCACATTTCAAAAGAGGCTGAGCACAGATGGCTTCCCACAAATCATGCCACGCAAGGCAAAGCAGCCCGCCAGACAATAAGACCTTGTATAATGTGATGATGGTGTCTACATGTCTGTCCTCCCTCATGCTGTTGGGGTGCAAACTAGCTCTTGTTTACCACCAACACAGTGATAAACAAATCGCATGATATATATATATATATATATATATATATATATATATATATATATATATATATCCATGACCATTTATCAAAAGTCTAATAAAATGTGGGAAAAAAAACAAGCGATGAATATAATTTAAAGTAACATTAATATATAGTTATGTTCTACATTTACTGTATGTTGCATTTTATGGATGGCAACTTTAAACTGATACGCTGGCAGACATGGGCAGCAAAAAGGAGAAGAAAGAAAGAAAGAAAAAGGATAGTCAAACAGAAAGAAAGAGGCAGTAAGGAACAAGAGGCTGCTCTCTCAGCGTGACCTGAACAAGCCACTAAAACGTGATTTCTGACAGTTTGCTAGCACTCAGACTGAGAGACAGCGGCCTCTCTGCTTTCACACTAAAGACCATGATTTTGCCTCAGAAGTCGGCTGACAGACACACCTGCTTCGAAACCAAGCAACTCCCAGACAAATATGTGGATAGGCTTCAACAAACTAGCATTGAAATGCCACTTTAAGAGCTGCAGAGGAAAGACAACTTGGTCATGTGGAAAAATTAGTTCATATTTTGAATGCAATTTATACCAATTTATTCCTTTTTAAAAAGGAAGATACCGGAAGAGACTGCGCAACAAAAGACAGTGTTCCTTGACCTTCTCAGCTGATCCATCGCTTAACAAAAAGGAAGTGAAAAGAAGACCCCAAAGAAAACTTTTCAGAAGAGTGGATCAAACAACCAGCTCTGGCGTCTTGTTACAACGCAACAATGGAGCCATTGAAACCAAGACTGAACATGGCAACCGGGTCCACAGGTTTTGATTGTCTCACAAAGGGTCAAGAGGGAGAGGAGAAGCTGAGTGTTGAGATATTTTAGACGATAATGGTGCTCCAGAAATGAGATGGTTTCAGTTTGCCAAGTTTGTTTTGACTTATCTACCTCAGAGGCTAAAGTTGTTAATCCTGGATGGCTAAAGAAATAAGAGAATTGTCCAGACTTTAATACCTCCTGTCCATGTGGACAACACATTGTCCTACAAGATACAGGAGTGTGTAGAGAGTGAATAAAGTGATACTTTACACAAACACTGTTCCTGAATAATGTTAATTGGGGCATAAAAGCTGAACCCTTTTAACTCCACACCCTAATGCCAGTCAAGTTAGCCACCACACAAAGCCAAACCAAGATGTTTTCTTGCATACAATAGACAAAGTGCTTTAGACCTAATTGTAGTGATTCACACATACTCTAAATAGCATTCACCCTTCATTGCTACCAATAAAAACTCAAATGAAAGATGTTGTAATCAAAACATCTATGTGCATTGCCCAAAGGGGAGCACCTGTTGGTTATCCAAACCCTATTGATTAGCCCACATGGGAAAGAAGAACAGACAAATCTGATTAGAAGTAAGGCTTAGTTGAAATTTCTTTCAATCATTACTAGCAAATACCGGCCTTCCTCAAGTCCCTGTAACTCACAAAGTACTAAGTATCACTAAGTGTATAAACATAATTGTATCTTAAAGGGGTCATAAATTGAGAAATAAATGTTTTTGCTTTGATCTTCTAACATATAAGAGGCCATTATACAAATATCCTATAAGTTTCAGAACTCAAAACTTGCAAGTCCAAAAACAGTTTTTATTGAAACTAAGCTTATAAAAATTAATAATTTGGGATTTTGTCACATTAAGCCATAGTGTGCCGAAAGACCAATCCAACCTCACGGCAATGCTTATGTATTTTACAAGGTGGCTAATTGGCACAAATTCATACGATTTTGTAGCCTGGATGCCAGCTCGAACTCCGCCCACAACATTTTTTGGTCAGGAAGTTTGGTCTGGACTCGATCCATTGAGGAGTAATTATGATCAGGCAAAAAATGTTCGCGCCAATCAGATTGCCAGGGCGGGCTTTATATGATGATGGGAAAGATATTTTTGCCATCCTTCCTACATGATTCAGCAAAAGTGTAACTTATCAGCTGGCTCCGATGATCGCTAAGAAGATGGGACGTAATGAAAAGCCTGTGGTCGTTGTGGTTTCTCCTTTGGTTGCACTCATGGAGGACCAAGTAAAAGAAGCAACACCCGTTATTTTACTTCTAAAATAAGTAAGTTCTGTTGACAACTGTGATATGCAAAGTAGTTGCCTTACTGCGTTGCTCTGATTGGTTGTAAGTCTACTGACTATCCAATTGAGTGCAGAGTTTTTTTTTTTTCCTGGCTCGGTCAAGACCTGCCTCATAATCAAAGCCTATTTATGGAGCAGTTCCAGACTCATATTCTCACTAGAATATGAGTATGACGAAGTCAGGCTAACAATTTTGACTAAATCGTACATATTTTACAAGTTGCCCAATTCGTATAAATTTGTATGAGTGACCTACCCCTGACCATGTGCCCAAACATACCCATCACTGGATTTTAGACAAATCGTACAAGAATAAGCCACCTCGTACTCACCAGTACGAATTCATGTGAATTGGTCGTGAGATATCGTTGGAAAGACCACCTCTGCAGAAGATCAACACCTACTTTTACGTCATTGCCTTTTTAGCCCCTCCCACTGACGCGTGTCGAGGTACTAAACACGAGACTGAAGCAAACACCATTGTCTTTGCATTGCCCTCCCTGTGATTCTAACATTAAGAATGCGTGGATGAACTTCAACAGGTCATGTCAGTAAGACACGGTTTGCTTCATTTTACTTCAGATTCGTTTTTAAACAAGACACAGTTCGACCTAGGCTTTTCGGAGAGACTGAAAATAAAAGATGATGCAGTGCCAACGACATTGGATCCAACAGTAATGTCACAACAGACAAGTGTGTGGAACAGTGTTTTTACCATGTGTCACTATTGCTTTGTCTATTTGTAGCGGATGTTTGTCAAGACTCGGTCAGGTCAGTCTTGAAACATTCGCCACACTGTTACAGATCGTTAATATGCAAAACAGTTACCCGATCATAGCAGTGGCCGTTTAGTTCCAAGTCTTGAATGCGGCACGCCTATCACAATGGAGCATTCGAAAGAGAAGGTAAAAAACTAGTTAGAAAATAGCGTATTACTCCTAAATTAGAATGATTTTTGATGGAAAAATATTGATAACATTTTAAGTGGACCTCAAAAAAAACCAAAAAAAAAAACCCATGATAATACAAATAAAAAAAAACAGTTCATGACTCGTCACCTCTATAGAGACCAGTTGATGTCTAGACTACAAGTAATGAACAGCTGTAGGAAAAATGGTTTCTTAATGTCTCAGAGATTGTTTGCTAAAATAATGGTTCCCCAAATGACCAACTACAATGAAAGAAACTCAAAAAAACTCTCAAACTAATCTTATAGTAGTAGTAAAGGTTTACTTCCAGCAGAATAATGAAACCTTCCAGTACAAAATGGTGGCTCACTTCATACCAAAAGCTAAGTCCAGACAAGCAACCATGATGCTGTCACAAACACTGTCACTGTGAGGGCGGACATGCCTATTCACACAACTCACACTAGTCTCTCCATGTGCCAGCCAGTGTTTTTCCTTTTCACCTATCTCCCCCAAAAAAAGTGTGTGTGTGTGTGCGTTTGTGTGTGTCATACACATCAAAACGGTAAGGTGAATCCTTTTGAGCTGGCAGTGCAGTTGGCCACAGAATGAATAAACATCCATGTCAGGAGAAACTGATACACTCCCCTTTTCAAGCAGACGGGCCTCTCGTGGGAAATCCAGCACTAACACAATGGATAGAGACTGCCTTTTGTTGAGTCTCTCAGCTATGGATTACTTCTTCTCTCGAGTCTGTAGGGTGAACAGACCACTCCCCTCGGTTCCTATTCCCCTTCTCGCACACAATTAACTTGAACCTTTTTCACACTTATCCATACTAGAATGCATTTATAATGGGTCACTTCAGAGAGTTGGAAATCAGAAATTATGTATGTTGGCTCTCAACATGCCTTTGTGCTGGTATGTCCCTACCAGGCTTAAAAATAGCTAGTTAAGGTACCAGCCTAAACAGTTAAATACCTAGCTAAAATACCTGTTCAGAATAGTCAAAGTTGGTCTTTTCAACTCCTTCCTCAACCCATAGTTAAGGAACTCATAGTGAAGATTTTTAATTCTGGCTCCAAATCCTCTGAATAGTTAACAACATGATCCAAAACGAAAAGACAGGTCAAATTGAGGGGATTTACATGAAGTTTATCCGTATAACTCAACTTTTTCAGGGATGTTCAACACTAGTTTTAAAATTAGACTTGAACTTGACATTACATACTTAACATGCACCCATCACATTCAATAACAATGGCAGCTGACAGGCCACCACTATGTCTTCAATATTCAAATGGAAAGCAATTTCCATAAAACAAAATCCATTTGATAATCCCATACTATAGGCTATATAATAAGTAAGGGGTCTTGCATCAGCCTGAAGGGGTTTATGAGAGAACTGCAATATTTCATGGAATTGCATGTGAACTACACTGATGTGACAATGTCTCAGTGTTAGTCAACACTGAAAACAAGATTTATATATCTTCAGCTCAGTTTACATACCCTGATCTGCCCTTTTCCAGTCAAGAGAAGAGAAGATTTCTCTCAATCCCCTCATCTTTCATTGCCTATTCTTTGCTTTCAGCTCCCATTTGTCTCACAATAAAGTTGTTATGCATGACAGTTTGGTGAGCAGAATAGGTACTGCCTGAGCCTGCTGTGTGGCTACAAAGTCGGCCTATTCTCTTCGGGCCGGGCTCTGTTACGGGGTCCTGGGCAGTGGGACAAGGACAACATTGCTGGGACATTCCCAGACTGAAGGAAACAATCAGACTCAAAACCACGGTGAATCTTGGATCCCCTTGTCCTTTCAGTGAGGACATCCTGATACAGTCCAACTATCAGTGAACCAAGTATCTTCTACAGTTGAATGGGAATCTAACCAAAGACACAGGTGTGCACAAATTGAGGGCTAATATTACTTGGTGCTTACAGGGACAATGTGTACTTTTTTTTCTATTCTAGGTATTTTATTATCTAAAATCAATATGTCCTCAAGGGTGTAGAAATACTGCCAATGATATGACTTATCCTCGTAAACGAAGAATTTATTATCTTTATATACATGGGACGGGTAGCTCCACGGAGGCTTCCATGTAGTTCAGCCATCTTGAAAGCTATAATAGCAGAGAGGGACAAAAAGTACTCGGCCAACGTGTTTCCACAACACGTGACGTAACTGAAAGCAGCAGAAGCAGAGGAGCAGAACAGTGAGAGGCGCATGTCACTTCCCCGTCAAGTTTCACAGTCAGTAATTCATACTGTAACATTCGTTTAGTCATTGTGTCAAGTTGCAGTTTGTTTGAAATATCAAACCTGTTCACCCGAAGGAACACTTGACGAAGTGCTATTAGAAGACATCCTGTTATCGCTTTTTGGTACATATCGGCTACCGTAGATAAAACACGCATTTGAAAGCTAGGCGCTAGAGAGCACAATTTGTTTTAAATGCAAAATACAATTTCACCACTAGATGGGAGAAATTCCTACACACTGTCCCTTTAAAAAGATTTTTCATAGAATGAAAAATTTTGCCATCATTGAATCACACTTCTGTCAGATATTATCCTAAGTTAGATATTATGCCTGCTCGTCTTTTTAAGGATGTTTTTTTCTACCATTAGTCCTATGGTAACCGCTATCATTTAAACAGCTCTCTAGCCGAAGGTGTAACTGTGAAACCAATGTTGAAAACTCAACTTGATCCAGAAAGAAACTATCAACCGATCTCTAAACTGCCTTTTATCTCTAAGGTTTTTGAGAAAGTAGTTCTCTCATAGCACCAGTTTTATTTGAATTCTTTTAATATTTTGGACATGATCCAATCTGGCTTTAGATCATTACATAGCACTGAGTCAGCTCTGGTGAGGGTTACAAATGATATCTTGCTTGTTCTGCATTCAGGCTATTGTGTTGTGCTGGTTCAGTTGGAACTGAGCGCTGCATTTGATACCATTGACCACAACCTTCTTCTTGAACAGATAGAATGTTTATAGTAGTAGGTGTCAAGGGCACTGTATCACAATGGTTTGCTTCCTTTCTCAAAAAGAGGACTTTCTGTAAATTTTGGAAATTGTTCCAAAAAAAATCTGTGCCTGTTTTGTTTGGTGTGCCCCAGGGATCTACTTTGGGACCTTTTTTTGTTTTCCTTTTAAATGCTCCCCTTGGCCCTAATTTTTCAAAAGTACATTTCATATCACTGTTATGCAGACGATTCTCAGCTTTACCTTCCAGTATGGCTTGACACAACTGCTTCATTTGATGCGTTATTGGAATGTGTAGTAGATGATATCAAGAGGTGGATGACAAATATTTTTTTTTGCAGCTAAATTAGGATAAAACAAAAGTTTTAATTCAGGGTTGTCTGGCAGATTCCTCTCCTGTGGTCTGAAAGCCCAGTTAGGTCCTCTTTTAACAAAAGTATGCAAACAAATCAATAACCTTGGAGTGATCTTTGACTCTTCATCATTTTTGATAAACAAATTAATGCTGTTATTAGAGGAAGCTTTTTCCATTGTAGATCTATATTGCAACGTTTAAGCAAAGGTTTAGAAGTCGCAATTCATGCATTTAGAACATCTCAATTAGACTATTGCAACTCTCTTTATTGTGGCCATCCTCATTCTTCATTATCTCAATTACAAATTGTTCAAAATGAAGCTGCAAGACTGTAGACTGGGTCTAGAAAGAGGGATCATAATTATCCTTTTTTGGCATCCATTCACTGGCTTCCCATTACGTTAGAGTTGGTTTTAAGATCCTTATGTTTGTTTATAAGGTATTTTCCGGCTGTTATTGTGCCATACTGTCCTAGGGCACTATTCAAATCACTTGTTTTTAAATGTGTCACGATGTCACTACAAATTAAAGGGTGATGAGGCCTTTTCTATGGCTGGGCCCAAGCTTTGGAATGCTCACCCGCATCATGTGAGGTCTGCTTCTTCATTGGACATTTTTAAATCCAGTCTGAAAACACATTTTTATTCTTCAGCTTTTGGAAACTTGTAACTTGTTGTTTTGTAATTTGTAGTCCTTTTATGCACTTATATGTACAGCACTTTGGATCAATTTGTATTGTGTTAAAAGTGCTTTATAAATAAATGTTGTTGTTGTTGTTGTTGTTGTTGTTGTTGTTGTTGTTGTTGTCATTCCAAACCAGTATAACTTTTCTTTCTTGTGCAGAACACAAAAGAAGAATGCTGGAAACCAAATCGTTTTGGTGACCGTTGACTTCCATTGTACAGACAAAACCAGTGGGTTAATTTTGATAATCTTAATATTACATAAAGGCTTTGTTAAAATTTGTTAGAAGAGGAAAAATAAGTCATTTTAGGTTCTTTGAAGTACCAGTACACAGATGGTCACCTAAAGAACAATAGAGGTTCTCAACTGGCATCAGGTTTTGCAAAACATGTTTGCAATCTTTGCTTTTAAACAACATAACATATAGAGGGAAATTTATCTTTGTTTTACGGTGTAAAAGTGAGACGAGTGATTCTTTGCAGGGATGGAGGCTTGTCAAATTGAAAAAGAGCAGGGACAATGCAACGCAAATCTAAAAGGCCTCCAATCCAAAGGACTCGCACAGCAACCATGGGAATGAAGGCTACTGAGGTTCAAGGTCAATGCTAGAATAGAGGCCTGCAGATGCATTGTCTGTTTTGCCCTCACACATATTACTCACACACATATGCAAACATGCATTAGTACACCACTACCAACAGAAGTCATCAGCACCCCCACTAGCGCAGGTCTGTTTGTGTGTGACACAAAACCAACAAAAGCAACAGTTCCGCCGGTATGTACGTGCATGTGTGTGGGCGCATTCACATGTGCACACTCACTCGTCCTATAGAAACAACAGCTGTACACATACACAGAGGATAAATTTCCCACAGCTTTGTTTGTCCATCCAGACAAGCTTGGAGCTAGCTGGCCAGCTAGCTGTGAGAAATGATCTAAGACCTAGAGAAAAGAAAGACTCTGGCCAAAGCTGAGGAGAGAGTCTGTGATTAGCTCCTTTGTTGGAGGTCTTTTGAGCTTCATTGGCTCCAAAGAAAGACCGTCTAATGAATCCATCCAAGCTTGGCCCAAACTTTGTGTGGACGACAAACTAAGTTATGGTGGTCTCCCGGTGCACCGCCGCACAGCATAATGATACAGAACGTTTGCACATATGGTCCCCTGATTTCAGGACCTCAAGTAAGCACTTTCTCATATGCCTGGTCACCCGTTCGCTCCAAGACACCAGGGGCACTGAGCCAATGGGACGAGTTTACTAGGCCTGGTGTGACTGAAATTTATTTAAAAAAAAAAAAAAAAAACACTGTCTTCGGGGATTCCCTCAGGACGTATTGTTGCGTTAAAAAAAATAGATGTACTGTAGTGAAATGAAAAGTAAACTATAGAGAGGAGTTTTTTAAACAGTTAAACCTGTTTTTTTAGAATGCAGAGTGATGTGTAAGAGGCTGCGAGTAAAATGGTCAAAACATCCTTTTAACACGTTTACAATATAACAATGCAAAAGCAGTGCAGTGGAATACAACAGGCTCTGTGTAAACAGCCTCTTAGTAATGTTATGCTGTAATGACTTCTTTCATATTTTGTGAAATGGCTAAATTTTTGTTTGTTTTTTCTTGATAATAAAAAGTGCTCTTTGATGAACCTGCAAAGAATATGAGAGTAAAGCTAAACAATTCAACACGCCAGGGTTCAAATGTAAGGTTATGTGAAGTTCATTTTGCAATTTGTTTTTTAATGATTATTAAGTTATTATATACACTACCATTGAAAGTTTGGGTCAGTAGGTTTTTATATATATATATATATATTTTTTTTTTGTAGGAAGTCTCTTATGGCCACCAAGATCAAACATACAGTAAAAACATGAAAAACAACAAAATATATACTCATTTAAAGGATTATTAGGAACATGAAGCTAATACTGTGTTTGACCCCCAGAACAGCTTTAATTCTACTTGGCATTTCTTTAGAAATTCTTTAGAAATGTTGGCCCATATTGATGGGATAGCATCTTGGAGTTGATGGAGATTTGTTGGGATGCACATCCAGGGCACAAAGCCCCCGTTCCACCACATCCCAAAGATGCTCTATAGGGTTGAGATCTGGTGACTGTTGGGGCCATTTTAGTACAGTGAACTCATTGTCATGTTCAAGAAACCAATTTGAAATGATTCAAGCTTTGTGACATGGTGCATTATCCTGCTTAAACTAGCCATCAGAGGATGGGTACATGGTGGCCATAAAGGAATGGACATGGTCAGAAACAATGCTCAGGCAGGCTGTGGCATTTAAACAATGCCCAATTGGGACTAAGGGGCCTAAAGTGAGCCAAGAAAACATCCCCAAGACACCACCACTACCAGCCTGCAAAGTGGTAACAAGGCATGATGGATCCATGTTCTCATTCTGTTTACACCAAATTCTGACTCTAACATCTGAATGTCTCAACAGAAATTGAGACTCATCAGACCAGGCAACATTTTTCAAGTCTTCAACTGTCCAATTTTGGTGAGCTCTTGCAAATCTTAGCCTCTTTTTCCTATTTGTAGTGGAGATGAGATACCTCGCTGCATAACTCGTTTGTAACGAGTGGTTATTTCAGTCAAAGTTTCTCTTCTATCAGCTTGAATCAGTCGGCCCATTCTCCTCTGACATCTAGCATTACCAAGGCATTGGATGCATTAAATCAACTGCCATGTGATTGGTTGATTAGATAATTGCATTAATGAGAAATTGAACAGGTGTTCTTAATAATCCATTTGGTGAGTGTACTCTTACAATTTAATGCTATGTTTACACAGAAACGATTCTGAAGAGAAAACGCAAAAGTGGCGTTGCGGCATCTTTTTTTATTCTGCGTTTAGACGAGCGTTTTGTGTGGGAATTCCGCGTGTAAACGGTGACGCAAAAGTGTGTGAAATTCAATGTAGTATGCACTTCAGGCAGCTAGGAGTGCATACTACAGCAACACCAAGTGCACGCGCCTGCGTACAAACTTCACTGTCAAGCAGACTTTTGCGTTTTTACCGTTTACACTGGAACGCGGCGGTGGAGCATTTTTAAGAGTTCCACTCTGGAGGGTGGTTTCACTTTTTTGCGTTTTTAAGCCTCAAAAACGCCGTCGCCGTGTAAACGAAAGGCACATCCGATAAAATATTTTTACGTTTTCACCCGCGAGCTTTCTCGTGTAAACAGGGCCTAAAATAACTTTTATTTTTGTATTTTAAAAAGAAATTCATTCCTGTGATGGCAATCTTTAGTATAACATAACCCTTTAGAAATCAATTGACTAAGTGCTCAAGTTACTTATTATTATCATAAATGTTGAAAACAGTTGATATATTAATATTTCTCAGATTATGCTTTATATCTGGGAAGAAAAAGTGATACATTTCTTAAGATTAAAGAACAGCATTTATTTGATGTAAAAATGTTTTTTTTTAACAATGTAAAAATGTTTACATGTGACTATCAATTGAATGCATTGTTGGAATGGATCAAAAGTACTAATCTAATTTTTTTTCAAAATCTCATTGACCCCAAACATCTGAACAGTATTGTATAACCTTATAGTACATAAGAAGTAAATATGCCTTAAACCATATAATATGTTGCAGCTCTTTATAAAGTTACCAGCCACTGGCAAATGTTCAATTTATACGCTAAAGTTAATTTTTACTTGAATTTGGCTATTGGTGAGTCTTAATATTGGACCCGGCAAATTTTTGGATTTAGACTATTTAGACGTATTCACTGCAACATTTCCATGGGAACGAGAGACAGCCGTTTATGTATTTTACTCATTTTTATGTAAGAGACTTCTGATTGTTGCATTGAAGCAGTGCAAGAGATCTCATATTTTATCACAGCACATACCATTTCCTCAAATAACAACCTCTGAGAAAAGAGGGAAAAGTGCACTGACACGGGGTATTCCTCAGTTGCAGTGAGGGGCTGCACGCACCCCCCGCCCTTTCGCTTCTCAGCGGCACCCACAGAAGGCAGAAAGGCTTTCTGACATTGCCCTACATTCAGCTGACTGATCCCACACACACAGTCTTCTGTCACAAATAATCATTACAGCCGCACACCCTCTTTCTCTCCCACTGTATTAAATATTGAAGATTTCAACTTTCAACTGGGAGCATGTTCAAGCACCCTCCCATCAAAACACAGAGACGTGCACACACACACACACACACACACACGTGCGCGCACACAGCCCTAGCTGCAATACAAACCACCTCTATTAGAGTGTCAATCGTATTCAGATCTTTCCTTTCTTGCCAGCGCTGACTTTCAGAATATACGGAAGCCCTACATCCTCAGACGTGACTGTGCCCACGCCCATCCATCCATCCCCACACATTTATATGCTTTCTTTCTTTCCGTTTCCCTTTGTTCCTCTCAACACATCAAGGTGCCCTGCATTTCTTCCTAATGTTGGCTAATGCTTTCGAAAGAATAGCACCCGAGTGCTGCTGCCCACCTCTGTTTTGAGTACCCATGTCACCGGGTCGTCATTAATTATTCCATTTCTTACAACATGCTGTTGCCACGGTAATGTGCCATTAAGGGAGAACCAAGCGAATAGCAGTCTCTATGCAAATGAGGCTGCCACAAAGACCCTGGGCGCGGATTTGCAGAAATCGGAGGATGCTGCGACGGACACACTCTGTATTAGAATTGAATAAAGGGACGATAATGTACCTGGCTTCGTTTTTTAAACACGACGAGTGCAGGAAGGAGCAGAGAAGGAGGGTTTGGACGAAGCACCTGGCATTTCAGAAAATACAGGGGTGTGTGTGTGTGTGTGGTATTTGACAGACATTTGAGGGACGAGTTGGCAGGGACCATCAGCTTAACAGCAGATGCCTCTGAGACAAATCCGCAAGTCTTCGATTTAGATATTCGCATGTAAAATAAAGAGGTTCGAAATGAAGGCCTTACATTTAGAATACGCCCTTGTCGTCCTGACGAGTTTGCTGGGGTTGGTGGACATATCCACGCACAGATTTAGATAATAATCAGTGAATATTTTTTGCCTGTGATGTCTCAAAATGAGAAGAGTAGAAGTCTGTGGGAAGGGGAGAACGAGAAATGCAAAGATGAAGATTTGTGCCCCGCTGAACATTATGCTGTGTTGGCATGTAAACCCTGAGCCAATCAAAAAAATATGTTCTTGAAGCATTTAGGGATGGCAGACCAAATCAGCAAGAAATCACAAGGCTGCATTACTTCCACAGTACTATTATAAATAAACCATATTCACGTTTCAAAAAACAAATAAGCGCCGACAAATCAGTTAATTGTTTTGTTATTGTTTTGACATTCGAATAGTCTCTGCACTGTTAATGAGAGCAATATTA
This sequence comes from Cyprinella venusta, assembly GCA_038021265.1. Classification (NCBI taxonomy): domain Eukaryota; kingdom Metazoa; phylum Chordata; class Actinopteri; order Cypriniformes; family Leuciscidae; genus Cyprinella; species Cyprinella venusta. Next base: position 24,398,836 of record CM075865.1, on the reverse strand, counting down.
AAAATCATATTAACCACACATTTTAGTATTACTATAATGCCAAAATTAAAATGGAACCACACTCAATTAAAAAAAAAATATATTTTTAAGGAAAGCCAGTTCACTGTGGAACAAATATTGTTTAAGCATTTCACAAATATTATATAAGCTTTCCAATTTGAATTGTAAAGTCATCCGTTTCACTCATAATTTCCCATCAGTGTGATCACTGATGGATTGACTGATGCTAAGAATTCCAGACGGAAGTCATCGCAGGTTACCGGAGAGAGAGAAGTGTCCCCTGCCTTTTGGATACAGATTGCAGCCATTATCAGGACAATTTCCCAGGTGGAGAAAAGCATCAGAGGAGTCTGGGATAACATTGAATAAGAATCACAGATGGGGATGTGTTTGTTGGGGTGGGGTGGTGGGATCTTCAATTTTATATGCAATTGTCATCGTCTGCTGCAGACTTTCCCTTTCTGCAAGTTTTATTTCGTAAAAGCCATCACTGCCAGGATCCGAAACAGGTCATTGGGTGCCCTCACAATTTAGAGGGGCATTCTTGTGTGTTACTTCTAATATGTGACATATGATTTAACACATTCACAGATGGAGAGGAAATTCCAGATATCAGACTTATTTGATATAAAGTAAATAGAGTACAGAGAGTAAGAGGAAATAACAACAAAACAAGCTCAGAGGGGGTTTCTTGACACATACAAATTTGTCGTTGTGTTTCTATACACATGTTTTACTCTAAGCTATATTTTCCTAAGGTATAGTTTGTGCCTCGACATCTCTCTCTCTTTTTCACACACACAAAATGGGCAAACACTGTCACTTGCTTCTCAGAGTCCAATCAAGCATTTGAATGCAGTGACACATTCCGTTTTTTTTTTTTTTTTGGAAATGACAACATTTATTCATCAGGGAGAGAGACATTTCATTCAGAAGACCCCACACTGCTCTGCCAGGGTCGGTCTGGCCCTGTTAATTGATTGCTTCTCACTAACAAGGCTGTAAAGTCCTCCATTGTGCACCTCTTCCTCTATGCTAATGAAGTCCAAACACAACACGCTCTTTCTTTCGTTTCCTCTCTGCATCCCCCTTCCTCTCTTTCTCCAATAGAAGGTTTTGATGTGAAGATGCTATGACAGGCTTGCTCTCTTTCTCTCTCTGCAGCTGGCACGAAAGATGTGATAGGAGCCAGGACCAGGAAGCAGTAATGGGATCATGGGAGAGTGATTGCAAACACATACACACCTCCAAGTTTCCCCTCACACTGCCCCTAATGAGGGGTAAAGGGACAATATCGTCATTGTTCCCCCCCGTGTTTGGGAACCTCGGGCCAAGAACAATTGCTGTTTACCCAAGCAGTAGCGAAGGTCCACGCTGTGTACGTTAATTAATCGGAGGGCTCACGATTAAGTCCGCTCTAAACACCCAACTCAAAACTACCTTTAACATCCAGCCATTATTTCGTTTTTAGACCATCCACCGTTTTCTATTCATATTTGGGCACGCACACACACACACCTATACTCTCATTGTCTATGTATAAGAGCACTCATTTCCTTGATTTATCATAAAATACAAAGGCTGCGGCAGAGATACAAAATGAAAAGGGGATAAATAAATGATTAAATAAATAAATAAAACATCAGACATAATAATAATAAAATGTATTACTAATATTACTAATATAGTACTAATATGAAATATTTTTATAGCAAATTATCAATAATTATCTATAAGTAACTATACATGTTTGTTTTATTGAAATTGCATTCAGAGCAATTGAATGCCATCACAAAAGATGTGGAAGCCCCACCTTAACATTTCGTGCACATTTGTATTGGTGAAGTCACCCTCTCGATTACCATCACGTATCTCGATACTACAATCGATAAGCAAAGCACCATCATGAATATGTGCAATTAGGCAGGGCTGGTGAGATTTTTCCCGATGTATGGGATGTGACATTTGTAGGGCAGAAGCACAGATCAGCATAAGCGAGAGTGACAAATGCCTAATCCCTTCCTCCACATTTCAGAATTTGTCGGGTCTATCGGAATACGCTCGCACATTCACACACCTACATCGCATATTCACACATCTGAATTCCTGGATCAACACGCCTCAGCTGTGGTCATACGGTGTCATGGATATGAACAACACTACCGGAGCAAGAACAAGAGGAGTCTTCTTAATGGATCGTGAAGATTTGTCAGAGTGCATGTGCTCTGTATTTCAAGGCCGTTCGGTATGGAAATCACACAATTTTGAGACAGTTTGTGTGACAGAGTGAGTCTCAAGGATAATACATTTGTGAGTTATTGAGAGGAAAAAACACAATGCATATTCACACAACACAAAGAGAAAAAAAAGAGACAAAACCATCCTTGGAGCTTTTTTCCCTAAAACCACATGAATCCAGTGAAAATAGATTATGTGTTCACTATACTCTTAGCTGTCAAATCACTAGTAATCCTCGCCGGTTCATCACATACCTACTTCAATTGAAGTCTGCAACCAGTCATTTTACATAAAAAAACATGCGAAAGAAAATTCTAGTTTATTTCTCAAAGTAAGCAATACGATATGTTCGCTGCAGCACACTTAAATAAATATATATTAGGAAATGGACACATATGACTATACATATATCTCAATCACACACACTCTCTCTCAAGCAGACTGGTTTTATTCAGATGTGGGAGTTTAATTTTGCTGAGAGACGTCTGTGAACCCTATAATAAGGTTCAGGTCTGAATCCTCTTGGAAAATCATCAACCCATAATCCTTTACATTGTGTTGCATTCAAATGAGGTGCTGGAAGTCCCACTAACGCAGTGTAGCAGCGACGGCTAATTTACACGCGCACATTCACTGAAACAGGAATTGTTATAGCCCCCACACACATATAGTATATAGTAACAAAATATGAGCAAAACACACACACACACACCTGCATGTAATGTGGCACATTGCATGAGCTCCTCCTTGCAAACCTCTTCCCCCAACTAGCTACCACACACACATCATGTCACATACACACACGGCACATGGCGAGGCGTCGCTCACACCACCTAGGAAATTAACTTGACATTTTATGGCGACCACAGAGGGAAAAAAAAATATGGAAGGAAATAAGAAAAAAAAAAAAGAAACAAAGCGTACCAAAGGCACAGATAACATAAAGCCTCTCCCGAGCCTCGCCATCATATTCGCCAGGATTTTCACCGATCTGCAATGCAGACGGCACGGGGTGGCCACAGAAAATGAGCTTTTACGTCCTCGCCCGCCTTCCTCCGGAGACGACGGCTGTCTCTCTCTCTCTCACTCTTTCTCTCCCTCGACAAATGCTTCCTGTCTATTTTCATATCCAATTCAGTTGGTCCCATTGGCACGGTTCTGCCTGATGTGAGGTTAACAAAATGAAATAAATAGAAAAGGGACAATCTCACCTCAGTCTAAGCTCCCAATTAAAATGATACAGCCGCCCATGGCAGAGAACGAGAGCACATTGAAATGGGGAAGGAGAGTTGCTTTGTGGCCGCTCAGATTTCTTTTTTCGTATATGCGTGTGCATGCTGGACGGAGCCATATTCGGACTCTGCCTGCACGCTCACACACACTTCCTTTTCCATTTCTTTGAAACAATCTAGCACAATAAATCTCGGCTAAAGCATTGCTATAGTACAAAATAACATACGATAAAAAAATTGTGCTTTTTCTATCTGTCTATTTGCATCCTCGCACATGACGTATATGAAAGTGTGTTTCTAAGAGGTGCAACGGCTTAATGCAACGGCGTTCGCTGTCATAACCTCAAAGAAAAGATTTAAAAACACCCTTGCATAAAGAGTCCAAATTACTGTATCTCAGGATGCTGAGTGCATGGACACACAAACCTGTGCACACACACACACACACACACACACACACATATGTGCTTGTCTGAGTTGGTGCATCTCTCTGTGGCTGGGTCCTGCTCTATTAGACATGCAGGAATGTTAACATCATTATGCATTATTCTGAGTGTCTGTCTGTGCCTTCACACCCCCCTCCTCTCTCTCTTTCTCTCTCTCCATTCGCCATATTGTGTCTGAGGAGAGGCCCAGACATGTGTGTGCCACAGACTAACGCAGTATTGTGTCTCCTGTCTGGGGATGGGCATTATTTTAACGGCCTTTCATGTGCTGGTGCACACAAATCACTGATCTTTTCGGAAATGGAAGAAGTGGCAAACACACGCATACGGACAACCACACCCACTAACGCACATATAGAAATCGTATTAATGCTCCACAGATGCCTTGCGAATAACGCCCAGGTTAGGTTGCCGCACATCTAAACAAAAGCGGATGGATAACGCGTGCATGCGATATAACCTACAAAAACTGTGTAGAAAGAAAGAAAGAAAGAAAGAGAGAAAGAAAGAGAGAAAGAGAGAAAGAAAGAAAGAAAGAAAGAAAGAAAGAAAGAAAGAAAGAAAGAAAGAAAGAAAGAAAGAAAGAAAGAAAGAAAATAAATACTGCATTATTTCATTTATAATGCTTACTAAATTGCGCTGAGCCGCTAAAGTGATATTACTGTCAAGCGAGTGTTTACTTATTATGCGGCTTCATACGAAATGTAATCAGTTGTGACTATCATCAAGACCCATTTTCAGACCGTTAATGGGGAGGGGCTGTTATATTTGCAGTATATCTCTTTGGCAATAATGAAAAGCCATTGAGACACTTATAAAATGGCATTCATTCTGATCAAGCTGAAGCACTGACCTCATTTTCTTCTTTTTAACCGAATATTTTATTATGCTAAAAAAAGGCATTTTGAAATTCCTCTGCCTAGATTTTAGGGGAAAGAAAGACATTATTTATTAATAATTTCTTCAATGAAATCTCTGTCCCTCTATTTTCATCCTAATAACGGATGGTCTCGGGTTACGTTATAACACCTCTATGGATTATGCTAACTTATTTCATTGATTTATTTTATATTTAAATGAAAATGAAAATGTTTCAGTGAAATTTTATCATCACTTAGAAAATGTGGTAAAAAAAAGGACAATACAATGGTAAAGGGGGTGATAAATAAGTTAGCAATAAGCAAAGCTTATAGCTGAGAGCAGCTCTCAGGTGATAAAGCTGATCCAAAGCTGAAGACAAAACCATCTCTTTTGGGTGTGTGGGTGCAGTAGAATATATGTAGATTGAATAAAAAAACAAAAACATAAAAAACAGGTTGGAGTGTTTATGCAAAGGATTTAAATTAATATGCATGATTTTTTAGTGTCTTTTAACCTCAAATCTGCCATTCTGGAGAAATGTTTCAAAAAATATATATATATTCTGTATATTTCCAGTGAAACTAGACTAGCCTCTCCTCTGCCACTCTCAACTCCTCCCTCTTGCTGCTTGAAATCTGCATATATTTGCATGTCATTACCATGCGCATATTCTTTGTTCTGAGAGGGAAAGGAGGATGCGCTTTACAACCGCGTTGCACATCGCTGTTATGTGATCCGCTTGAAGATGCTTGTATATTTAATGAATGCAAAAATGCTTCATCATCTGTTGTCACGAAAGGCTAACTAGCTTTTTAAAAATGAGACCCCCCCCCCCCCCCCCCTTAAAAAAAGAAAATTCAAACAATGGTTACATAACAAACTGAGTGCTGTAAATTGTGGAACGTGGGGATTGTTGAATACAACATTTAACGTAAAATGTTTTTATTATTAATAAGACCTAAATCATTCAATGACATGTATATTAAAGCATCCGACTATAGTGAAATGCACTTAAATTGCGTCCAAAGCGGATTTAATTTTACGACACCATATGCGTTCAAACGTGTCACAAAAAACACAGTGATACAGGACGTTTGATAAACAGCAGAAGCGTGGGCTGGCATGCTGTAAACTGACATCTATTGTCCTTGTGGGCTCTTGGCTTTGTGCCGCAGCCAACTGTAATCATGCAAACGCAGGCGCCAGACTTCATTAGCTCCTCAGGGCCAACGCTAATCACACCACAGCAAGGCACAAGAGAGGAGGGGTCACAGAGTATGCAGAAAACAGCCGGGCATTGCCTTCGCACTGCTGATATACAGGTATAGTGTCCTGATAGCATGCATGCTAGCACTGACTGCTTTTTTTTTTTTTTTTTTTACCCTAGCATTTTCCTTATATCTGCAAACTTCGCTAGTCAGCTTTAATTCCAGGTATGTGAATTCACGGTTTATAAAGTGAAATGATAAAATATTTAGTGGCTGGCTGTGAAACCTGCAAAAAAAAAGAAAGAAAATCCAGCATTGCTGGTCACCAGCATAAGGTATGTTTTGAATGCAGGAGTGCTAGTGGAGCAGCTATACGACAGCTCAGTTTTGTTTGAGAACGGCATGACTATGCTGAGCCACCAGCTAGACCAGCACTACACCGGATCTAAACAGCCCGGACCAACATGGAATTTATGCTGGAATTTTCAGCAGGGAAGACATTTTATGATGTAATGAAAAAGACTAGAAAGTAAAGGTGCATCTGAAAAAGTAAGACAATAAAGTGCACGCTGTTAATGTTTATGTGCGTATTAAAGAAAAGATGAGAATCAAGTCTTTTTGAAGCCAGCATACTGTGTTGCAACTATACAAATCATTTTTAGTCAGATAAAATAGCATCAATAATTGTACAAATATATTTATGGGCTAGGATGCAGCCAGATTTGTATTTGTTTTTACATTTGGTTTAATCAGTGAGCTCACCTCATGTTGTTTTATCATTTGATAACATTGATGCCAGGACCCACATGCTTGAAGCGGTTAAGTAACGGTCACATTTTCCTTCAGCCCTGCAACACAAAGAAAAAAAAAAAAGGAAATTTTGACTTTAAAATCACTAAACATTCAATTTGTTTTACAGCGATTCGAGCCAATTTTCATCTTTTTTGATGAAATAAAAGAGGTAAAAATATGCCATAATTGATGGTTCATGTGGTTAAATATTTAGCAAACAGTTCACTGAAAGACAAAAAAATATATATTATACAACTGAGACATATGTTGTGAAGTATAAGTCTGTGTGAGGGAATTGCTAAAGAATAGTTATGTTATACAGTAGTTGTAAGTGTGTGCGTGTGTGTGTGTGTGAGCTCCTGGTATTCCCTATTAGGAAAAGAGATTAAAAAGCATACGTTTTTGCAAATTGCATAGTTTTCTGTGATGAGTAGGCTAAGGGATAGGGTAAGTGTAAGGGGGTGCAATACACATAGTTTGTAATTTGCATAGACATGGACTTTCCATGATTTGTAAAGTCCACATGAAACCTAGAAACCCAATGTGTGTGTGTGTGTGTGTGCAGGTATATGTGGTTTATGAGGACAGAAATGTGTATAAAGACATGGGTATTACAACGTAAACATATATTATCAGGACACTTCCTGTGTCCTATTAAACCAAAATGGCTTAAAAATATAATAAACAGTTCTTTTGAAATTTTAAAAAAAAAAATGCATAACGTTTTCTGTGATGGCTTAGTGTAAGTGGAAAGACACAGTTTGTACATTAAAAAACACCTATGTAGAGTACCCCTAAAACACATGTTTAAGAATGTGCATGTGTGTGTGTGTGTGTGTGTTAGTCCAGTACTGTGATGTTGCTATGTATGACATATGTGAATGTGAGTTAATTTGAAAGATAGTAAAGGAGGACAGAGTTAAAGTCAGGATGAAATCAAGTCTGCCCTCCACATAGGTTATGATCTTTCGATGTCCAGAAAGACACTCTGCCCATGACTTTCTGCAGCTGGTGTAACCAGCATTGCAGTTACCTTGAGGGGGTTTCACCACTGGTGACTTTTCAGATGAAATGACTCTTTCTGTTTCAAACCATCCCTGTGTATGGGAGAATACTGGCAGAGGCCGCATGACTGTCACCTCAAAGTATGTCTCTGGCCAGCAGAGCCCGAGATCTCTGCAGCTATGCATTCCCTAGAGAAACACACACACACACACACACACGCACACACACACACACACACACACACACAGTACTGCTCTACTCTACTGTCACACTCTTCCAGAGTATAAAATTATATGTATGTTTGCACATATTTAAGTACATTTTTGTGTGTGTGTAAACAGCTCTGTAGTTTGCAGATGCTGAAAGCTTAACATGAAGCTTTTGAATGGTTTCCTGAAGTAAACATATCCAACTGTGTATATCTTCCCATCATTAGCTGTAGATTTTATGAAATTATATTACAATAAATAGATTGTCTGCACACTTGAATCCTTCAAGCGAAGGATTCAAGTGTGCAGACAATCTATTTATTGTTCAAGTTGTATCTGTCTGGCACCTTGTTTGCCGTGAGTGCGGTGAAACTCTTTCAAATGAAATTATATTACGAAATATGCATTTTTCGCACGTATTCCTTAGCTCGAGAGATTACCATTTAGCTCAATTAAAAGATTTTTGTTTTTCATTGTACTATAACATGTTAAGGAAGACTCCCCTGAACCTATAGGTTTCAAAAATGCTTCTTCTTCTTTTTTTTTTTTTTTTTTTTTTTTGTAAACCTGTGCAGTGTGTGTTATCTCCAGAAACTCTCAAAGAGCGGTGTAGGGCCATGTCCACATAAAGGTAGTCTTCTCCTGACACATGTCAGAGGCAGAGTGACAGCTGTCAGCTTTTATTAAGCCTCTGTGTTCGTATGGCTTGAGCTTTTGACTTAGTCACTGCTACACAAAGAAAATGCAATAAAATAATATTTTATTACATTTTCTGTTGGTACGTATGAGAAAAAGTGCTTTTTGAATCTCATTGTCTGACTTTACAAGACTTAAAAGACGTTTATTATCACATAAAAAATAAAGACTTTTGCGGTCCTCTCACATCATAAACCCTTAGAGGACTTACAAGATGTTAATTATAGCATTACAATATCTCATGGTTCAATCAGATGATTAATAGCTGACCGTTGTTTGGCTATTATATTCTATGAGTCAGACTGAACAGCTTATGAGCTGAAAACAAATGTATAAGGCAAAAACAAAAAAGCAAATTCCAATCAGAAAATAGAGATTTATTATTTTTATAAAAAAACACATCAATAATTGCTTTTGCAAAGTACAATACAATAAAAGAAATGACAAGATTTAGTTTCATTTGTGAGTATGTTATCTCTTGGATCCCCAAATGAATGTTATAGTTTAAGATTTCTGTATAGTAAAAAAAAAAAATATATATATATATATATATATATATATATATATATATATATATATATATATATAAGCTTCAAATCGATCACACAATAGCACATTTCGTGCAAAGGAAAGTTACTGTACATTTTGAATATCACAAGCCGATGTATTTCAAGGCATTTTGAAAACAAACACCTTCTGGTTCTAGGGAGCAGATAGCAATAATTAAACTTAGCAGCTAATGCTAAAAAGCTAAGAGTCTCTAGTGCTTGTATTGCCTGCAGTACGGGGAAACCAAGGTCCATTTTAGCGCTTGATGTTGGCAGTGTTTGAGTCGTCCCCATCCCCCACACCCCCTTTCTCCACACCCTCAGCGTCTGCACTCACTGGATCCCTCTGCCAACACCTCAGTCCTGACAATCAGTGGCTACTGGACTATATGAAGGCCGACTGCTCTAGCATGGAGCCAGGTATGATTCCCCAGCTGACAGTCTGCATCACATCTGATGGCTGAGAAGCAAGAGCTCTCTCTCTCTCTTACACACACACACACACACACACGGATCATGGCCAGCTACAAACAAAAACACTTAGGAATGATCATGCATTCGGGCATTCACAAGCAGTCATCACATTCTAACACTAGCGTTTGATTAAAAATACGTCTCCGGGGAAAAACTCTGGAAAGTTATGTGGTTGCACAGACAATCTAGATGTTTTAGACACTGTTTACACCCGCCATTAAGATTTTAGTCCATCCAATCACAAGTGGACGACGGTAAAATATAGCTGTCTAACATGTTCACACTTGTAAAGGTAGATGGAACCACATTGATCTGGATTGCTCTCATATAGATGTTCATAGTCAAACGCATTCAAAGAGCCAAAAAATACCTAATATGTGAGCATTGTGGGACCAAAACACACAAGTTATGGTTGAAATCGTTGCTCCTTTATCCTTTTCAGTCATTCAGTACTGGGAACTCCAGCAAAAGTGATGTAGAACGTGACAAAATAAGAGGGGAGTGTCTTTAAGAAATCTGAACGGAAGTAGTTACAGGATATGAATTTGAAATGCATCCTAAGGTGGAAACAGGGCCTTAGAGCTTCAAACGACATTTCAATTGAAACAAACCAACCCGATCTCACGACCAAGTCGTACGAATTCGACGAATGATTAAAAAGTGGCTAATTCGTAACAATTCATACGACCTCATTCGTACGTATTAGTACGAATTTGCTAAATCGTACATATTTTACGAATTGGCCAATTCGTATGAATTCGTACGAATGACCTACCCCTTACCCCGCCCCTAAACCTAACCATCACGTGGGTTTAAACAAATCGTACAAATAGGTACGAGTGAGGTCGTACGAATTAGACACTTTTTAATCATTCGTCGAATTCGTACGAATTGGCCGTGAGATAGTGTTGAACAAACACAAAAAAAAACACATCAGTCCAGCTGTGGATAATGCTTTGTTCGGCCACGCGGCACAAAGCGGTTGCGACTACGTGAATGATAGTTGCCTATTGTCTATATTGTTGTCCTTTTTTCGTCTACGCCACCAGCCTTTACGCTTTCTTATCTCATTTCTCAACACGTTTAGTACAGGAGATACTCTCGTTTCCTCCCATTAACCACTGACAGGCTGAATCTAAAACATGCAGGAATTTAATTACATTCGGCCAGCTCTCATAACGGCGGTCTGGTAGCGGAGGGGGCAGGGGATGTTGAGGTGGAGGTAAGTTGCACACATCAGGTATAAGTGTGTGTGTGGGTGGGTGGGTGCGAGAGGGAGGGAGTTTTGCTGACACCCCTGTTGCCCACTTTCACGCTAATTAACACTTCTCAGATATACCCGGTGACGCTAGTCTACATGACAGACTCAAGAGGACATTTGCGCGGACCTCTCGTCTCTGAACAATCTGAGCAGATAAAGGTGCGCACAATACTCGCAACAAACGTGTGCGTGGGAGTATAAAATATACACACGCACAAATACCAAACTGACAGCAACAAATGCACAGGAAACGGATCTTCAGCGATGCCGCCTCATTATACCTTGCAGTAAGTCATGCAGTAACTCCATCCGAACCAGGATAACACAGGACCATGGCGGTGTGATTCATGTAACTGTCCATTCTCCATGAGAATGCCTCACTGCCACTCGGCACTATAATATCATGTCTTTTTGATACTTTCCTCCGCCCCAAATTCAAAGGACTCTAAAGAAGCCCATTACTCTACGACAGTCCAGTTGATGGATACACGTAGCACATTTCGACATACTTCTTAGCTTGGCCTTCTATTAGTATTTATTTTACCCCGTTGGATGGTTGATCACCATAAATGGGAAGTGCTATGTTCTCTAAGTAAACCTATATCTAATTTCAGTCTGAATATATTTGCAGGTGGAACACGCATGCAGCATTATGCAAGGCTCCTATGCCAGCGTTCTATATGTTTTTGTGCGTCTACGTATATGGGGGTGAAATACAAAAGAGGTAAGCATTAAGAGTCATTTCTAGCACTCCTGCCTCGGCAGTGCCAAGAGGACGCGCGGAGATGAAAGGTAATGCAAATGGAAGTGTCATATAGCGAGTTCCATTCCAGACAGCCACCTTTGAAATAATTAAGACCGTGGAATGGAGTGGAGCCCGAGTGAGGAATAGCTATTCCTCTGAGTGACTTCTTCTAAAGACAGCAAAGCAACCAGGCACAACACTGCTGTGCAAATGTTACGACAGCATCCCTATTCAAATGATTGTTAAATTTGCCAAAAGGGTACTTTAATGTTAATTTGATGATTAAAAACTATAATCTCCGTCAAAGGGCCGCAATTTCGCATTATGACATTTGCACAATAAACGAGATGGTCATTAAATGTAATCACATTCAACACAATCATATTGAAATATGTCAAAATGTGTTAAATGCTCGGGAATTGGCTCTCTTTTTACCCTTAGCCAAGGGCCACAATTACACATAGAGTAGCAACTAAATATTCATCCGGAATTTTCTACTCGCACACGGCTAAAGATGAATACAAAGTGGGTGAAATGCGAAGGATTCCATGCTGTGTTGGAATACGCCGCATGTGTTGTGCCGGATAAGTACAAGGGTTGCCACAAGCGATTCGCATATGTAGCTGACAATAATGGGGCGGGTTTATGCATGCAAATGGGTTTCTTGAGACGCATGTTGCCGGCGACGCCAGCTAATTTCCTAATTGGGGAGCGTGATTATGCGAACGCGGTGACACCTTATTGGAACATGCGAGGTGGGCTTGTAATAAAGCGCGTGCCAGCGGACATTTTAGGTCTATCCTTTTCGCATGCTCACCACTGCTAAATTCTTTAAGATGGTGGCACCTAGAAGGAAATGCTACTGCGCTGACGGAGCCCAGCCCACCTCCTCCCTACCCAGAGTCTGCAATGCGATTCTGGGGAAGATTGTGGGGCACCCTTCGCCTATCCCACCTGCATGATAAATTTTTAATTCCCACGTCACTAATAAGAATATTAAGCAGAGAGTCTGGAGCTTCCGCATATATGCATGAGTCCGCGTGCATTAAATTTGCATAGAATCAAGCCATTCAAATATAAGTATGCGAACATGCAGCACTTCACTGTGCAGCATTACTCGCATGTATGACAAATGCTGTCTTTGGATTGTAACCCATGTTTTTAGCCGCACACACACACACACACACACACACCTCTGTTCAGACTTTCTGAAAAACGAGTTTGTACAAAGGTAATTATTCTGATTTAATCCAAACTGATTATTACGTTCAAAGTGCTAATGGTTTTTTCTGCACACAAACCCGCTATATAACTGTATTTTAACCATATTATTCACTCCTGAAATATTTGTAAAATATATCACAATATATTCCCTTTCAAAATATTAAAATGTAAAAATGTATAGTAAAAATGATCATTTATGAGCAATGTAACCTTTGAATTACATTCCTTTTTTTTTGTAAATAGTATTGCCAATCTTCTCACTGACACGACATACATCATTTAGGCTCTTTCATCTGATAGTTTTGAGGTGTATTTGAGACGCAATTATTTATAGCTCTAAGAATTTGCATAATCTAAACTCAGCAGAGAACAGACATGCTCAGTCAAACCGCAAACGCATGTGGTGTCACAGCGCTGTTATCGTACAGATTACTTCTGGCTTATAGAGGAAAAATATTACTCAATCTTGTACCATTTTATATCTGTTATTATCATGCAATAGAATATTTACAATTACAAACATTACCAGGAACTATACTAAATTAATTATATTGCCTAATGGTGGATTTTGGATATAAAACAACAGTAGTGTTTCGCAACAGATCAAATCAATAATTCAAGCCATTTCAAAAAAAAAATCTACTCATACTGAACTGGTTTGGAAGTTAAGGTCAAGATAGGTCAAACTACTAAATGTGGTGTTCAATAGTGAAATATTGACGTTTGAAATTACACATTTGTGACCCTGTACCACAAAACCAGTCACATGGGTACATTTTTTGAAATCATGATTTGAACATCATCTGAAAGCTGAATCAATAAGTGTTCCATTGACAATATTTGGCCGAGATACAACTATTTGAAAATCTGGAATCTGTGAGTGCAAAAAAATCTAAACATTGAGAAAAATCACCATTAAAGTTGTCCATTTATGTTCATGATTGTGCTGTATTCCCTCACAAAAATAAATGTGTTATATCTACCATAGAAAATTTACAAAATATCTTCATGGAGCATGATCTTTACTAAATATCCTAATGATTTTTGGCAAAAAAGAAAAATCGATAATTTTGACCCATACAATGCATTGTTGGCTATTTTGCTACTGGTTTTGTGATCCAGGGTCAAATTTTACTGAGGGTTATATATAATGCATCAAATGAAAACATTTAGACTTTTTTCAAATCACTGTGCTTCTAAATCTTACCCCTGAAGTAAATTTGCTCCATGAATCATGTTGTGGGGTTGTTTTATTTTAACTAAAATGTCGGCACTAGATCTGTCTGATCTGAGATGTCAACGAGCTGTGCGCATTAACTCTGATAAATCAAGATTTCAGCGTGAGATACCAGATTGTTTCTGCAACCTTGAAAAAGTGAAATACACAATTACACACAAATACCACGGCAAATCAGAATGCAAGCAGACATGCACACACACACACTTTCGAGAGGCTTCTTAATACAAGCACAGTTCCACAAACAGAAACGCACACACACTAAGGCACATTCATGTGCAAGAATCTTTCACTCACTAATACACACAAATACACACATACGGAACCTGTCCTGCTTTTGCACATTGCCATCGTACGCATATGAGATCACCCCCTTGTTGCCACAGCGACTCCAACCAGCGGGAACAACATTGTACATGTGACCTGGTCGAGAAGAGGCGGGTCTACGGGATGCTCTGTGCCAACATGTATCTGCTTGTTTAACATATCAGCACATTTTAAGGCTCATTATTCCTTTAGTTTGAAGGAAGTAAACAAGAACACTTAGTGAGTGTAGAATTGCTTTTTAAGAAATCAGTGGTGAAAAAGCAAGCTGCACTTGGTCCCATTACAACACTGTAAAAAGTATCAATATGAGGCATGTGCAACTAAATGTCACCATGTATCTATGTATCTATGTATCTATCTATCTATCTATGTATCTATGTATCTATCTATCTATCTATGTATCTATGTATCTATCTATCTATGTATCTATCTATCTATCTATCTATCTATCTATCTATCTATCTATCTATCTATCTATCTATCTATCTATCTATCTATCTATCTATCTATCTATCTATCTATCTATCTATCTATCTATCTATCATCACACTGTTACAAAAATTCAAGTCAAATTCAGTTCCTTGTTTCTTGCCCTGCCTTGGTTGAATACAGCAGTTAAAGATGTTATTTACAACTGCATACACAATTACTTTCCCTCAAAATGTGTTTTCATCAAAGTGAAGAATATCCTGGGCTATTTTATGTTGTTAACAATCTTAGCATGGAACTGAGAAAACAAGTTAAAAACTAAACTGGCCAA
The DNA here is from genome assembly GCA_038021265.1 of Cyprinella venusta. Classification (NCBI taxonomy): domain Eukaryota; kingdom Metazoa; phylum Chordata; class Actinopteri; order Cypriniformes; family Leuciscidae; genus Cyprinella; species Cyprinella venusta. Next base: position 24,383,573 of record CM075865.1, on the reverse strand, counting down.
GCATCCAATGATTAAGTATCTTTTCAATTAGAGGACAAAATGTCTTCAAGGAAATAAGCAGAAATGACAAACCATGTCAATTCGCCAAATTCTAACAGTTCAACGAGCACAGTATTAAAGACAACTGTGCAGAAGCGCTGCAGTTTGTGACTGAGAACAGGGGGAGGTTGTGGAGTAGCCAAAAATATGAAGATTGCTTGCCCAATGAATACTGATAAGCTGCCATGGTCGCCATGGTTATAGTATTCAGCCAATTACAAGACAGCAATATGCCTCCACTGTCTGATACACACACACACACACACACACACACACACTAGCAAACGGCTCATTCATAGAGCTGCAGGCAGCAGGCCTACTACATAAAAATTCATATTCAAAAGGAACCTTGGAGTTCACCTCAATCCTGGTCCTAAATCATGTAAACAGACTGAATATTTAGTTTAAGCTCTGAGCGAGTACACTTTAGTATTTTCTGCTCATTTCCATAAAACAAGAATTTCTTCTTTTTTTTAATCAAGATGTCTAGCAGGAGTAAATCCTCACAAAAAAATAAATGATAAAAATTAATAATAAATGCAATATCATGTTATTAGTTAGAGCGCTGGTTTATGTACCGCTGTCGTTTTTATAGTATCACTAATATCCTTAAAAAAATACCCAAATGACCCATTTCTATCACTCAAAGCATGTGGTATAGCTGTAATGAAAGAGGTGATTTGCAAACATTCAGAACGACGTTCAACCTCTCAACATTACACATTAAATTGCAATGCGGACATTTTGAATAGATTGACTGTCAACTGGTGCATACAAAGCCAGCGCTGGATATGTAAAACGAGAAGACACGTAACATTATCATAAGAGGAATTATGATAAGTTTGACTGGTGTGAAAAAAATAAAGTCCATGGTTTTGTGAGACGCTAAAAATACACCTAAAAACCCCAAAGAAACAGGGAAAAAAATAATAAATCTGGAGAAGTGTCAAATTAATTTAGCCATTCAAGGAAAAAAAAGCAGGCTTTTGTAACGCACCATTGGACTCACAAGGCAAGATGACAATGCATTTTCACAATAGAATCTGGTAATTGCCTGTCAATATCAAGTCCTTTTTTAAGGTAACAATTAAGGCCCTGTTATAACAAATATTCACAGACAAGAGTCTATAATAAAAAGTACTTGTCAGGCATTTAAACAAAAGGTATATATATATATATATATATATATATATATATATATATATTATTTTTTTTCCTCTTCCAATAGGGCTATATTTAATGCACATTTATATCTTATCTAATTTATTTGTAACATCTTCATTTCGAATTTATTGTTTTAATATAATATTTATAAAAACAATACATTTTATTGCATACATTTCTTTAATTATTGTTGGCAACATATACAAATAATTATTTTGTTTAAAATGTTTAAAGCTATTTGCTATTTTTATATTAACCATTGTAATAACATTACAATTCCACTGAGTTAACAATGGTACTGAAATTATCCTTAATACAAGAATATGTATTAAGGTTAAATAATTTAGTCAAAATATCAAATTTAATCTTCAACTCTAACTTGCATTAGGCCTCTAAAAAAATAGGCTACCTTATTTTTAACTGACCCAGAATAAATTCATAATAGATTAGACGTATATTAAAAGTCTGCTGCAAAGAATAAATACAGTAGGCCTATAATAAGAGGGCGGTAGCCTACGCCAGAGGAAAAAAAAAAAAAAACAACAAAAAACAAAAAAACCCTCACACATGCCAAGTTATTGAATACAAGCGCTTTGAGGACAATAGTGGTGATGTCATGTTTTAACGCGGTCTGCAGGAAAGCTATGCTTCAAAACTTCAAGCTCAATACGCCACTTATTTTACATACACACGCCTTATTCCCACACTTATTCAGCTCAGCAGAAGCAGTGTGTATAGCCTAGCTATGATGCCTGTGAGATATTCACAGCCGTTATAGGCTACTGTTCCTGCTTTGGGGCCCGCGTCTGCTGAGGCTGGGAACGGTCGCCACTTTCTAAAGGGATGCAGATGAGTCGGGTGCACTTGACATCTTTTCATGACCCATGTCGCCCCCAGCCCCCCCAGCCCGCCGGCGCTGTCTGTCATATTCTGGATAGGGCCGTGGCATTGCCACTTGCCCTCGAGCGTGGGAATGGGAGCGTCCAGTCGTTCACATCTACTGCGCTCCGTTTAACGGAATCAATTAAGGAGGACCGACCCCCTCGCTCCCCATGTGCCCACCCCTTTTCATTTTTGTCAGCTCTCTCTATATGTCCTAATTATTTCTGTTTGGGATGCCAGCGCCGTTTCCTGGCCAAAGGCGACCGAGCTGAAATAAATAGTGAGCACGTGGGTTCCTCTCTCTTCACGTGTCAATTTTCAGTAAATTGGTGATCATATCAACTTGAATATTCATTTAATCCCTGCACGTGTATTAATTTAATCTGTTGCGTAAAACAAAACTTCCTTAGGGGAAAACGAAGCTGACTTTTGCATTTTTTTTGCGCGCGCGAGCGAGTAGAAAAAGCATAGCCTTTTCAAAGCAACATAATAATGCAGCCTAAAATAATAATAATAATAATAATAATAAATAAAAAATAAAACCCAAATTCTGTCTGACATTGTGTGTAGCTATCAGCTTTCCAAATGTATTGCCACATATAATACAGCATAACACATTTTCTTTTTGTAAATAGCCTATCTTCATGTCATTAGGCATCCAGAGTTTTCGATGATCCAGGAGGCAGTTTTTACTTTCGGTTATCTAGCTTTATGAAGTGGAAAATACTCATACAGCTAGATAACCAAAGATAACAACTCGCTTCCAATTCCACAACAGTAATCCCCGGATACCTCGGTGCCTTGAGTAAGAATAAATCCAAGTGGAGAAGTTGCTAAAAAAAAAAAAAAAAAAACACAAGAAAAACAGGCACGGGACTTCACAATTGTCATTTGTAGTTCTTAAAAAGTAGGTGTGCTCGCAGGAAGAAAATAAAATGACAGTTTCTTCACAGGGTAACGAGAATAAAACGGAAGCAATAATCCATTTGACATCGGAGCAGTTAACGTTAAAACAATATGAGAGTTGGAGAGAGGGAGCCTGTCGAATAAGAAGCAGTCATCCTCGCACAGGCCATCATTTGCATTGCAAATTACCTCCAATCTCACAAAAGGCTCCTTTGGCTCTATTAAATCGTGGCAGCAGCGATAGATATCCCACGGAACCAGCAGCGAGATTATATACAAAGGGGAAAAAATCCGATTCCAGAGGAAAAAAGTGCAAACGGAAATAGCATCGCGTTTGTTTCGGCACTGCATGGAGAAATCTCTCTCTTATTTTTGGCCGAGTGGTGGCAGGTTGTCCGTGCACGGAGGAGATCGGTAATGCCACAGATCCCTGAGAGCTGCTATGAGAGAGACGAGAGGAGGATTGTGTTGCTGCTGCCAGCGGTCTGGGAGAGGGAACAGGGCCACATCTCGAGGAGTGGGGGGGTGGCGGCGGAGGGGGTTAGCGGGGGGGACGGGCTTCCAGTACCAAAATATGGACCAGCCAGAGAAGGTCAAAGGTCTCGGACCAGAGTGCAAGGCGATGATGATGAGGATGATGATGTCATTAGAAATCTCCAGAGTGCGTTTGTTTCCCTCGTGCAGGTTGAAGCTGCGATCCTGCACGCACTATTTCTGTACGCACGACGAGCATATTGTTGGAAATATTTCAGAGGCAATGCCATTCACCCTCGATCACGAGGATTTTAGATTGTGCGACTGAATAGATGGAAAATGCTCGCCAGCGACACGAGGAGTCTTGCGATCATTCCTCTGGCATTGACAGATGACACGCAAAGGTATGTAGCAGAATATAGCAGATCGCACTTTAGACAGAGTACAGTGATTTCCATCGCTAGATGTTGATGCCCTCATTCTCTGAACAATGATCTCAGAATCTTTATTCAATTAATTTTCAATTAATTACATATTCACGTGGATTTTCTTTTCCAGGAGAACTGTAATTGAGTGCAAGTGGATAACAAACATAGGCTATCATTCAAAACGTGATGCTGACTTTCCAGCATCTGTGTGGGTTTCAGAATGTGGGACTCACAGTAGCTCTCTCTCTCTCTCTCTCTCTCTCTCTCTCTCTCTCTCTCTCTCTCTCTCTCTCTCTCTCTCTCTCTCTGTGTGTGAGTGTGTGTGTGTGGAAAGCTGCAGAACATATGTAATAAAATGATCTATATCACTTATCTTGTAAGATGCGTCTTCATTTAATTTTCCCACTCTCTGAATACCTGAGCCACTTGTCACAATATGGATGTCAGCACAGAAGGTGTTCTATTAGGCCTATACAGGATCTCTCGCCTTAGGTCTCTAAATTTTGGACTTGCTTAAGGTCAAAAGACAGATATTATTTGATTTAAATCTGATATGATGGCTTACTGACTGAATTGGTTTAGGTGAACCTTGTCACAACATCAGTTTCGAACCATTGTCCCAGGTAGGACACATACTCTCAGCAACAGTTCAGTTAAGTTTATAAAGAGTTTAAGAATCTAAACATGGCCAAACACAAATAACAAACACAAAGCAAAGCTAAAATCAAAAAGAACAAAACATTTGACTCTTTGCAATTTACAGCTCAGATACAACTAGTCTAAGCATCAACACATATTGTATAAGAAAATGTACACATGTAAAAGTTGCCTGCCTTTCCTGTAACAACACAGATCTGTGTGTGTTCCTTCTTCCAATAATCGTGAAGAGGACTGATCAACATTACAGTGATTAAATAAGAAGTAATGACAGCTCACATAACATCTCAGAAATTTGTGTGTGAGAAGAAAAAAATGTGTGATTGATGAAGCACTGCCTGGAGAAGAGAAATCACGTTTTCTATCCCAACATGCAAAATGAAATTCCCTTGCGCACAATGACAAGATATGTCACTGTCACCCTTACATATAGGCTATCACTGCATGAGACTTTGGCCTTGAGACCAGTGCCGTGCTTTGTGTTAGATCAGTTCAAAGTATGTTAGCATATGACATTATTCTACAATGGTTATTTTACCTCGGGAATAAATTTAAAAGCATATTGTTCCGTCAATGTGATTTTTTTTTTGTCAAAGTCTGTAACGCGACTAATAGCATATTATTCCTAATGGCCATAAAAAAAGAAGGATGAAAATTGTCGCCAGATGTACTCACTTGAGCAAAGGTTTTTGTGTTTTTAAATCACGCCGAAGCCGACGTGACCAGATGCAACTCCTGCTGTAGGTAAAGAAGCCGGCGTGCACGAGGAGCTTTCGGTTTAAAATTGCCGCTAATACTCAGTTGATTGCGCGTGCCTCAGCGGCTCTGATTCTCACAAGAGCGCAGTCCAAGCGCACGAGCACGACAGCTACCGTATAAGCGAGAGCCAGTGAGAGGGGGAGAGAGGGAGGAAGGAGGGGTTGAGAAGTTTCCCATAACCTATTTGTCTGCAGTACCAAATAGAAAAGTGTACTGTTGAGCAGAGAAGGTCGGCATGTCCCCCCCTCTTTCTTTCCTTTTCTTTTTTTCATGAAGGGTGTTCGGGAGGGGGCAGTCCTCTCTGTGAAAGAAAGGACGTGCTCTGAAATTCAAACAAGTTCGCCAGGTCTTTTGTTGGACTTGAACTGAGGAGGCATTGTTCCTCTATTGGCGTGGACTAGCCCCAAGTTCCCAGACCAGGTTACGGATTGACTGCGGTAATGAATTTGCTCCGAGCGCTTCTTCCCAACACGTTTTGACTGACGGAACGCAATGGCAATCTGACACTGAGAGGACATCATTAGCTCGGAGAAAACTTGCACACCGATACGTAAAGGCTTGTAAAGAAAAATAAAATAGGAAAAAGTTAAATATTTACACTTCAAACTTAACATAAGAGTACACGTATACGCATGGCACAGATAAGGCCACGAATGTTCAGGCCTAATAGTAGCCTATACACGCAACATTTGCAGTGCGAGAAAGAATTTTGCAGTGAATTCTCTTTTGGCACTGTAAAATAAAATAAATGATCAATAAGTTAGGGCAACGTGTGTTTTTACATTGATTCAACTCATCCAATAATAATAATAATAATAATAATAATAATAATAATAATAATAAATCAACTTTTTTAAAATAAATTATGCAATAATCTTTTTTTTTGAATAGTCAGTTAATAAGTATAGGCTGATTTAAGTTGAAATGACTTTAACATCTAAGTTGATTATACTTAAATTAAGGCATCTTATTTTCCACCAATGCAAAGTCACCAAAATGGCCTACTTTTTAAACAATAGCCTACATTTAAGATGTAGGCAAATGTAAAATGGAGAAATACATAATTATATTGTTTATGTTTTGTCAATGTCTCATCCGGTGATGATCCTAACAAAAAGTGCAGTTGCTATAGTTACCTCATCTGAGGAATGAGATTGCTGTACGCCAGTTATAGCTTATTTAAATACGGACACTGCTTCTAATCTAACATCATCAACCCATGAACATCATACACTCTAAAAAATGCTGGGTTGTTTTAACCCAACGTTGGGTCAAATATGGACTAACCCAGCAGTTGGGTTAAATTTTTACATTACATTTTTAACCCAACATTTCGGGTTTGTCCATATTTGACCCAACGTTGGGTTAAAACAACCCAGCATTTTTTAGAGTGTAGACCCCAAAATAGACATTTATTTGCAAGACCTTAATGCCAGACCTTTTGTTTTGACATGTTGGGGCTTCAAACCTTAATTGGGGGGCCAGACACCCACCCAAACCCTAACAAATTCACACAATTAATATCCGTAAATAATTATTTATAATTTTTATATTGTCATTATTGCAAAGCGTTTCATTGACTCTCGTTCAGATTTTAAACACATCTCTTCATTGGAGATTCTAAACGTTTCCAAATAATCTTGCCTAATTCTTATTCTTCCACAGTTCTCAATTATTGCAAACACTTGCGTTTGACTAAAACGAATTCACGTTTCAATTTTACAACGAGGTCACGTCCAATGACGTAGCAAGCCTATCGGCTACGTGCAGCCATATTTAAATACATCAGGGAAATTAGCGCATCAAATATGCAAATCCCCCAACATAGCCTTTCTTTCAGCGGTCGGAGTAATTTCCCATCATCGACTTCGAGGTGGCTTGTTTCTTTTTTTCGGAAGAATATGCGAGTTGCTGTTTTTTATTGAAAGGAAGCACCTTTCTTGAGCGTGAATACTTGGACGATATTGCAGCAAAGAAGCGGAGCCATCATGCATAATGAGACGCCTGCTCCGCCATTCTTACATCTTCACCGCAGTTGGTCCTTGCGTGTGTATATTTTTTAATATTGATGCATATTTAAAAGGTATATTTGAATTTTCTTTGCATTCACGATGGCTGTGTTGTCTTTATTTCCAACGCGTTTGACAGTGTTTTGGCTCTTCGCGATGCGATTTTTAAATTGGACAGGCTAAATCATTGTATTCATTAATGTACAATTTCAACCATTGAGAAGCTTCATAATAACTTAATAATGTTTTATTTTCTTATTTATTCTTTAGGATCAGCCAATAGATACAAATATTATAAGATGCACATTCAATGGCATTATGAGCGAACAAAGACATTTGAACGGCTCAAACAAAAAGGCACAAAGAGCATTGTGACATTAGCATATCATTAATTTAGAATATCTCTCATTCAGAAACAGTCGCTTAAAGACACTACAGCCTATTAGACAAAGCAAACATTCGCATACAATTTGGAGATGTCTATTCGAAACAAAATGAGTAAAGTAAAAAATATGTTTATGTGCACCTAACAGTATTAATATAGTAATTAAAATAGAATACACTTTGGTGAAGTACATTAATACATAATTCAAAAATTAGCATCCTATCTTTAGTTTTCAAGTTGCCTTAAATCGCATAGTAATTGGTCTGCAAAAAGAAATCATGAAAGCATGAGGCAAATGCTTTGAAAATTAAATTAATTGACAAACGAAATCTATTGTTTTGAACTTGCCATTCACACAAACATCGTCGACCTCAAAACTTACCGCTAAAGTCATCATTAGGCCTAATATCCATTTCCTATTAATATTATTGCGTTCACTTTCGAGACATGACTCTTTCCCATAACTTTTTTTTTGCGCAATCTTAGGCATCTCTCCTTCATAGTTCATCGTAAAGCGTCTGATCTTCATCTTGTAAACCTTTGCTCAACTGATCTGGCACCCAATAGAAGTGGTCAGACGGGCACGCGTAAAGATGTACTCCCAATGGGTCAACACACGTGCACGCATGTATTCAGCCTAAAACAAACTTAAGACAGCACTGCAGTCTATACCTCTTTATACGAACAGACGTCAATGAGAGAAATAGGACTTACTTGTACTCTGTCTGTCCTCATCTTGGCGACTTCTTACGGTCCGAAGTTGTGTGGCACATGTGTGCTCCGCTACGCCTGTTTGCAACACAGCAGGACCGCGATTACCATACTTATGCATATTTAAAACCTACAGAGAAAAGGGTTTCAAACTTTCCCACAGCTCCTATAAACTATAATGGGTGACAATGACTCACCACGTCTTGAATAATAACACACAATTATTGTGTGCCATTTTTGGATAATGAAACCGATCTACATAGGCTATCTTATAATCTTAATTCATTATAATGTTATTTTACAGTATTTTTGTTAATTAAATTCTTAACATTTTTAATTTTTTATCCATTGAGAAGTCGATTCTTTGTATAAAATTAACACGCTATATAGCCCATATAAAGTCAAATTTCGACTTCGCGGAGAATTAAACGGTATTTCAGAGAATTCATGATGACATACCAAATATATAATCAAAAAGTATTTTAATAACTTTGAAACTGTTTACGAGGCCCATAAAAAATAGGCGTTTCGCAACGAAAAATAAATGTGTAGAATTGGTGTATTCACTTCTTTCATTAGATTAGCACATTCTTGTTTTTGATGATCGTTTTTTTCCCAATGTGTTCCTGTAAATACAATCTTGAATATATAGGTTGTAAATTAAACATAAGAAGTTAATATCAATCTTATTATATATGTAAGCTAGATAAAAAACAAAAAATGGAGAAAACATATTTAGGGCATTTTTGCATCACAAAAAACATTTGTAATCCAGTCTACATTTACGAGGGTAAATTATAGGAACATGAAAATATAAAATATAGCGTCTAAACAAGCATTGTGGCTTATTTCTCATTCTCCATCTCGTTTCCCTCTTTTTTGTTGTTGTTCTTTTTTACAATCATTGATATCATCGCCACTGAATATATAGCTAGCTATATAACATACATAAATTATGATTAGAGAGTTGTTTAAGTCAATTAAACGTGTGTGATAGATAGAGAGAGGCGCGAGGAGGCTGGTTTCCAGGCTAATTCAATACAAAGACATGCATGCTTTCTTTCCATTGTTTAGCTCTGCCGAATAATGTAGTGCAAACCTCAAGATTAACACAGATTTATAAATTAATCATGACGGTGGGTATTTACAAATAGCCTATTTTAAAAACTGAAGAAAAAAAACCCCTTCAGGTTTCTCAAACTTACCCCCTTATAACTGTTAGACTAGCCAACATTTGAATTTTCCGTACCTCACGATCACAGATGAGGCCATCACAATTTCTCTTAACGAGTAAGACAGCAATTTCTATGCTAAACTATATTCTAAATGATATTTCAAGACTTTTCTAAATATTGCCTCAGCCATTGATTCTCAAGAAAACCATTCGAAGTAAGACATTTTAGTCGTCGTGATGTATTTCCGTAACGCGCGGCGACATCTAGCGGTGCAATGTTCGAACGAAAACTGCTGCAGAAACAAATTGAACGATTTAAGTTGGACACGAGCGATAATTCCATTCGATAATACCATTCATAAATGAAAAGCAAAGTATCATTATAATTATATTTGTGTATGCATAAGGTTTTCTTTTCTCTATAGCTAAAAGCTCCCATTAAAGTTATCAACTGTGAGGTAAACGATTTCAAATTGTAGGCTAAGCAACAATGAAGTAGGCTAAATATAAATAAATAAATAATCGTTTTATTTAAATTAGGCCTATATGAGTTTAGGTTCATTTCTCTTCGTTGTGTACGTTTCACAATTTTCTATTTGGGAAATAAAATTCAGCGCACATAAGCAACGCAACAGTTTTCACACCATTTATCCAAATACTCGGTTTATGATGGATTTCTTTGTTAGATCCGGTTATATTTTTATCGGCCTCTATTATGAGTGATGACCAACAGCTCTTACTCTAAATGATATGCAGTAGGCCTACCTCGAGGTTGTCGGACATCTGCATGGAAACTGGAAATATGTAGGAAAGTCCTGTTCGTCCATTCTCTCCGCGTCCACTTAAGACAGAGCCTTTAATAAAGCCAGGAACTGTGAAAATGGTAGAGACATTTCAAAGTCTTAACTCTATAAAAGTCGCGGTCACTGATAGCCAATACAACAGATTATAAATGCGTTCTCAATGCGACGCATTTATGGGCTTTAATGCTTTTTAGCTACATTATGGTTTTCAAATTTATAACACTAGCATGTATAGCACATTCGATTTTATCTTTATAAAACAACTTTAAATTAACCATATTCACTTGATGTGGGCTAGTTAAAAACGCATTCCCCTCTTTCTATGAAGCATAAAATGTATTTGAGGTGTTTCGAAATAGTATTGATTTTATGACCTTTATTTAAAAATATATTTAGGTCTATTATAATATTTATCTGGTAAATTACTCATTTTCGATTAGCAATAATTGTCAAATCATCTGCAACAATGTAGCTAAGAGACGAATTAAAAATGATATATTGCATATGGCTGATTAAAAATGACCAAAGGCCGTGCAATTTAAAACGAACGCATTTTTTCTTCTTTATTTTAATCCAGTGGAACTGCTATTGCATGTTTTCGTTCATTTTATGCATAAAGTCACCTTTGAATCTTGAAGCAAGATTATTATTATTATTTCAAAAAGTCAGAATGAGCTTTGCTACTGTAATGAAGGCATCTTTTATTTTTTGTAATCATTTATTTTTAATCGTGAAAAGAGTCACGGTTCAAATGTTTAATAGAATTTGGGATGAGATTATCAAAATACGTTTTACAAAAGCATAAAATAAATACATACATAGGCTAATAATATTTTTGCTCATCTAACCACGTATAGCCTACAACTTAATTTGTTAATTATGTGTTTGGAAAAACGCGGTTATTAATTGTTCATATAATCTAAACTTCAAACCAAGATTTAATTGGCAGGAAATGCAAAATCGTAAATTCTTTCAAAAGAAAAGTGCGCCTTTGATTGTTTTGATTCTCTTTCTTTTGTTTGTGTTCATAAATACAATGTATTTTTGTTACAATCAAATTTCTGAAAGTGTGATTTAAATGAAAATATCTTCTTTCATGCTGCATATAAGGAGACAGAATGACTGACAAAAACCTGTTGATTAAACGTTGAATTAATTTCTTTGTTGTGTCTTTCTTCTCGATCATTACACAATTTCAAAAACACTAACATAGATTTAACATGTTATGTGTTATATACGACTAGGCTACTAAACCAAGACCATAGTGAATACAGGTCCTTCTAAAAAAATAGCAAAATGTGATGTTCATTCTCTTCCATAATGTAATGATAAAAATTAAACTTTCAAATATTTTAGATTCACTGCACACCAATTGAAATATTTCAGGTCTTTTAATGTTATAATACTGATTATTTTGGCAAACAGCTCATGAAAACCCAAAATTCCTATCTCAAAAAAAAAATAGCACATTTCCTCCGACCAATAAAAGAAGTGTTTTTAATACAAAAAAGCTCAACCTTCAAATAATTACTGTATGTTCAGTTATGCACTCAATAGGAATCCTTTCGCAGATATGACTGCTTCAATGCGGCGTGGCATGGAGGCAATCAGCCTGTGGCACTGCTGAGGTGTTATGGAGGCCCAGGATGCTTCGATAGCGGCCTTAAGCTCATCCAGAGTGTTGGGTCTTGCATCTCTCAACTTTCTCTTCACAATATCCCACAGATTCTCTATGGGGTTCAGGTCAGGAGAGTTGGCAGGCCAATTGAGCACAGTAAAACCATGGTCAGTAAACCATTTACCAGTGGTTTCGGCATTGTGAGCAGGTGCCAGGTCGTGCTGAAAAATGAAATCTTCATCTCCATAAAGCTTTTCAGCAGATGGAAGCATGAAGTGCTCCAAAATCTCCTGATAGTTCGCTGCATTGACCCTGCCCTTGATAAAACACAGTGGACCAACACCAGCAGCTGACATGGCACCCCAGACCATCACTGACTGTGGGTACTTGACACCGAACTTCAGGCATTTTGGCATTTCCTTCTCCCCAGTCTTCCTCCAGACTTTGGCACCTTGATTTGCGAATGACATGCAAAATTTGCTGTCATCCGAAAAAAGTACTTTGGACCACTGAGCAACAGTCCAGTGCTGCTTCTCTGTAGCCCAGGTCAGGCGCTTCTGCCGCTGTTTCTGGTTCAAAAGTGGCTTGACCTGGGGAATGCGGCACCTGTAGCCCATTTCCTGCACACGCCTGTGCACTGTGGCTCTGGATGTTTCTACTCCGGACTCAGCCCACTGCTTCCGCAGGTCCCCCAAGGTCTGGAATCGGTCCTTCTCCACAATCTTCCTCAGGGTCCAGTCATCTCTTCTCGTTGTGCAGCGTTTTTTGCCACACTTTTTCCTTCCCACAGACTTCCCATTGAGGTGCCTTGATACAGCACTCTGAGAACAGCCTATTTGTTCCGAAATTTCTTTCTGTGTCTTACCCTCTTGCTTGAGGGTGTCAATGATGGCCTTCTGGACAGCAGTCAGGTCGACAGTCTTACCCATGATGGCGGTTTTGAGAAATGAAACAGGCTGGGAGTTTTTAAAAGCCTGAGGAATCTTTTGCAGGTGTTTAGAATTAATTAGTTGATTCAGATGATTAGGTTAACAGCTCGTTTAGAGAACCTTTTCATGATATGCAAATTTTTTGAGATAGGAATATTGGGTTTTCATGAGCTGTATGCCAAAATCATCAGTATTAAAACAATAAGAAGACCTGAAATATTTCAGTCGGTGTGCAATGAATCTAAAATATATGAAAGTTTAATTATTTATCATTACATTATGGAAAAATAATGAACTTTATCAAAATATGCTAATTTTTTTTTGAGAAGGACTTGTACATAGGCTACACAGGGAATATAGGCTACCTACTGTCATTACATCTGATAAGAATATAGGCTATGTGATGAAATTGGCCTCGTTTATGCACTAAAAATGTTATAGCCTAGCCTGTTTTGAGGCCAACATCAAACTAATGATCAAATGTTTTAGAATGCAATCAAAACAAATAGCATATATTTATATAAATACACACACAATTATATAAATACACACACAAAAACAATAATAATCTAAGAATATGAATATGTAGTCTACGCCGAATTTGTGCAGTAGATCTAGTCGCATTAGTTCGGTAATATCTGTTTCATAAGCGTGTGAACGCAGGAGGTATAAAAGCAGTCATGATTTTTTAAAATATGAACGATGGTGACATCTTGCGGCCAAAAGGATTCATTGTCTCTTCAACAGCCTGCTGTTTCCACAATCATGCAATTCATTTGCATTGGGTCACCTCAGATGTGACTTTTTTTTAAACATAATATGCCTATTTAAAGATTAATAAACCATTACGCATTCAAAAGTCGACTCAAAAATTAAATCTATAGCTGGTCTATTACAAAAAGCGTATTAGACTAATTTTACTAATACACCGGCTATATGTTTGCTTTGTGGTTGGATTTTAAAGAACAAACAGTTATCTGCGTAATGTGCAGAGCTAAACATCTTTTAGGGGGATTTACAGAACCTAGAAAAATGAATGACAGGCAGGTGTTGTGGGCGACGTCAGCAATTGTATATTGTTCGTTATAAAAGCCACCTTGCACAGGCCAGTCACGTTGGCATTACCATGCTGACCAGACAGTAGCCTATAGCCTATATTTACTATATTTTAAAGCAGAAGCAAAGCGAAAAACGTCGTTATTATCCTTGTTATTGTTTGCTTAACAGTTTGCTCTTACCTCCCTCAAACAGGATTTACCACTGTTTAATGACTTTGTCTCTTTATTTCACTCCCGGTGTTCCTTAAAGGAGGTTTAGCTGTGGCTGTTCTTGACAGGTGAAAATGTGGTAGGCCTTCGTGCCGTGGTTTTGCATCCTTCAAACTCATGAAAGTGCCTCAAGTTCATATATTATAACGCCCTCAGCTTCCGGTTTACTTAATGGACTGGACACATGTGCACGCGTCAGAAAGCCGCTGAAAGCCTTCCAAAGCCTTCTAGCCTTCTTATTGGCTAAAAAAAAAAAAAAAAAAAAAAAAAAACAGTCACAGTTTCTATTTTTTACGTCACAGACTTTGGCTATCGTAGATTTTCGAGATATATAGGCCTATTTGAAGAGTTAATACAATGAAATCTTTTAAGAATCAGTTCATCTTTTAGGATAATTTTATGTAGGCCATAGGTTAATCGAAAGAAAAAAAAAACAAAACAAACACACAAAACACGATAATAAACATGGAGTAGCCTAAACAAACAAACACACACACACACACACACACACACATACACAACTAACAAATGCACAGCCTGCATGAAATTTGTCAATGAGATTTAGCAACATCAATTGTAAACGAAAATGTTCTGAGCCGTTTAATGAATGCGAATGATAAAAATGATGTAGGCTAATTTTATTTAGAAAAGTCAAAATCCAAAGTGGTAAAGCCTTGTGTGCACCTCTGTCTGAACATATGCCCAGACATGATGACCAAAGTCTCTCTTTTGCTGCATAAAAAATAATAAAAATAATATAAAAAATAACCATAATAGCCTTACTATTCAGCATGGATGCTTCTGTGATTAATAAATTTATGGTTTGATTTAGAGCTACCAGACTAAATACATTTTCACCAAGCTATCTTGCAATCAAGGTGAGGGACAGAACACAATAAAAATCACACCAGGACGTCTGTGTAACTAAGAAAGCCAGTAACTTTACTGAATTCTCTTCAAAATACAAATACCTTTTTTTTAAGTCCCAGCAGGAGAAACAAATTTTATTCCATACATTAATGTTTACTACATACAGCTGAATCAAGTCCCTTGAGATACAGAGATGTGGTTTTAATTTAATGACATCTTGTCTTCAAGTGGCGACAAAGTCCAGCTTGTGCCGCTGAAAGCCTCTTTCTCCTGGTTAGAAAACAAAAAGACACTTTCTTTCAACCTTACCCATTGTAGGTTTATACAAGCTACATTTGTTACTACAGAATTTTTCAGCATTTTATTTTTTTTATTTTTTATTTTGTTATTTATATACTTAATGGAAACAACACTCGAGAGAGAGAGAGAGAGAGAGAGAGAGAGAGAGAGAGAGAGAGAGAGAGAGAGAGAGAGAGAGAGAGAGAGAGAGAGAGAGAGAGAGAGAGAGAGAGGCTCAACCAAAATTAAAAGGAAAAAAAAAATAATAAAAATAACCGGAGAGTCATATATTGACAGTCAGTTGAAATCTATATAACAAACAATGGCATTGTTTCATAATACTGTACACTGATTAGTTGGAGGAGGAGAAAGTTCCAAATTCTCGACAACTCATTGAAAGGTAATCTGAGGCACTGGGAGGGTGAGTCAGAGGTACCAACCACTAGCATGAACAACTTGTGAAGAAACACAATGGTCTCAAACCCAGAAAGGATAATGGATTGGCAAACATAACATTACTTTTTTTGTCTTTGGTAGAAAAAAAAAACAGACTAACATATGTCCTGTCAAAATCACAGAATGCACAATTGAACAAAACTAGTCACAATCCACTAAATGATGATACAAGCTTACACAAGCAGTCATGAAGTATCTATGACTGTCCTGTCTTATATTATAAAATCGTCAGTGCAATGTCGATTAATGTGACACTGGGAACTTTTAAAGGTTGTGAATATTATTCCAGAAAAAAATGGGGGTGGGGAGTGGGGGATTAATATTTAAGAGTGTGACTTCAATTTCAAAATGTCATTCTGAATTTATTTGCCCCTGAAAGACTCAGTCCGGTGAAGGGAAAAAAAAGAAGAAGAAGGAGAAAACAAAACAAAAAGGTGTGCAACTGCACATATTCCCTGTAATGGGGAAAAAAGTTATGACCATCATTTTTTTTTTATCATATATATTCATATATTAGAAAGCTATACACAAGCATGTTAATTTCACAGATTCTTTAAAAAGATTCTTAATATTATTATTCAATATACTTAGAAATACACGTTTAAAAACAAAACTACAAAGAGATAGAGAGAGACAGAGAGAGAGAGAAAGAGAAAAAAAAAAAAAAAACATTGAGCAAAGCAAGGATTCACTGTCTCAGATTTCATGGCTTATGGTTGAAAAGCCCAAGGTTTCTCGTTCTTTTACTATCATTTCTCGTATAAGCAAAGCTATCAAAACACATTCTGGCTCTTATAAACTACAAAAAGCCACAAAAATGCTTTGCATTGTATTCCTTTTTGATATGAAAATAGAAGCAAGTGTATCATACATTTTTTTTTCTCTTTTTCCTCTTTTAATACTGAACAACAACTGCAAGTCCTAGGTTTAAATGTCATCAGACTGAAGTAACATGGCTCTTAATTTAAAGTCCTTCATCTCGGCGATGCCACTCTGTCCTGCCATTTCCTTTCATTCAGCAGGAGAGTTTTTGTTTCCTGAAATACCCACTCCCCCATAACTTAACCAAGGAACCTGCACATATATCTGTACAATCCTTCGAAATTCTTGCATAACAGTTTTGTTTGTGTGAAAACAGCAATGATGACCAACCTTGACCCTTCCCCCGTGTCCCAGCCTTGTCTCTATGTACAATACGTTGAACCTGCAACATGACATTGTCACCCTTAACATACATTTAGCGAAGTGGCCCTCTGAATAGAGTGGCGCTAAAAAAAAAAAAAGAAGAAAAAAAAAAAGGAATCTGTACATATTGTACTGGTACATCAACTCAAGTGCTAAGCTATCACCTCTCTGCTGTGCTCCTCTTGTGGCTGAACATCACTGAGGCAAGTACTTTACAAAAGAAAAAAAAAGATCCAAGAGTACCTGACACTTTTTGTTGGTTTCTTACTCTGCATACATGTACACCTACACAACGTGTAAATATATATGCATGTGTGGCAATTCTTTACATTGTATTCCACACACCGCACAAGTAATGCATAGTAGCCCGCCCACTAAACCCTCCCCGACCCGGTTTGTACTAGTCCACCTTCCTTGTTTCCCTCCCTGAAATCCCGTCAATCACAACAATACGCATATCAGACACACTCTGATGAAATAATAAAAGTTAAAAACAAACGTTACAGGTCATTTCGAGAGCACTTCCTCCCCTCTCCACAGCAAATCAGAGAACAAGGGGAGAGTAATGATTGTGACTTGTCAAAAACGGCAGAGAGAAAGCGAGAACGAGTGAGGCGCCGTGGCATCGCGCGGGGAGGTCAGGATCGAGGATTGGGCTGTCCAAGGGGGGCATCGCTTATCATGTGGCCCACCCCTCTGAGAGGCGGACGCGCTTGATGGATGGGCTGTCTTGCTCGTCCAGGCCGGGCCGGCCCAATCCTAAGGGCGAATGGAAGTCGGGGCGGTGATCGTCGCGGTCGCTGCCCTCGTGCGAGCTGCCGCAGCTACTGAGGCTGTCGGCCGGGGAGCGTCCCGAGTCCTGGCGCCCCTGTGTGAGCGGGCCCTGGTGCTGCTGGTGAGACGGTAGCTGGCCATAGCCTCCTGGTGTGGTGCTGCTGGATCGATCTCTAGGAGGAGAAACAGGTTCGGACTTGATGTGCAGGCTTTGAGTAGAAGGCAGGGAGAGATTTGAACCCTGACATAAGTGAGAGCTAGAGCAATTTCTGTAGGAAGGAAAGGAAATGAAGGGGGTTACGGATCAGAACGAGTGCTCGTGCACTCCTGTACACAGGTGGCAGGAGATACAATCAAATCAGTGACATTGGTCTAAAAACACTCAAACATGGTCATTGCAGAAAGGAAATGCTGCATTACTTTAGAAAAACAAAGAGATGTTTATTTCCTACATTGTGACAAAGAACAGTAAGAGAAAGTGCGAGAAAGTTGCACAAGTTAAAGGTACACTATTGTTCAAAATTAAAGGGATAGTTCACCCAAAAATGAAAATTAAGTCATTAATTACTCACCCCCATGCTGTACCAACCCTGTAAGACCTTTGTTCGTCTTTGGAACACAAATTAAGATATTTTTGATTAAATTTGAGAGGTGGATCACTTCTACATAGGCTTCCTGAGGGATTGAAACTTGACGGCCCAGAAAGTCAATGAAGAAAATGTCTAAATATTCCATGTGACAACAGTGGCTCAACTATAAGTTTATCAAGTGACGAGAATACTTTTTGTGTGGAAATAAAACAAAAATTACGACTTTATTCAACTATTCCTTTGCATGCGTCATGGAAATCTCTTGAACTCTCGTCTCCTGCCCAGAAGGAAGAAAAGGAATAGTTGAATAAAGTCGTAATTTTTGTTTTATTTCCGCACAAAAAGTGTTCTTGTCGCTTGATAAACTTATAGTTGAGCCACTGTAGTCACATGGAATATTTAAACACTTTCTAAAATGACTTTCTGGGCCGTCAAGTTTCAATCCCTCAGGAAGCCTATGGAGGAGTGATCCACCTCTAAAATGTAATCGAAAATATCTTCATTTGTGTTCCGAAGATGAATGAAGGTCTTACGGGGTTGGTACAGCATGGGGGTGTGTAATTAATGACTTAATTTTCATTTTTGGGTGAACTAACCCTTTAACACAATACCTCATCTATACCTTCTTCTAAAAAAGTATATTTGTCTTAACATGATTCACTAAGCCTATTATAAGTGTTCATATTTTAAACTTGTCCATATTGTTTTGTTTGTTTGGTTTTTTTTTTGCTGGAAATTGGGCAGACGTTACTCACTTGTGTGTGTCTTGTCAAATCTGTAAATTGAGAAAAGTTGCTCGGACTACTTTGACATGAGTATGGTGTGGGAGATGTCACAAAGACTGATAAAGGTTATCTCCAACCTCCTGGGAATCACCGGTTTTAAACAACTGAGGTATTTGAAATGTTGTAAAAGCGACATGGATATGGTGTTTTTATTTCTCAACAAATGAGTAAGGTATTTTATTGAACAGATACATTACCATATGTACAGTAGTTTTCCAACAGAGTTTATTGTAAAGCATTATAGGGTTAGTTCACCCAAAAATGAAAATAATGTCATTCATGACTCACCCTCAGTTCGTTTTAAGCCCGTAAGACCTCTGTACAAGATATATTAGATTTAGCCAGAGAGCTTTCTGTCCCTCCATTGAAAATGTTTGTGAAGATTGTTTTGTTTACAGTGTGCATCTTCCTCAAAGATAACAGGTCAGCAGCATCTTACGTCACTGAACGCGGCTTGACAACAGAACAAGACAATACAATGCTGAATAAAGTCGTAGTTTTTGTTATTTTTGAACCAAAATGTATTTTCAATACTTCAAAACATTCCAACTAACCCACTGATGTCACATGGACTACATTGATGATGTCTGTATTTCCTGTCTGGACAAGGACAGTATACCATACATACATTTTCAATGGAGGGACAGAAAACTCACGGACTAAATCTAAAATATCTTAAACTGTGTTCCGAAGATGAACGGAGGTCTTACGGGCTTGGACCGACATGAGGGTGAGTCATTAATGACATAATTTTCATTTTTGGGTGAACTAACCCTTTATCTATTGTGAAGGGCCACTTCATAATGGTTGTTGAAGTGCTGTGCTGGAGTTTATTTTCAAGGAAGTACCGTGTCTATTAATGGATAAAGCTACAGTAACGTCTTCAGCTAGTCAGCTTGAGGTATTTTCCATCTAAACTGGTTATATCTCTTAATCCTAGTAGTGAATATTTTATGAGGATTACCGTATTCAGTAACACTTTATTTGAAGGGGTGTGCATAAGACTGGCATGACACTGTCATAAACATGACATAACTCTTGTCATGAACATGAAGGAGTCTTTATGCTTATGACTTTTGTCATTAAGTGTCATTTGGTAAATTATGACACTTTTAATGCAAAGTTAACATTGTTTAAAATGTCTTTGTTATGACAACTTGACATTATAAAAGACAAAAATGTCTTTGTTATGACAACTTGACATTATAAAAGACAGAAATGTCTTTGTCATGACAACTTGACATTAACCAAGAAATCATAACCTGTCAACCTGACATCTTTATAACTAGTCCAACGTGTTCCACTTTACTTGAGGTAAGGGGAAATACTGTTTTTTTTACAGCATTTGACAGTGTAATAACCCTTAATGACATCTTTATAACTAGTACAATGTGTTCCACTTTACTTGAGGACAAGCAAAATATTCATGACAGTTATAATGGTGTCATGATGGCCAAAGTCAAAACCAAACACATATGACATGGTAATGTAATGTTAACGCAAAGCTAAATAACTTCTTTAAGTTTGATAATTAGACCTGTTATGACATATTTGTGACAGGTTATGATTTCTTGGTTAATGTCAAGTTGTCATAACAAAGACATTTCAAACAATGTCAACTTTGCATTAGAAGTGTCATAATTTACCGAATGACACTTAATGACAAAAGTCGTAAACATTCATAAAGACTCCTTCATGTTCACGACAGGTGTTATGTCATGTTTATGACAGTGTCATTATGCACACTCCTTCAAATAAAGTGTTACCCAGTATTCATATTCACAAAGCCGAAGCACAACCAAAACAATGTTCTTCTGCAAAATGCATGTAGTTTTGTTTTTGAAATCACATAGTGTACCTTTAAGCGCATAAGGATTGATATGTGTATTGGTAATTACGTGTGTGTGTGTGACTCACCCCAGCTGACTGAGAGCAGAGTGCTGCATGTTTTGAATCTGATGTTGCTGCCATCCGCTCATTGAGCCCAGATGCAGAGTGTTGGCACTGTTGAAGCCAGATATAGAGGACAGATCTGCACTGCTCAGAGAATATTCTAGAAGAAAAAACGCATGATCAGGGTTAATATTTGCATGCATCCTAAACAATTGATGCAGCTTTTCTAGATAACAATAGCTCCGCCTGCTGGAGAGACAGAGCAACACACAGACTAGAAAAAAAGAGAAGAGATTCTGAATTAATTTAACCTGGGTTTAATGAATATATATATAAAAAGCTGAATAATAATAATATATATAAAAAAAAACTATGAAAATCTAATTAAAAATATTTATGCTAATTTTTACATCTGATTATGTTCATTTACAGTAATTACAGTTGTAATCGATTACTGAACAGTATTTTAAATTAATGTACTAATTGTATTAAATTATATTACATTTATTAAATTATTTATTAATAAACATTAAACATTACAATTACTAAATTTAATGGTATAACAATAAAACTAAAAATATATAGTCCTCTATAGAAAAACATTTGAAGCATTCTTATTAAGATGTCAACGTGTGTATAACGTGTTGTGAGTTTTAATGTAGCCGAGGTACCTACCAGTACCATATGAGGTGGAAATGGCTGATGGGTAACCGCCCATTCCCTGTCCCGGTAGAGTGGGCGTCGCTACAGAAACCACTGGGGTCGCCAGTGACTGTGCAGACTGAGAGTTGTTTATTCTCTGGTTCTATAAGAAGAGGAAGAGAGCAGCAGAACACATACAGATGACCTGTCACGTCAAGAACATAATCTGTATCTTCATCAAACAAACGAGGAAGCACCGCCCACCAATATAATGAAGGAAAAAAAAAAAATGGCCATTTGACATGAAGCACCACTGAACCTTCTCAACCTATGATTTACAATCCCTCATATGGCACTTGGTCGCTATAGAAACTCAAGGTCTCCAAGGCAACAGAACCAGTAAAAGAGGGGTTGGAGGTGTTTTTTTTCTTTTCCTGGATTGATGACTGAATGATGCGACAGAGATTAAGAAAAGAAAACCAGCGATAAGGAGAGATGGACATGGAGGGGTCAATAAGACCTGAGAACCATTCGACTCTTATACCACTAGATGTCACTCTGGAGCTTGTTCTGGAGATGTTCCTAGTTCACTACTACGAAATTGCGTTTAGGCACTTTGGCATTAGAACAATAAGCTACAACTGACCACACACTGGTCTGATCATTTTATGTGTATGAGGATGACAAATGGCCTTCAGATCTACCATCCTACGCATGTCACCGGTTTGAGTGACAGTGTCACTTACCAATAGAAGGTCAACATCCTCAGACTGATGGCAGTAAAGGGAGGGTGATAAATCCAGAATTAGCGTCATTGACTGACAGTGAGTGCAGCTCATAGCCGCCTACGACACTACGTGAAGCTACAGACGCGTACTTCACCAAACAAGACCAGTTTCTAATACTCTAACCTGCGCTTAGATAGCGAAACTACTGGAGAGGAAATGAGAAGAAAGGAGAGGAGAACCACAGAGGGTTACGAAGGAACCGAGGCGTGTGGTTTTATGGATGTGGTACTATCGTGGCTGTTAGTAAGATTCAACGCAACACACTTACGATGGAGGGCATGTTGTTCTTTGCCCCGGGTGGGATGAGCACTCGTAGGTCAGGCTTACGGCTGTTCATGCCCAGGTTCACCGGTGGAGGGGACTTGGCCTGCATGCTCTTGTTCATTCCTCCAGAGGACACCAGAAGTCCTGGAGAGTTACGGTGGTTTCCATAGCCATTTCCTAATGAGAGACAGACAGGGAGGGGGGGAAAGGCGTTAGACACAACAGAGCCAAATTGAGTACATCAAACTTTCACCATGGCACCCAATTTTAAGCAAGCTTCATTTCACTCTCTCGCCTGCACCAGAATGCATCATTTCCACCGTCATCTACTGTGAAGCTTCCATTCAAGCCTGTCTGCAGCTCTCCACACGGTTCCAGTGAGCCTTCACCACATGCAGCCATTAAACACTGTTTTATCCGTTCTGGAGTACTGCAAGCATCTTTCACCAAGAATGTGCTCTTTCAATTCAATGTTTCCACACCATTTCACACAACTTTCACCTCCACCACCACTCATTCATTTGTACCAAGCACTTGGTCAACACACCCTCTCATTCACCCTCCATCAAACCAAGCCAGACTAATTCAGCTACCCCAAATCACCCCGTCACGCTCAGATGATTTTCACTCATGAAATTATTATGATTCAAAATATGAGTATTTTTTTTTTCTCTGCCTCTGCACGAGTAAAAAGATCCAAGCTCTCAGTTCAACCGATTGTCACGGATAAGGTACATAATTTTGTCACTGATTCATAAGATAAAAGATGTTCTGAAAATATTTGTTTTAAAACGGTAACATTTTAACTTTGAAAATGAGCAGAGATTAAATAAAAGTGTATTTATTTTGTTTGTCAAAATTATGAAATTACATTATCACTCACTATCCATTAAAATCCAATACTTTATATAGATATAATGATTTATACATATAAAATACATTTGTAAAATATAATAAGCATAATATTAAGCTTCAGAGTTAAACATGTTTTTTATGCATTTATATAAAGTAAAAACTAAACTATTAAACTACTGCCGGAGAAAGGGATAAGGATTCATAAGGCATCACAGTTTTGTCAACAGTTGTCCGACTTTTTTTTTTTTTGTCAACAGCATCTGCTATTTAGGAAAACATTTACTGAAAAAAAAGAAAAAAAGAAAAGAAAACCCAATTTGGTAGGATTAATATATATTTTTGTTAGTATTATTATTAGGGCTGTCAAATGATTAATCACGATTAATCGCATCCAAAATAAAAGTTTGTGTTTACATAATATGTGCGTGTGTACTGTGTATAACTATTTTGTGTGTATATATATATATATATATATACACACACACACACACACACATACATGCATGTATATTTAAGAAAAAAATATAAATTATATATAAAATATTTATATATAATATAAATTATATATAAATCTATATACAGTATATATATATATATATATATATATATATATATATATATATATATATGTTAGTGTGTGTGTTTATAAATATAAAATAATTATACACAGTGCACCCACATATATTATGCAAACACAAACTTTCATTTTGAATGCGATTAATCGCGATTAATCGTTTGACGGCCCAAATTATTATTAATTTGAAAAAGGCCAGGCCTAAAGTTGAATTCATATTGCTAATATTTTCTTTATGACATGCATTATGGTGAAAACTATGATGCACTACTGATCCTCGTCTCTTTTAAGTGAGGTCTTTGGTTTTCAGCTATGGCGTATTCATGACAGACTGCTTCAATGTTTCTGTTTCAGAGCAAACTGTTGCAGCATCATGTCTCTTTAAAAAAATTGAGAGATGAAAATGTGGAGTGTGGGTAGATAAAGATAAAAAGAGAGAGGAGGCTCATTTTGTTCCTCTCGTGGTTTTGCGGTAAGGAGCCAGGTGTTTTATGAATAGAGACAGACAGGTGGCATTGGTAACTCATAATGCTTTAAGAGCTGATGTCAAATGAGAGCAAAACAGTAAAAACTTCATTAGGTAAAACATTTTAGTTCTGTCTTTTAGTCCACTGGTTTTGTTTCAACACTTTATATTAATTAAATTCATAAATTCATAAATTCATAATATTCCAGTCATTTCATAACCCTTTATTTCAACTGTAAAGGATCCACTCCAAGTCCCATCTGGAGCACAATGGGAAGGTTGCCACTATCACATCTCATTTCCCAAGGCAGCAGTCTCTATGAATGACATAAAATGCATAGCCCTTAACTACTGACAGTAAAGGTCGTCATTTGGCAATCAATGATAAATACATGTGTGTGCACATGTGGCTTTCTCTTATGACTACCACAAGTGGATCAGACAAGCAATCTTTATTCCTCATCCACAATTGCTAACCCAACTTCATCATCTCCAAAGAACCAGAGGGGTACATTATAACTCGAAAAAAAAAAAAAAAAATAGGAGGGATTGAGGAAAGAAGTACAGAGTCTTTGTTTCAACCCAAATCCCTCTTCTTTTTTTTTTCTTTCGAGGGGGAAAATGTGAAGTGCTGCATGGCTTTTGCCACTTAAAAGAGGGTTAGGAATTATACGGTAGACATAAATGAATTTCCCAATCATACACTCGAGAGGAAAACTAGACGCAGATGTCGTCCTCGGCAATTTCGCCCTGGTGATCTTTCTTTAATTTGAAGGCGATGGTTTTTGTTGTTTTCAAATGAGAAGTCTTGAAAGCGCAATTTGCACGATTCAAGGAAAAGAAGGAGGACATGAGCCGGGAACCAGGAAGAGCAACTGTGATTGTGAGAGATTGTGTTGGTACAAGTGTGAGCGGGTGGATGTACGTACAGCGCCATGTGCACTGATGCATTTCCTGTCTCCTCATACATAGTGAAGTACAGGGCTCGAAAAACAGCTGGCTGGAGCTCTTCTCTAAACACTTAAACAGCCACACTTCATTGTTCGCAGTGGAGATGAGGAAATAAAACTGCATTTGATCCCCTTAAAATACATCTCCACACTTATAAAGGAATATGACGGGCTCGGTACAAGTTGAGCTCAATCGACAGCACTCGTGGCATACTGCTGATTGCCACAAAAAAATTAGCTCAACACTCGCTCTCTCTCTAAAAACAAACAGTAATCTAGGTTACAATAGGAGTGAACCAGGGCAATTAATGCACATACAAATATTCACTGTTTCTATAGTATAGCACAATTTTACTAAGAATTGTTTTCTAAAAATAACATTCATTATAAAGTTTCCATGTAAAGTTATAACTTTGACGCAATGCCATAAACTAGCGTAAAAATAATGATTCAAGCAGCTTTACGTACCTGCTTTTATAAAGTTATGATCTGCACATTTCTGTTTTTAAATATTTTAAAATGATACACCTTTAAATACACCCCCCCCATTCATGTCCATTATAAGTGCCCCCATTCACTTCCAGCATGTATGCTGGTATCAGCATTATGTCACATGTGCTGTTGGTCGTGCTTCACTTGTTTCTGGTTTTGAAGCTAAATATTCCTTTAAAGTCTTTAAAGCTACACTGTGTAACTCTTTTAGTTTATTATTAGCTAAAAACACTTAATTCTTTCAAAAATATATGTGCTCATTAATGTATATTTACTTCGTTCATGTAATAAAGTATTCTTGTGAGTGTATAATATGCCATTGAAAATACATATGGGTGAGGGGTTCTAATGTCGGTCGTCATGTTGCCCCTCCATCTTGAAAGTACGTTAGCCAAAGAGGGACATACCTGTTAATTCAAGCTTCGCCTTTCGCGTTTACATTCGAGTTAACACTCATGGACGAGGTCGAACTGGAAGCCATGTTAATCTTGGACTACAATGGCCACCGTAGGAGTTAAAGCAAAATCCGAATTGAGAGAAACAGAAACTAATATTCACTAGATGGTCATATATCTTTTCACCGCTAGATGAGGGTACAAATCCCAGAGTGTAGCTTTAACAAATAATTTAGGGCCATATATAATGTTTACTGAATATCAGTGAATTTTAAACTTTTTAGGTTCAAGCTGTTTGACTGATACACTGTGAAAATACAAACACTTTCTGTAAATATGACAGCACAAAAGGACTGATCGACCGAACAATTCATAGGCCTCTGTTCTGCTCTGGTAACCATAGAAACATGTGATTTCATGATATGTGCAGGTTAAGGGGCCTGTACAGTACAGTACACCCTGAGCCAATCATAAACACGTGGACTGCTCAAATCACACGGTCAGAGATCTATTTAACAAGAGAGCTGCCATTAAGCACCCACAAACGCAAGCAAGCTTACCCTCATATGATACTGTAATAATAATATATTAAATATATATATATATTTAAAAATAATATATTTTATATATAATATATAAAATATATGTGAAACAGATTTGGAAAATGCTCCAGTGCATAAATGTGTTTGCGCTCGGAAGAACGTCAAAAGTGTCTATTTACAATGTGTTTTTGCAGTGGTGAGCAGTGCAGCCAATCAGAGATATAGTTATTGATCTCTTAGGGCTCAAAATTCCCTTTTACATTCAGTGCTGAGTTATGAATGCTTGTGAAACCTCTCATTAACAAAGTGTAGACACGATATAAGTAAGAGGTTTATTCTGCATTGCTGCCAGCTTCATTGATTTTAATGGACTTTTGTGAGATCGCAATTACCTGACAAAGCGACAGCATTTTAGTGATTGTAAAGGGAGCGATCTTGGCTCGCTTTCGAGGCTGCAGCCTATATAATCCATTGAATAAAACTATTGTTATGCTGCTAAAAGGACCGACGGCCAATTGCATGCTGCAAAGTTTCGGAAGTGACATTTACATTTACATGTTAAAATTGTAATGCAGCAGTAAAAAGGCAGATTGATAGAAACATATTCGCTATCCTATTATCCGGACCCCACCATATACCATTTCGGAACTATAGTCATCCCTGATTGGTCTTAACCCCAGTGACGGGTAAGGTTTAGGGGCGGGGTTAGGGGTAGGCCATCGTGGGGTCCGGATAACAGGAAAGTACCACATATTCATAGCAAAATATATATTTTTAATTATATTCCAACTATTGGTAAAAGTGATGACTTGTCAAAAATCTTAAATATCTCACTGTACACTGCTACACTCTAAAAAATGCTGGGTTGTTTTAACCCAATTTTGGGTAAAATATGGACAAACCCAGCCATTGGGTTACATTTTAAAGTTATATTTTTAACCCAATTGGCTGGGTTTGTCCATATTTTACCCAAAATTGGGTTAAAACAACCCAGCATTTTTTAGAGTGTATGGAGGAGTCTGTCCTAGAGGACCCTCAATAATTACAGAAGCACCCTCAGTGATTTGATTCTGGAAACAGGCCTGGCCATAGGTGATTAGCAATACCAAGCAAGAGTTAAAGCGACCCGCCAAGAGCATACAGACAGAAATGATGAGTTAAACTAAGGACGTGTGCTAGACACTGGTGATGAATGAGCCACAGCGACTTGATTTATGGATCAGAAGCAGCACATCTGGGATTCAGGTGGCCAATAAGTAGCGCCAAACTTATTTAACTCTTTTTTTTTTTTCGTTGCTTGTTCTTTAAGTCACTGAAAGCGGCATCTCAGATTCAAAACCAATGCGCTTTAGGCCAAAACAGTGTCCATCTTCTGACTCATGCTGTTTCCCTTGCAAAAGCCACACAAGTATCTTCCCTGTGTGCTTGTGGCCCAGCTATCGCCCTCGCAATGGGGAAGTACTAAAATTACAGCTGCCCAGAAACGAGCGGTCCCCTCCACACACACAAATCGCCTGATGTGTACACGTGATAAAGGAGCCGATTCTATTTCTGGGGCTCCACAGAGGAGGCTTAACTGTAAATGGGCTTGGCCTAAGTTTCCACTCAGCGTCAAATCGAGCTGACCAGCTAGTGTGGTTAAGCGCACGCTTGCTTTCCCTGCGAGTTGGACATTGTCTGATTTCTTATTGTGGTGTAACGGTCGCATTAATCCTGTT
The DNA here is from genome assembly GCA_038021265.1 of Cyprinella venusta. Classification (NCBI taxonomy): domain Eukaryota; kingdom Metazoa; phylum Chordata; class Actinopteri; order Cypriniformes; family Leuciscidae; genus Cyprinella; species Cyprinella venusta. The sequence continues at coordinate 24,354,849 of CM075865.1, read as the reverse complement.
GTCGTCCGTGTTTGTTGACTCGGTGTTGAGGTTTCAGGCCAGCCTCGGTTCAAGCAACTGAAAGAACTGCACATGCACTGCTACTTCAATGACCCGTAAACTGCAGAGGTGTGGTTGGACCAAATGCCTGTAAGCGGTAAATTAACAATAAAAAAAGATCGAAATAAAACACTTAATGGACTTGCTACTCACTCCTTTGAGATAAAATAGACTTTCTCACATGTGTTGGCTGACCTCTCCATATCTCATAGCACAACATGTGTCGCAGATGCATAAATACATGTAGCAGAGGATTTGCGGTTGTCTGAGAATGCCAGGCTGACAGCCAAACAATGTGACTGACATCAGAACATGGCACACTTTGCTAGAAAACACCACTCCATAACATAACTTTAATAAAAATAGCATAAAAACCTAACATAACATAAATAAAATTTGTTCAAATATATACACATACTAGACAATACTGTTCAAAAGGTTGTCTTTTTTAATGGTTTTGTCTCTTATGCACACCAACGCTGCACTTTAAAAAAATATTGTTGGTTTAACTTAAAAAAGTAAGTAACCTAGTTGCCTTAATATTTTAAGTTGATTGAACTGAACAAAAGTGAGTTAATACAATGAAGGAGATTCATTTGATCATCAGAAACTCAAAATAATAAGTTATCTCAACTAAATAAATTATTGAAGTTGATTTGACAAAAGAAAAAATGTTATAACAAATCTTGAATATATATATATATATATATATATATATATATATATATTTACAGTGTGTTTATTTTTTGTTCGTTTTCTGTTTTTAGTATTTGTAAAATGTAATTAATTGCTGTGATGACAAAGCTGAACTTCTAGCACCATTACTCCAGTCTTCAGTGTCACATGATCCTTCATAAATCATTCTAATATGCTGATTTGGTGTAAAGAAGCATTTATTATTTATTATTTTTAACATTGTAAATGTTGTAAATAATTGTGCAGCTTAATATTTGTGTAAAACAACGTTCACTTTTGATCAACATTACATGCATCCTTGCTGAAAACAATTTTAATTTCTTAAAAAAAAAATCTTACTTGGTCGAAACTTGTGACTGGTATATAAACAATATATGTACTTACAGTATATATTATTAATTATTGTTTATTGTTTATATTTAGATTAATTGCGAGTTTCATTCTTAATGCAATGTCTGCACTACTACTACTACTACTCCTAATAATAATAATAATTAAGTAATTAAAAAAAGGATACTAAACATCTTGGAATCAATAAGTAACTAAGGCTGCTAGAAGAGAGCGAGAGAAAAGGAGTCATGAATATTCATGTATTCTCTATTAGACCATTAAAAGGCTGCTTGTGTCGTTTGACTCTCTTCAACTCTTGTTTCCAGAGTTGTGGCCTACATCAACTCCACACTGTGCCCTGTGTTAGCCTGTCGTCGGCACAATGGCTATATTTGATGGCTGTAGACCTTGAATGTGGACAGCATGGCCACACCAACAAGTGGTACTATTGTGCATTCGAGACAGTGAGAAGAGGGGGTCAGTTGACAGACCTTACCCTCGCCCTCATACAATAGACTCAGGGCCAGACAAGGTTACCCAGCTGTGTCTCAGCAACCCGGAGGCCAAGTTCAAAACATCTACTATCCCGCTTTAAATATCCAAGCCATACTTCAGCAGTGACCACTGGTTAGTGGTTAAGACTGCAGACCCACACACACACACAGACGCAAACAGATGCACAGACACGCATACACAGACGTCCACATATACCCACAGACTCTGAGGCAACCACAAGCCAAAGCATCAATCCGACTGTATAACTATTCCTTTCAAGTGGATTGTTCTGGTATATAGAAACTCATATACAAATTCTCCAAAAGGACTGGGCTACTCGATGGAAAAATATTCCAAGTATGTCTCACTCCAAACACACGGTAGCCCTTATCCTACAAAGTACATAAAGCAGAAGTACAGGGTGAGCGGAGAGCTGTGAGCGCTATCATTTTCAGACAAGAGCTGAAGCAAACAAACAAAGGGACATGGCTCAGACAGAACAGGATATCACTAATGCCAATATGCCTGTTTACCTCTTTACTAAAAAGCTGACATTTACAAAGCTTATAGGGATGAACATCTCTATCTGCTTGAAGATCACACAACAAGAGATTTCACCAAACCTGACCAATTCAGTAAGGAAATGGTTTAATGCTAGTTGCACTAAAAGGATTGGGGTCAATACAATCTATTTATAAAAAAAAAATAAATAAAATAAACGTTACCTAATAATAATAATTCATCAAAGATGCATTAAATTGATCAGAAATCACTGCAAAGACTTTTATGATGTTACAAAAAATTCACATTTCAAATAAATGTAAAGTAGCGCAACTGTATTCAACATTGATACTAACACGAAATGTTTCGTGATCACCAAATCAGCATATTTCAATGATTTCTGAAGGATCACGTGACACTGACTGAAGACTGAAACGACTGCTGAAAAAATTCAGCTCAATATTATTATTTTTACTGTATTTTTATCAAATAAATGCAGCCTTGGTGAGCATAAGAGACTTCGATCAAAAGTATTAAAAAATAGTACCGACTCCTAAACGTTTTGCTCAAGTGTGATAATACTGATGCGCACGTTAACACAACACAACTATTGTTCACAGTAATCATTTCGCAAGAATTGAAGTGAAAAAAACAAAACCAAATATTTTCAGTTACTGAGGCCGTTGGGTTTGAACCAATCCAGTTCAGTCCAGTTCACTTAATGACTAAAGATTGCGAAGAAATTACTGTGAGTACAAGCCCAGTTTAAACAAACAGTTTTGCTGAAAATTTGCGAGGCTGGTTAGAGCTGGAAGAGAATTCGTGCAGTTATTGGCTGAGTAAAAGTCATGATGGAGAGGGAACATACTGTAGTATGTGGGGATGCCGTCCTTACCAGCACTGGTGCCCGCGCCAGTGGAGAGATCAGTGCCCATCAGACCACCTAGCATGAGAAGAGAAAGACAGAGAGAGAGAGAGAGATTCATTCAGCTGACATCCATATCCTACCACAAAATCTTCTTTCTTAAAACTGTCTGATCATTTATTCAGCTCCATCACGCCATTAAGATCATCCTCCCTTCCAGCATGTTTAAGAGCGAGGGAGACCGAAAGACAAATATAAGGTCACAGAGACGTGTGTGTGTGTGTTTGTTTGTCTGAGAAGAACAAAACACTGTCCTTTTCCACCTCAGCACACTTTTCTAAGGAGGAAGCGATGTGGCCTACGGGGCTCGACCGCGGTGTCCAAGAAAAATTACACATTTTTATTTTTAAGCATGCAGGGGAGCAAGTGTGGTCAGAGGCGTGCAGGCTGGGCCAAAACTCATATTTAGCTAAGCGCTCCTGGAACACAGAGCTGATTGCATCAGGAGAAAGCCGTTTTAATGACAGAGCTGTGGGTGAGAGACTCGGTCTAATGAAGCAAGACAACACAACAATAACAAAGTGCCAACAGGATCGTGCTGTGCACTCTAAAAGAAAAGGTTCTGTACAGAACCTTTAAGGGTTCTGGTCAAGCGCATCATATATAAAACCTTTTTTGGGTTCCCATCATGGGATCCTTTTTTTCCCCCATCATGGTTTACTCTTTTATTAATTATTAAATTTTAAGTCATGTTATATTTTGATTTAATCATATCATTTAAACAGCTTGTAAACATGCTTTATCACTAGAATTGTTTTAACTAATTCATTAAACATGAAAGTATTATGCAATCATTTAAGACATTTCTTTTTTTTTTTTTCTAAAAATGTATTAATATTGGCCATAAGAAAATACAGAAAAAAAGGCCATATGAATATAAATATAGGGGAATGCTGAGTATTAAATTAATTATTGGTAATATTATGCTGTATGTATGGCAGGGAATTTAATACTATTTTAATTACTATTATTTTTAATAGTATTTTTTAATAGGACTTGGTCACATCAGCAGGATAAAAAAAAAGTTGTTTCAGGGGCAATGAAAGGTATATTTTAATAAAATGTATGTTTTTTACAATCACACTATGCATAATATGATATATATATATATAGTATATATATATATATATATATATATATATATATATATATATATATATATGTATGTATGTGTTTACCTGCACTAGGTGGTCTGTGTGTGACCCCGGGTGACATGCTGTTCCTCTGCAGGCTGTGGTGGGCCAGTGGAAGCAGGTTATGATTGCCTGGGTAGATCTGGTTATTCACTGGGATGGGCATCTCGTAGGTGGAAGAGGGCACGGCCTGGTTGGAGACAGAAGCAATAAATACCTTTAAAATACTGATTAGAAACAAACTACAATAATAATGGTAAAAACAAGTTAAACGCACTGAAAGGGGCACAAAGGCAATGTTCTGCATACAATTCTGACTTTTTTCTCGCAATTGCGGGTTTACATCTCAAAATGATTTTTCTCAGAATTGCATGATACAAAGTCAAAATTGCAAGTGGTAAAGTCAAAATTGGGAGGTATAAAATTGCAACTATGAGAAAAAAAGTAATAATTTTGACTTAATATCTTGACTTTACTTGACATCACACTTTATTTCTCTCAATTGCGAATTTAAATCTCGGAATAAAACAATTTAAAATATAATTACCACTTTTTATCTCACAATTCTGAATTTTTTGTGAGTTATGTCAGAATTGTGAGATAAAAAGTCGTAATTATCTTTTAAATTGATTTATTCTGTGGCAGAAACAAACTTCCATACGCACTGTAAAAAAATATTGTTGGTTTAACGTAAAAAAATCAAGTAACCTGGTTGCCTTAAAAAGTTCGTTGAAATGGAAAAATTGAGTGAATACAATGAAGGAGATTGATTTAATCATCAGAAACTCAAAATATTATGTTATCTGAACCACATTAATTATTTAAGTTGATTTGACTAAAGAAAAAAATGTTGTGATATCAAATCAAGTGCAAATATAGATATATATTTTTTTACAGTGGGCATCAATTCTTAGAACTCCCGAGAAGTATTTCTGTCCATTTTCTCTGTTATCTACCCTAAAGGAACAGGCTGAGATGACTCTAACTTCTCTAAATCTCTGTAAATCCTCTTGTTCATGTCACTCCAAAAGACACAGGCTTAACCTTGAAGAGAGTCCTTCCTACTTCACATTATGTTTTCTTAAGGACAAAATAGCCCCTAATTGTAGCCATGTGTCCTAAGGGTCTGTAAGTGCTCATCTGGGAGAGCATCAACTGACAAGAACTGAAGAGGAGCCTCTCGCTCTTTCTCACTCTTTCATTCTTCATTAACTCACAAGGCCACAGCAATCATGGCTTGAGGCAGCCAAATATTTTCTCTCCGCAGAGGTCTTGGCGGGCACAGCTTCACTTTTGTTAGGTGTTCATTTTTCCGTCTTTACCTTCATGTTCTGTTTGGAGTCTCAGAGACCCTAAGGCTTTTTAATAGCTTGAAAAATATTAGTTTGATGCTTCATGACTTTTTGGAAATTGTATGAGAACTAATTTATAAACCACATTCTAACCTTATTATAACACCAATCAGTTATTGTACATTGATTTTTTTCCCCTGGGGTAATAGTCAAATATGTTATTAGACCACATTCCTAAGAAGTGCATGTCATGTCTATACTGCTTCAGTAAATATCAGCCTAATTTAATTATATGATTGTATTTAATAAAATGTATTGAAAATAAGGGGTCAAATCTAAATTACATTTTTTTTTGTTTACAGTAATTGAACCTAAGCAATAATAACAGTCAAACTTAACAGAACATGGGGGAATCTTAAGCATCTTTGCTAAGATTTCTGAACTGCATCCCTATTTTTAAATGAAAGAGATTTCCACATCTTCTTGTGTACGTGAGGCTGCACATCTTCGGCATGGTGCCTTTCTTCCTCTTTGTGTACTGTACTTTCAAACTGGTAAAACTATAACTCAGTTACTGTGACCACAGAGCGAACTGCAACTATCTTCCCCACTATTACTCTATTTACCAGTCCACCCAACCCTTCCCATAACCAATAAAACACTGTAGCTTACTGGATATATCTTTAATCACAAAATAAATACATATTAAAATCATGCAAGTTGCTAAGACTTCCAACTTTCCTTGAAGATGATCTTTCATTTCTAACAGCATTGGCAAACTACCAAGACAGACAGACAGACAGACAGACAGACAGACAGACAGACAGACAGACAGACAGACAGACAGACAGACAGACAGACAGACAGACAGACAGACAGACAGACAGACAGACAGACAGACAGACAGACAGACAGATAGATAGATAGATAGATAGATAGATAGATAGATAGATAGATAGATAGATAGATAGATAGATAGATAGATAGATAGATAGATAGATAGATTTGTGCTGATTTATTTATTTAATTTTTTTGTTTTTTCTGCATCATATTTGAGATACTTGAGATATAATACTGAACTGATCAATATGAGGCTAACATCATGACTCTCAACATGCAGTATATTGTCTTTAGTGGAGCATGCTGTTTTATTTCTCTTATTTCTTAGTAGCTAGGAATGCACATGCGAGATCTGCAAATTAATTTGTTGAAATCAATCAGGCTAGTGCCGGACACGTAATAAAGAGAATCTATTTCTGAATACCAATCGGTGGAAGGCCTTCCAAGGCACAAAACACTCTGAAATGACTGTTTTTCTGACAGTCTTTGTACTTCTACATGTTTTAGTTATATCTCAGAAAGACAATTAACACCCGTGCATCCAAGGGCAGTGCCAGTGTATATACTAGACACAGCATACTAGATCTACATGATTTTATATGAGATCTTTATACGGTATTAAATCAAGATTAGAATAAACTGCTTTGTTTCTCCAAATATGTTTGTTAGCTTTTTCCACAAAGCTGTTAGTTTTGAGCCTCTCCTCTCTTCACTGTACTTACAGATATCTTCTGAGTCTTGATCATTAGATCAAACTCTTCGTTAATCTGTTTGTATTTCTCCTCCGTGCGCGGAGTAAGAGCGAGAGCAGACTCGAGCTCCAGGCTCTCGCCGCCTTTGTTCTCCTTCTTGCTCAATGCCTGATGGCCCGCACAGATCGAACAGTGAGCCAGAGCACAAAGAGAGAAAGAGAAAGGAAGCATGAGAGGGCTAGTCTGAAATGCAGGTACTTACACATATCCTCTGCCTGCTGATCATGTGCAGATCAATGTCGTTGTTGAGTTTATGGAACTTGTCGTCTGACTCGGGGCTGTGGCCCACCGAGTCGTCTGCGTCGGGGTCAGGGCTGTCACAGCCATTTAGACCCTTCTTTCTCAGGGTCTGTAAATACAAGTTTGAACACAGTTCAAATACCAACCACCAAGTAGTCAATCAGGTGGGTCATACAAGCTGTATTTAGACAGGATTAAACTGATTGCTTTCCAGAGTTCAAAACCCATGTAGCTCACTTAGGTATTTGGGGGAAACTATACCTCAAAGGTTTTATGTACAGTCATGAAAAGATTATAGGGTCAGTGAGATTTTTTTTTTTGATTTTTTTTAAAGAAAGAAAGAAAGATACATTTCATTAATACATCTAAGGAAAGACTCTTTAAATTAAGCTAAAGTATAAAGCTAAAGCAGTAAAGACATTTATAATGTTACAAAATTTCTCTATTTCAAACAAAATGCTGTTCTTTTGGAAAAAAAATCATCAAAGAATATTAACTGTTATACAAGAAATACACGTTTCTTGAGCAGCAAATCTGCATATGTGAATGATTTCTGAAGGATCATGTGACACTAGGAATAATGCCTGCTTAAAATTGAGCTTTGCCATTGCAGTAATAAATGAAATATTAAAATGTTGTAAAACAGAAAACAATTACTTAAAATTGTAATAATACTTTGAAATATTACTTTTTTTGCACTATATATCAAATAAATGGTGTGCATAAGAGACTTCTTTCAAAAACAATCAAAAACAATATATATATATATATATATATATATATATATCCCACCAACCCCAATTGTTTTCACGATAATGTATATATTGAATTTAATAATAATTTATTTTATTTAATAATTTTTAGGCACATTTTTTTTACTTTATTCGTCACTTGTGGACCACAGTTTGAGAACCACTAGTGTAGAAACGTTAAAAGATTTATTAACCATGGAATTCAAGCTGACATTTTATATTTTAGAATCTTGTTTGCTTTAGACTATTTGCATAAGGTCAGGTTATTTATATTTATGTAATATAAAATAATCATACATATTCCTTTAAGTCAGTGTAAAGGAAGTTGTCAAAAGACAAGATGACACACACACACACACACACACACACACACACACACACACACACACATTCACACAGACAGGAAGGACCAACCTAAAATAAAACTGTTAATATTTAACCAGGTCTGGGTATCAAAGAGAAAAATATCTAAATGTGATTTCAGGAGCAAGGAACAGTCCTACTGCGACTGACCACATGAGAGAGACGCCTATAGACCCGGCCAAAATAGATTAACAGAGAGACGCCCAAGGAACATAAAAGATATTGAGATTATTTTGATATAACCAATAACATACTGTAGACAAAAATTGTGTGATGAAGCTGAAAAGTTGTGCTATGCTTAAGCAAACAACAGTACAAGAAAGAATTGCGGGCTCTTCTGATATTTTAAAGCAGCAGTTTCTCTCTCTGCCACCTGATGGCCACCTTCTTGTAGGAATGAGATCTTCCTCTCGCAATAAAAGTCAACCTATGAGAGTATTACTTTTGCATTAACACTAACACATCTTAAAAGATTTTACCATCAAGCCATTGTGTTCATTCAGTGTAGAGATTCTGCAATCCTGAGAGATAAGCTAATATTAGAAATTCTGAGAGAAACATTATGTTTTGTTAAGTTTTGGGGTTTTTTCTGTGAAAAGAAGAAATAAAAACTTGTGGCACATGCCGCACCAGACCCAACCCCCTTCAACTGTCTCGTGACATTATCTGCACAAGGTTCTCGAGGAGTCTGACGTCTCATCAAAGCGGGAGGCGTTCCGCTGGATCAACTGGCTTTAAGTGTGGCGTGGCGGGATATTAGCCACCAGCTAACATATGTGCAGCTTGCGCTCTCACACAGAGTCCTTCTCTGCCTTCATCTGCCTGTCTGAATCAATCACACAAGAATTAATTTACTCTGCTGACGCGAGGGCTTGATGAAGACGGGTTTCTCATCCTCTTTTCTTCGCTATGACACGCTTCTATTAGGTGTTGAGGGAATGTGTGGAGAGCGGCACTGTGAGATGAGAGCTTTTTCTTTTCTTCCTTTATACATATTGAGCTTATCAAATGCTTTGATGATGAGTACCAGTCTGGTTGTTTGTGCGACTGAAATAGAAAATGACAGATTTTGAGTTTAAGTTATTAAAAAAAAAAGACGAACTAAACAACTTCACAATGCAATATATCCGTGAATTACTGCTCCAGGTGTCCTAATTGTGGTAGTCCAATCAAATTGGTTACTTCAAAAGTGTTTTTGTTTTTTGATAGGATGCCCCCTAACTAGCAGGACTAGCAGGTATTGCCTCGACACCAGGGTGGGGGAAGTTTGTGGTGTTGTCGATCTAAAGCAAAGGAGTGCGCAGAGGCAGAGGGAGGCCATGCTGGCTGAGTGAGCACTCAAGCAGGGATCGGCAGTTTAAGACCCAGCATGAAGTCGCTCTGAACCCCCTGACAGTCCGCAGCTATGCCACTCATTCCAGATATGTGCACCTGTCAGAGTGTCCACACCTGTCACCAGCCCTCGCAGACACACACACACACACACACATGTTCTGCTGTAGGGTGGTAGAGCTAGACAATCACAGAGTGTATGCTGAAGATGGTCATAAATGGCTCAACAAACATCCATTCCCCTGAGAGGAATGTGCTCAGATGTTGCTCTCTCATAGCGCAGGAGGCTTAGAGGATGTCTTAACTGTAGTTTGAAGCATCAACTTTTTCGTAGTTTCATTAAATTCAAAATTGACACAAATGAGACATAGAGAGTACAGAGCTATAAAATGAATTATCACAGCTCAGGTGAATTTAATGGGATGTAAATGTGACTTTTGATTGCAGATTTGGCAAATATGAGCATATTTATCGTTTTCCCAGTAGAGCAAAATTCTCTTTTTGAACTTGTGAGAAATAGAGACAGTAAAAGGATCTCATAACAAGTGAAAAAAAATCATATAAACAATGCCTAAAAAACAGGTCATACTAAATAATAAAAATACATTATTCATATGCAATAAATTCATACTAAATATATTAATACAATGAATTGAATTGAATTAAACTGATTTTAGGCCCACTTTTTATCTATAAACTTGGGATACTTTAGGGACAACCAGTGACAACAGATCCATTTGGTTTCTTGGCCAGTGTGAGCGAATGAGATGCGTTGAGAGAGAAGACACAATACATTACTTGGGTCTCTTTCTCACTTTCTCAAAGGGATACTCCACTTTTTTTTGGAAATAGGCTAATTTTACAACTCCCCCAGAGTTAAACAGTTGAGTTTTACAAAATTCATTCAGACGATTTTCTGATATTTAGAAGAATATCAGTAACCCAGACAGTTTCTGTTCTCATTGACAATATATATTTTTGGTAACACTTTATTTGAAGGGGTGTGCATAAGACTGACATGACACTGTCATAAACATGACATAACGCCTGTCATGAACATGAAGGAGTCTTTATGAATGTTTATGACTTTTGTCATTAAGTGTCATTCAGTAAATTATGACACTTTTAATGCAAAGATGACATTGTTTAAAATGTCTTTGTTATGACAACTTGACATTAACCAAGAAATCATAACCTGTCACAAATATGTCATTACAGGTCTAATTATCAAACTTAAAGAAGTTATTTAGCTTTGCGTTAACATTACATTACCCTGTCATATGTGTTTGGTTTTGACTTTGGGCGTCATGACACCATAACTCTGTCATGAATATTTTACTTTTCCTCAAGTAAAGTGGAACACATTGTACTAGTTATAAAGATGTCATTAAGGGTTATTACACTTTCAAATGCTGTAAAAAAAAACAGTATTTCCCCTTACCTCAAGTAAAGTGGAACACGTTGGACAAGTTATAAAGATGTCAGGTTGACAGGTTATGATTTCTTGGTTAATGTCAAGTTGTCATGACAAAGACATTTCTGTCTTTGTTAATGTCAAGTTGTCATAACAAAGACAATTTTAACAATGTCAACTTTGCATTAAAAGTGTTATAATTTACCAAATGACACTTAATGACAACAGTCATAAACATTTATAAAGACTACCTCATGTTCATGACAGGTGTTATGTTTATGACAGTGTCATGTCAGTCTTATGCACACCCCTTTAAATAAAGTGTTACCATATTTTTTCCTACTATGGAAGTCAATGAGACCAGTCTGGTTACTGATATTCTAAATATCAGAAAATCGGCTGAACGGATTCGAAAACGGTAAAACTCAACTGTTTAACTCTGGGGGAGTTGTAAAATGAGCCAATTTCCCAAAAAAGTAGAGTATACCTTTAAGCAAAAGTCTCTATTTGAACTCCATTTAACGTTTAACGCCATTTAGGAGAAACATTTGAGACTTTAAAAAGATCCCACTAGTAATTTTGTTTTCCCATGGGTTTATAATGACTCATAATCACTCTTATGCTCTTCATTTCTAAAAGAAGGCAAAACACACAGCCAATGCAATTGATTTCCCAAGAAGCAACGGCAAAATGAATGCTTCTAGTTTGCCGGTCTAAAAATAAGATACAGTAGACAACAAACACCCTACTTGGACCAAGCAGTGAGAACATTCTGACGTCTTAATAGCTCCGCGAGATGAAAGCTGCATGATCGTCCTTCCAAAACATCGATGAGAAGTAATCAATCTAACAAAGTGGAAAATGGCCAGGCGGTGGTGAGGGAGGGGGCTGATAAAAAGCTAAAATACACAGAAATAGTCAATACAGAGCTGTGGAAGTGCAGCGCGGCTGGAGGTTTCTGAGAATCAAGGATGGGTGAAGACAAGGAAGGGAAAAGAGTGGGAAGGAATGTCTCCCTCAATGGTATGCTCCTAATTAAACTTCTTCATACTTCTCTCCTGGCTCCTTCTGTCAGACCTCCTCTCTGGGCTGAAGCCTAAATAATGGACTGATATCAACTACGGTCTTGCAATTCCAGCTGTAATCAAGCCAGAGAAACTCTAGCTCAAGTAGCCAAAGGATGATTCCCTACTGTCTTCTTCACTACTGATCATTTTACTCTGACCTCTTTTTAAAATCTGAACAGTGTCCAGTGCTCATTTAGACATCTAGTTAAAACCAGGCCAGATTGATGAGGGATTCTGACCCAGACAGACCTCATGGTTTATTTTTAAGAGGATTTCTGTTGTGGAATGGAGATGACAGGTTTGCAAGTCTGGCGAAAGTCCCTCATATACTGCTGGAGACCATGGAGATACAACAGAAAAGCTTAATTTATATGATCTGACGTATTTTAAAGGGTTAGTTCACCCAAAAATGAAAATTCTGTCAGTATTATAACATAATGGTCTATGATATTGGTCCACTGGTTAATTATCAACGTAATTGTCAATTAACAATTACTGTTTTAGCTTTTGACGGAAGCTTCTTAAAGTTTGACCAGTTTTAACAACTGTTAAATCAGGAAATGAGTTTGAGTTGACATTCTCTTAATTTGTCCTTTCGTGGAATTGTAATGAAGTTGATGAAATGTAAACAGAAATTTCTCAAATGACAACAATCCTGACTAATAATCACGATTATTACTGTTGAGAAAAATAATTAGTTATCACATGTCTGTGTCGCTGCCATAATGATTCAAAGAACTTGCACTGATAATCAAAGTTTGCAGGTCCTAGCAGAACAGTTACACTCATTTTCATTAGCTCACATTAGCGGTTTACAAAAAAAAAGACATAATTTCACCTAGGGCTCTATTTTGGCAGCTCAGTGACTCTCCTTGCTCAGCACATGTACTGGTGTTTTTTCCACTTCTTTCTCTCTTATACAAATCCACTATAACACCACTAACTCCAAGGTGGTCCCATTAGGCCAACAGAGATGACATCATGCACCTCAACAGTCATGCCTCCACCATGTGTGTGCTGCGATTAACTTGGAGTTAATTATTGCGTACAGTCATGCACGCCTCTTGCTTCAACAGAGTGGATGGAGGTCAGAGAAAGCTCAGTGACAGAAACGCACTCAATCTAAAAGCGCTCTGCAGATGGCCTCACTGAAAACCCTGTGCTTTGATATGGTACTTTTTTGGGGGGGAGATGGGGGGGATCCTGCTCCCGTTGAACATGAGAGTGCAGAAGTTTAGGAAGAGAGCCAGTCTGTCTTGACCTTATTGGAAGCATATGGCTGTAGAGAAAGCAGGAAAGCCACTGTTTAATTAAGTGTGGTTTGAACATGCTAGGACAGCGTAGTAAGACATGAATGCAGATGACAAAGTATGTGGCCTCCATATGTGTCTGTGTCTCTGTGTGCGTGTGTACATGATGGTAGAGGTGGCGCATCACAGAAGACCATCCTTCTTTGAACTAACCATCAAGCATCCTTTGGAAATGGGCACCTCTTAACTCCTAAAAACAAGCTACTTTACTGTAATTTTCTTACTTTGAGCCCTTCTCCCTCTATACTAAATTCACGCATCAAAGAGACAAACTAAATGCCTGCCATTTTATGGTTGATATGGATATTAATAACAGAGGTCATATCAGACTTGTTTTTTTTTTTGTCCACATGAGGTTACTGAAAAATGTTTCACCAAAAATACTATCAACTACTACCACTCAAATATTTTTTTCTTCTATTGTAATTTAACTTTTAGTGCATGGGGGTGGATACAATTGATTAAAAGTGGCATTTATAATCTTACAAAATATTTCTATTTCAAATAAATGCTATTATTTTGAACTTCATATATATATAAAAAACACGATTTTTGCAAAAATAAGCAGCACAGCTGTTTTCAACATGGATGATAAATGTTATTTGAGCTGCAAATCAGCATATTAAAATGATTTCTGAAGGATTATGAGACTATGATGACTGAATTAATGATGCTGAAAATTCAGCTTTGTCATCACAGGAATACATTATATTTTAACATATATTTCACAATATGTCTGATTATTATTATTTTAAATCAAATAAATTCGGCCTTGGTGAGCATAAGAGTTATTTATATAAAATGTAAAACAATATTTTAACATTGTTCACAAGAAGCTGTCTATTTTTCAATTGGGAAGTTTTCCATTCTAAAAGTTACAGTATGTTTTCTTGACACAATGAACTCTTTTACCTCGACCGATCAAGGAAAATTTGATTTCTCATGATTACAGAAGGTAATGGATAAGTAATATCATACCGTGAGCATCTAATTACATCCTGGAATGGATGAACATATGGAAAATTCACTTAAAATGTTCTATAGTTAGGCATTTCTAAAATGAAAGCTATTCCCAATACACAGGCATTAAGTGAAGTACTTCACAGAGAGAAAGACAATAGCTATCAAGCTATTTTCAAGAGTACAGCTGTTACTCAAAGAAACATTATTCTTAACCACTGTACGAAATAGGCTTGTGTCTTTATTTACTACCTTTCCAATAATGTGATACTCTGTTGAACATTTGTGGCATGTTTTTCAGATTCTGGTATATGAGCGTAAAGCGTATCATCTCATATGCTCTCCCCATGGCTATTACAGACAAACAAGTCATTCATATGACCTAATGGAGCATCCCATACATGCACACAATGACACTCAGTCTAGCTAAATAAAGGGGTGCTTATACCATGGCCATCTTTCCATTTGAAACACGCTGGTTATGTCTTTATGTCTTATTTTATTTCTAGAGAGACAGAAGGACACCTATCACACGCACACACATTGAAAGGCCTGTGATTCTTTTTTTGGATGCAATGAGCTATAATCACACTTTGGCGTGCACGCGCGCACACACACACACATCAGTTATCAGCCTTTGTCTGTAGGGGTTCTTATCATGCAGCTGCATTACAGGAAGGGGCAGAGGGTTTTTGAGGAACAATGCACAGGCACCTGACCTCTGGCATGACCTTGTGTTTCCACACCCTTCGGGCCCTGTGTGAGGGAACACTGCCATCTACACCCATATACAGAAATAGATCGCTCATTTTCCACTGACAGTACGAGGGACAGCCAGACAGGACAGCCTTGTTTCTTGTATCTTAAGTGCTGATGTCATGTGCTATGCTGATTTAAGGTCAGTCTACGAGTTTCGTGCTGATGAATAGAGCCGATCTTTCATCTTATGTATCAGTTACATTTAACTTCAAACTGGGTGTCATTACTATGGCATTATATTCCACCTAATTTGTATTTTTTTATGTTTTATAATTGAAGAGTTCAGATGCAAAAGCCTCTAAATGCCATTTGAAATTTTCTTCTAAAATGACCATTTTTATCAAGCTTGTATATTTAAGTTCAGTAATGTCACTTAAATGACAATTAATAGGTAATCTTCATTGCCATTTAAGTGAAATTACTGAACTTAAATATACAAGCTTGATAAAAATGATCATTTTAGAAGAAAATTTCAAATGGCATTTAGAGGCTTTTGCATCTGAACTCTTCAATTATTATACATGTAGCTTTATGCAATATTATATGATATTATATTAACTACATGAAATGTGTACTTTTGAAAATGCCTTTGTCAGTCTGCACTACCATTAACAAATAAACTAATGAAAAACATTAAAGTTGTAGGGAACAACTCTAATACGAGTTAGTTGACATGTAGGTGCAACATTACTTAGTCAACAGAGTGTTTGTTTAAAGGGGACAGTCAAAATAAAGTATAACTGATAACTATAACAATATATCTATATATTAGCGTCCACACCAAAACGTGATAATGTTCTGTTTATTATAAGCGCAAGTAACAATTATATTGTATGACACTTTAAGATCTTTATAGCAGCATGGATTCTAATTGGCTGTAAATGTTTTTCAATTGTTCATTAGTTTAAAAAAAAAAAAAAAAAAAAAAAAAAAAAAAAAAAAAAAAACGTTCTGAATGTGATTCCAATGATATCAAAACTCTATGTCGTTATTATAGTTGTGGTGTGGACTTACCTTTAATTATAGATTAAAACTTCATAGATATTGCTATTGTTGTTTTATTTTATTTATTTATTCATTTATTTAACAGAGACCATACAGTCAAACATAGTCACAATACAAAGCCTGTAAGCATAGAGTTTGTAATGCTAATTCCAATGCTAGCTAATGCTAGTTTACAACTTGTAATTGTTCTCGGTGTGAAAGGGCCATTTTACTTATACATTCTTATTCTCTTTTAGTTATAATCTTATAACCTAATATTGTTCATATAAATTCATAAAAAAATGTAATCTATCCAAGCTGTTTCTGTAAATATCAATATATTGTGTGCATGCACTATTCAGTGTCAGTGAATCACTGGAGAAGCCATTCAGATCCGTTAAACTAGCCATACAAAAACCCTTTAGAGTCTTTATAAATAAATGAATAATAACAGCTTTTATCCCCTGGATCAAATGTTTAGTGGCACCCCCAGGTCTGGCGGTGGAGGGGAGGAACGCAGTCCAAAGGCAGCGGTTCACTAGAGTCCTCCACACAAGCTGTTGAATGAATAGAGTCTTGCTTACTCACCCTGCCTCTCCACGCCTATTCTTCTCCATTTGCTTTGCCAGCGCAATAAGCCAAGTGCTAAATTTAGCAACACAGTACACTATTTTTAGACCACTACCATTTTTTGAGACATTTATTAGGGGAAGGATGCTAAAAAAAAACTCATGCACGCACACACACAGACCCACATCACACACACACACAAACAGAGGGAGGAAGGGGGAAAGGGAGGGGGCTCCTAATTTGGACACATCTGAAATACACTCATTTTAAAAGTGTTGCCGTAGACGCTTTGCAGCTGTTTCCAATCAGAGGGAAGTGTAGAGGAAAACACGAGAGATTTAGACGGAGTAAAAGAGAGAAAAAGAGGCAGAACGAATGCTTTTCTCGTCGACGTACAGCTGCCATGTGGCAGAAGTTCAACAAGTTGTTCTAAGGCTGTGGGGTCAACATGCTCTGGACCGCTGCTGCTTCACGCTGAATGAGCGATGAGGTCTGCTTTGAAGGCTGGGCAGACGTCTCACACGCATGTCACATTTTACAGCAGGGATGGGCAACTTCAGTCCTGGAGGGCCATTGTCCTACAGCGTTTAGCTTCAATGCTAATCAAACACACCTGAACAAGCTAATCAAGGTCTCCAGGATTACTAGAAAATTTCAGGCAGGTGATTTTTAGGCCCCGTTTACGCAAAGGGAAAACGCAGATATTTCCCTGCGGTTTGGCCTCTCATTTACACGAAAACCCCATTTTTATCACAGAAAACGATTATTTCTAAAAACTCTGACTAAAGTGGAGATTTCTGAAAATGCCAGTTATGTGTTGTCGTGTGAACTGGGAGAAACGACGTTTTAGGTTCTCTCTTGTCGATTCTGAGGATTCTGATTGGCTTGCATGGCTTTATCCTTCTCCCAACACTGCCGCCCATACGCCTTATTCACGGCAGCGCCATCTTTGATTTTTAATGAGAATGAAAGCGAGGCTGTGAGGGATAGATCTGCATCTCTTCAATGGGCTGTACTGTTATTTATTGTGTTTTCGGATTGTTCTGCTTATAAAACACTGGAAAAAATATCTTTCCAAGAAATTTCAGTTGACAAAAAACTCCCGACAATGTAAGCTGTGGAAAATTGTAAGTAATCTAGGAGCTTTATTCAGCTTTTTACAGCGGATGCCATTGGAAACACGGTACGTCTATCCCTCACAGCCTCACTTTCATACATGTCATGGCGCTGCTCTGAATAAGGTCTATAGGTTTGGCATACTTATGATGGCGTTCGATGGCATATTTATGCGGGTGTGTGCACGATGTTATTATTTAAAATGGAGAGGGAGAAAACATTAGTTTCTCTAAATACCCGGCTTTGCATAAACGTAGCCTTAAACTCTGTAGGATAGTGGCCCTCCAGGACTGAAGTTGCCCTTCCCTGTTATACAGTTATTTTTCATATTGTCAAGGAACCGTGGAAAATGTATTCTGCTTTGTTATTATGCATAGGCTTCAAAATCTCACAGCCTACAGGAAGTCAAATCATTTAGTGAAATATTACTATAATTTTAAATAACTGGTTTCTATTTTAGTTGGTTTAAAAATGTAATTTATTCCTGTGATGGCAAGGCAAAACTGTCACATGATCCTTCAGAAATCAATCGAATATGCTGATTTGTTGCTCAAGGAAAATTTCGTATTGTTATCTATGTTGAAAACAGTTTTCAAGATACTTTTTCAAGATTATTTGATGAATAAACAGTTCAAAAGAACAACATTTATTTGAAATAGCAATATTTTGTAACATTATAAATGCATTACAATATGTTCCTATTTTTTTATACAGCATGAAGTAGTATAATGCATTATAATTTATAACTGATACCAAAAAACAACAACTACAAAAAAAAAAAAACCTCACTAAAAAGTTGCACATGCACTTTTGCAATATCTCATCCTATGTCTTATTGAGTGACCCAGGACATCATTCACTATACCCTTTTCCTCATTCATTTATAACAATATATTAAGGATAAAAAAATAAAAGACTGCCTGTTTTCCCATTCATTTTTTTGTAAAAAAAAAAATTGTATATTGTCACCAAAGACCCGAAGTGAATAACAGTGTATGTGTATATTTTTTTTCTGCACAACAATAATTCAATATTTGATGACTGAATGAGAGGAATGTCTGATACAAAATGATGAAGTGACATTTCCCTCATAGTTATAGCAGGCAGAAAACAAAAGAATAGGAAGTATCATCAAAACTTGAAATGGCTCAGCGATTATAACTGAACGCAGTCAGATATTAGTGTCAGTAGCTGCGTTTACATGGTTCAATCGGAATGAAATCAATCCGATTGATGAATCTGAACACGGTGTTTACATGAATGATAAATAATCGGGTTGATGTGTGCGTTTATACGTCACAAGATTCAAATCGGAAATTGATTTTTTGACATGCGCACACTGTGCGAATAGGCCACTGGTCATGCATAACTATTCTCCTCTATTGGTTCTTTATTTGTTTCAAACAACAGACTTGTTTACACGTTCTCTCGATCTGATTACAAAAGGAGTAAACCACCCCTTTCAATCTGATCGAAATTCCAGTCGGATCGAGCTCAATCGGATCGATTAAGGTGTTTATGAAGGTTTTTTAGTTCAATTGAGCCGTCAATCCAATTATAAGGGTCCATGCAAATGCAGCTGTCACTTGATGGTGGATCTGGTGAAGAAGCTGACAGTCAAATCAAATGATCAATCAAATCTTGATTATGAAGATGTTGAAAATGATAGTTTTGAGAATATGTTTCAGATCACGAATATGAGCCAGATTCTGAACGTACTGCGAAATGAGCTCTGATGAGGACAATGGTATAAAACATCTGTTCAAACTGAACCCTTCTAAGCTTCAAAAGGTAACACAATATGCTTTTTTATTCTTCTGTAATTGTTACTCTAATATCAAGATAGTTTTATATTATCTCATCAGGTAGAGGTCCATCCGTGTTAGATATAGATGAGGGCGCTAAAGAGCCGGGTATTTTTAAATGATAGGCGAAACATTCATGGGTTTAAAGGTTAACTGACAACAATCTAGTTTAACAAGAAGAAGTGCACTGAAGTAGTGCTTCACTTAATATTCAAATTACGTCATTGGAAAACCATGCATTTTTATGAAAATTAGCCTCATCATAGATGCCTTACAACTAGTTGTAAGGTCGGCGTATTATAACTGTTCAAGCAATCAAGTGTATCACATACTCTAAGAATAATAACGCCTCCCTTTATACTAGGCTTTGCATCCTGTTTGTGATGCTCATTGTTCATCTACACTCCACCTCTGTTGACTTGTCTATGTCACAAGGTTTATTTGCTTAACTGGACAAAGCCTCTTCTGAGTTTAATCAAAAAGTCTGGCAAAAACATTGAGCTTGAACATCACTCGGTTAAATTAGCATAAACTTATTGACCCTTTGCGTGAGCCAATAGTATGCGTGTGCGCTGTGGTAGATTATGGTGGTACACAAATATTTCCCTCAATCAGATGTATGTTTGTCTGTAAGAGGACACAGTTATGTGAGTGTTTTATGTCATAGCGGGCCTTTTGTAAGTTAAATAGATGGTCATTGAGCCTTGGCACTGAGAGAAAACTGCCGTAGGCCAATGTTCTCTCTGATCTCTGATTACTCAAACTAGTAAGAAAGAAAGTCTTTTCAAAAGACAACTGAGGGAATGTTCTAGAGGAGAGCTTGCTAATGTGCTAAGTCCTTATGAGGAAAATATCTTTTAATTAACTCTTTACTGCCACTTTGAAAAGCAACGCAAATGAAATTCAGTTAATTAGTGTACCATGTCCACATCAAGCATTCTCCAAGACGTTTAATGAACCTGTGTTTATCTTCATTTATTTCCCCCACTTCTCCTTCTGCTTTAAACAGATGTAAGTTGAGAGAAGCCTGACGCCTGCAACCCTTTTTACACATCTCAGCACACAGCAACACATGAGGGTGAAACATCGTGAGGGAGCTTTGTGGAATCTCATTAACCAAGCAGGTAGTCATTAACAGTGTGACCTTTGGAAATAATCACCAGCCTCCCTCCTTGTCGTTCTCTCAGTTTGTCTCCCGCCGCTTGCAGCTAAACGCGCTCCTTTCTGTCGCCGATTCATTTAGAAGTTGTAGAGGTGAGGGAAGAGAGAAGATTAAAAGGTTGATGTTCAGATAAAGCTAATCTACAGTGGGAGGAGCTTGGCAAACTCTCTCTCAAGTGTTTGTGTAATGTTCACACGATCTCTCCATGTGATGACGTGAGTGTTGACATGAGTAAGGCACGCAGCCACAACGTGCTTCCTTTCATGTTAATCTCACTCTTTTTTTAATACTGTTAAAACTGTTTTGAAGTAATAATAATAATATAATAAAATGCGAATAATGCTTATTAATTAAAATTAGCCTCTACAGTAAGCTACACATATTACTTATTAATTTGCCATATATATATATATATATATATATATATATATATATATATATATAATAGAATAATTGACTAATTTGATATATTTTTATAATAAAATGTTGTTTAAAACTATATATGTTATATATTATAAAAAGTATTTAATTGTAATTTTACATTATTCGTAAGTTTGTATAATTTGTAATAGAGAGGTTACATTTAAACAGTATTTATATAATGTTTTATTTATTTTTTTATTTTACATTATTCATTCATTTATTGATTTCATTCAATGGCCAATAAAGTAAAACAATTTGGTGAGAATCAATACAACTGATCTGTCATTGGCTGCACCAAAATCAAAACCAGCGATAATGCCGCCTTCACCTCATATTTGAATTATTGCAAATATGAATTTCCTACTTAAACATTGGCCATGAACACTCTCTCAAGTCATATTTAGCACTGGGTAGCTCAGGAATACTTTTGATACCCAAGTTCTGGAGTTGGACGTGCCATAAACTTTAAAGGGATAGTTCACCCAAAAATGAAAATTCTGTCAGTATTTACTCACCCTCATGTTGTTCCAAACCTCTATGTGTTTATTTGTTCTGCTGAACACAAAGGAAGATATTTGGAAGAATGTTTTAATCAAACAGATCTCATTCCCCATTGACTACCATAGTATGTATTTTTCCTACTAGTCAATGGGGAATGAGATCTGTTTGATTAAAACATTCTTCCAAATATCTTCCTTTGTGTTCAGCAGAACAAATAAACACATAGAGGTTTGGAATAACATGAGGGTGAGTAAATACTGACAGAATTTTCATTTTTGGGTGAACTAACCCTTTAAAAACGATTGCTGTTGTGACTGACATTCTTTATTAATGAATTAAAATACACAACAGCGACATCGCCTTGTCTTTTCAAGAAAGTTATGCATATTACATATAAGAAAAATCATTTGAAGCATATTGTATGTTTTATACACACCGGAAATAGCTTGTATTTGACCAGAATTGCAGAATCATCGCCAAGCTGACTATCTAGCGTGGTGAATATTTATATGGTTATGAAAAGTATAGTGAAAATAAGGGAAACCAAATCAAATCATAAAAAACTTACTGTAAAAAAACAAAACAAAAAAACACTATGGATTTAATGTACTTTATGATAAGTTTTGCAAAAGAAATAAAAATTATTTGCAGTTCAATATATCCTATAGGTAAATGCCTGCACTTATCTTTCTTATTAGAGCTGAAGAATGACTAAAACTTTTTACATTTAAAGTACTTTAAAAATGAATTACCTTTGTACTTTACTAAGGTAATTTTGAAAATGAACAGGCCTAATTATAATTTTACTGGAGTAATATTTTATTGTGGTATCTGTACTTTTACTCCAGAACTTGATTTGTGTACTTCATCGCCACTCCACAGCTAAAATATGGATTATTGTAGTAAATACTGTGTATGACTGTTCATTAGTAGTTACTTCATAGTTATTTTAACCATAATTAATAATAGTTCTTCAGGAAGTATGACAGAATTAACTAGTTATTGATTAACTAACTGTTACTCCAATAAAATAGGCAAGAATAGTGTAATAATGTCTGCACAGTGGCACAATGAGACTTGCGACAGTCACTCTGATCCAAAGATTGTTGGTTTGGGTCCCGTGTAGGACATCTTAATTGGGGGCAGTCGTTGTTTAATGGTTAGAGAGTCAGACAGGTAACCGAGTTCAATTTTCTATGCTGGGAAAACTTGTCCTGGCTCAGTGCATTATGGGAAATAAGTTTCTACTCACCTGCTTAATAAACACTGCATTTTTTTTTGTTTTTTGTTTTTTTTTGTTTTCCCCCCTGCTAATCTAAAACTAGATAATTTGACCTTACACAAGAACTTGTAATTTATTCTTTCTTCACGACTTAAGGTGTAATTATCTGGACCTTCCCACCTTTCGTCTAGCCTCAGATGTTAAAACGTAGGAGACTTTTAATGAGTTGTGGTGTGAAAGCTAATCACGGTAAGAAAAAGGTGCTTCGACTGAGGCCTATGTTCTATTACATTACAAAAAGCTCAGTTGTTTCATTTATAAATCTATCACCATTCTGTCTTGTGATATAATTAATGAAATCAGATCTTTTTGACAAACATTTTTAAAATCTATCTGAGAACATTTTCCTCTCTTCAAATTAAATATTCTTTCATGTCTCTTTTCTCATGTTTACATTATTAATTACTGTTCGCCAATGCCGTTTTGAGAAAGGCACGTCCCCACACATGAATGAAATAATGGCCTGACCTACGAAAACAGAGATAAATATAGCTGCAAGCAGCCATTACCGGGGCCAAGCGCAAGAAGCGGCAACATATGCCAAAATGGCAAGGAGTGGCAGAACAACTGCAGCAAGGAGCAATTAAGGGCATTTTGAGAAAACTTTGGGCAAATGGCTAAAAAAATCACATAAACATTGACTTATAAGATGATTTAATGGCTTATCACTTTCGAACAATAGGTGGCGCAGTTACGAAATAGATGTGATGTGGTGAGAGTGAGGTGACAATGACACATGCAAAGTTTGGTGTCAAAATCTGAAGGCATTGCAGAGATAAAGCCTAAATAGTCATTTTGGCTGCATGCCTCAACTTTGATGCTGTGGTATACAAAAACGGTTTTGTCTATCGTCACGCAATCCATAACTTTTAGTCGGCACGGTCTGGAGATGATATGATTCAATTTTCGTGATAATCGGACACACGGTCTAGGAGGAGTTCGAAAAAGAAGGTTTTTCAAAGAAATAAAGATGGCGGACAGGAAGTTTGGCTGATTATGGAAAACCTGATATCTATGTTTTCGGCATAACCCAAGGAATCTATTAAGATCAGTTTCATTGCAATTGGCAAATTTATTCAAAAGATATTAGCATTTTCAGAAATTAATTATAACATTTGACCAACAGGTGGCGCTGTCTCAAAATCTTTTTAGTACCTTCGGGGCATGCTGCTTATGGCACAAACTGAGTTTCGTAATATTACACCAATGCATTTGTTTAATATAGCATTTAAATCACAAAACTGTATTGAAGTCAATGGGAATTTCACGTTTTGTTCTATTATAGCGCCACCAAGAGGCTCAGTCTTACAATTATTTTTTATGTGTCCTCAGAGTGACCCCATACATATGTGTGTCAATTTTGGTGAAAATATCTCAATTCGCTTCCGAGTTATAAACATTTATTTGAAGAAACACGTAAAAAATGACCGACACATGTCTTTGTTTGAATTTTACTACCCCTTACTATCAATATTTTTGCATTTGGGCATTAGCGTAAAGTTAACAAGCTATGATTGCGTGTTTATGGTGGTGGTTTCGTCTCGATCGGAACAGCGGTTTCGAAGATATCGCCAAGTGTTTTTTTCGCGCTAAATCGCTACGCTACACCAACCGTAAGACGAAACCCAACATATTTGGTATCGTTGGACTCGGCAACGATTCAGGACATCAAAAAGATGACTCCCTTGAAAATAAGTGTACCACACCCAAAGTTATAAGCGTTTGAAAAAAAAAGTTCACCACTAGGTGGCGCTGTTTCGAAACTTCTCAGGCTCCTTTAGGGCATCGTACTGATGAACCATACCGAGTTTCGTAACAATTCGTTCATGCGTTCAAAAAATACAGCATTTTAGCACATAATTCAAAATGGCCGACAGTCAAAATGGCCGATCTGGATAAATTTGATATCAGTCGACTCGGCATGACGCCCTGAATCTAACGAGACCAAGTTTATGATTTTTGGACAAACCGTTCAGAAGTTACGAGCAAAAATAGCCATTTTTCATATCTCCGGACCACTAGGTGGCGCTGCGCCGATACGCTGCATGTAGCCTCAGGTCATGCTTGTGACGACACATACCAAGTTTGGTCTGAATACGATGAAGCGTTGCGGAGATACAGCCTTACGTCTGTTTTCGCAAGCGCTACGTAAAATTAGTTTGTGCGTTTATCGAAAACGGCTAATCGAATCAACTTGAATTCCATAACTTTTTGTTAGCACTGCCTGGAGATGATCCGGTGCGATTTTGGTGAAAATCGGACAAACGGCCTAGGACGAGTTCGCAAAAGTAGTTTTTTTGGACAATTCAAAATGGCGGCCATCTTTTATGACGCAAAATGACGTCATAGGGTGCGATCAAATCGGCATGAGCTCAGGAACAAGAGGAAAAAAGAATTTCGTTGATAGGTCTTACGGTTCAAACGTTATTAGCATAATAAAAGTGAAACTTTGGACAGTTGGTGGCGCTAGAGGGAATGAGTTAGAGACACCAAAATTGGTGTATTTAATGGTGGGACTGTCCTCTATCAGAATGTCAAACCAAAACAACTTTCCCGCAAAGCGGTCTATGGGCTGCCATAGACGCCCAGTCGGAAGAAGAATAATAATAATAAATATAGCTGCAAGCAGCCATTACCGGGGCCAAGCGCAAGAAGCGGCAACATATGCCAAAATGGCAAGGAGTGGCATAACAACTGCAGCAAGGAGCAATTAAGGGCATTTTGAGAAAACTTTGGGCAAATGGCTAAAAAATCACATAAACATTGACTTATAAGATTATTTAATGGCTTATCACTTTCGAACAATAGGTGGCGCAGTTACGAAATAGATGTGATGTGGTGAGAGTGAGGTGACAATGACACATGCAAAGTTTGGTGTCAAAATGTGAAGGCATTGCAGAGATAAAGCCTAAATAGTCATTTTGGCAGCATGCCTCAAATTTGATGCTGTGGTATACAAAAACGGTTTTGTCTATCGTCACGCAATCCATAACTTTTAGTCGGCACGGTCTGGAGATGATACGATTCAATTTTTGTGATAATCGGACACACGGTCTAGGAGGAGTTCGAAAAAGAAGGTTTTTCAAAGAAATAAAGATGACGGACAGGAAGTTTGGCTGATTATGGAAAACCTGATATCTATGTTTTCGGCATAACCCAAGGAATCTATTAAGATCAGTTTCATTGCAATAGGCAAATTTATTCAAAAGATATTAGCATTTTCAGAAATTAATTATAACATTTGACCAACAGGTGGCGCTGTCTCAAAATCTTTTTAATACCTTCGGGGCATGCTGCTTATGGCACAAACTGAGTTTCGTAATATTACACCAATGCATTTGTTTAATATAGCGTTTTTAAATCACAAAACTGTATTGAAGTCAATGGGAATTTCACGTTTTGTTCTATTATAGCGCCACCAAGAGGCTCAGTCCCACAATTTTTTTCTTGTGTCCTCAGAGTGAGCCCATACATATGTCTGTCAATTTTGGTGAAAATATCTCAATTCGCTTCCGAGTTATAAACATTTATATGAAAGAACACATAAAAAATGACCGACACATGACTTTGTTTGAATTTTACTACCCCTTACTATCAATATTTTCGCATTTGGGCATTAGCGTATAGTTAACAAGCTATGGTTCCGTGTTTCTGGCGGTGGTTTCGTCTCGATCGGAACAGCGGTTTCGAAGATATCGCCAAGTGTTTTTTTCGCGCTAAATCGCTACGCTACACCAACCGTAAGACGAAACCCAACATATTTGGTATCGTTGGACTCGGCAACGATTCAGGACCTCAAAAAGATGACTCCCGTGAAAATAAGTGTATCACACCCAAAGTTATAAGCGTTTGAAAAAAAAAGTTCACCACTAGGTGGCGCTGTTTCGAAACTTCTCAGGCTCCTTTAGGGCATCGTACTGATGAACCATACCGAGTTTCGTAACAATTCGTTCATGCGTTCAAAAAATACAGCATTTTAGCACATAATTCAAAATGGCCGACAGCCAAAATGGCCGATCTGGGAAAAATGGATATCAGTCGACTCGGCATGACGCCCTGAATCTAACGAGACCAAGTTTTTGATTTTTGGACAAACCGTTCAGAAGTTACGAGCAAAAATAGCCATTTTTCATATCTCCGAACCAGTAGGTGGCGCTGCGCCGAAACGCTGCATGTAGCCTCAAGTCATGCTTGTGACGACACGTACCAAGTTTGGTCTGAATACGATGAAGCGTTGCGGAGATACAGCCCTACGTCTGTTTTTGCAAGAGCTACGTAAAATTAGTTTGTGCGTTTATCGAAAACGGCTAATCGAATCAACTTGAATTCCATAACTTTTTGTCAGCACTGCCTGGAGATGATCCGGTGCGATTTTGGTGAAAATCGGACAAACGGCCTAGGACGAGTTCGCAAAAGTAGGTTTTTTGGACAATTCAAAATGGCGGCCATTTTTTATGACGCAAAATGACGTCATAGGGTGCGATCAAATCGGCATGAGCTCAGGAACAAGAGGAAAAAAGAATTTCGTTGATAGGCCTTACGGTTCAAAGGTTATTAGCATAATAAAAGTGAAACTTTGGACAGTTGGTGGCGCTAGAGGGAATGAGTTAGAGACACCAAAATTGGTGTATTTAATGGTGGGACTGTCCTCTATCAGAATGTCAAACCAAAACAACTTTCCCGCAAAGCGGTCTATGGGCTGCCATAGACGCCCAGTCGGAAGAAGAATAATAATAATAAATATAGCTGCAAGCAGCCATTACCGGGGCCAAGCGCAAGAAGCGGCAACATATGCCAAAATGGCAAGGAGTGGCAGAACAACTGCAGCAAGGAGCAATTAAGGGCATTTTGAGAAAACTTTGGGCAAATGGCTAAAAAAATTACATAAAAATTGACTTATAAGATGATTTAATGGCTTATCACTTTCGAACAATAGGTGGCGCAGTTACGAAATAGATGTGATGTGGTGAGAGTGAGGTGACAATGACACATGCAAAGTTTGGTGTCAAAATGTGAAGGCATTGCAGAGATAAAGCCTAAATAGTCATTTTGGCAGCATGCCTCAACTTTGATGCTGTGATATACAAAAACGGTTTTGTCTATCGTCACGCAATCCATAACTTTTAGTCGGCACGGTCTGGAGATGATACGATTCAATTTTCGTGATAATCGGACACACGGTCTAGGAGGAGTTCGAAAAAGAAGGTTTTTCAAAGAAATAAAGATGACGGACAGGAAGTTTGGCTGATTATGGAAAACCTGATATCTATGTTTTCGGCATAACCCAAGGAATCTATTAAGATCAGTTTCATTGCAATAGACAAATTTATTCAAAAGATATTAGCATTTTCAGAAATTAATTATAACATTTGACCAACAGGTGGCGCTGTCTCAAAATCTTTTTAGTACCTTCGGGGCATGCTGCTTATCTCACAAACTGAGTTTCGTAATATTACACCAATGCATTTGTTTAATATAGCATTTAAATCACAAAACTGTATTGAAGTCAATGGGAATTTCACGTTTTGTTCTATTATAGCGCCACCAAGAGGCTCAGTCCCACAATTTTTTTCATGTGTCCTCAGAGTGAGCCCATACATATGTCTGTCAATTTTGGTGAAAATATCTCAATTCGCTTCCGAGTTATAAACATTTATATGAAAGAACACATAAAAAATGACCGACACATGACTTTGTTTGAATTTTACTACCCCTTACTATCAATATTTTCGCATTTGGGCATTAGCGTATAGTTAACAAGCTATGATTCCGTGTTTCTGGCGGTGGTTTCGTCTCGATCAGAACAGGGGTTTCGAAGATATCGCCAAGTGTTTTTTCCGCGCTAAATCGCTACGCTACACCAACCGTAAGACGAAACCCAACATATTTGGTATCGTTGGACTCGACAACGATTCAGGACCTCAAAAAGATGACTCCCGTGAAAATAAGTGTATCACACCCAAAGTTATAAGCGTTTGAAAAAAAAAGTTCACCACTAGGTGGCGCTGTTTCGAAACTTCTCAGGCTCCTTTAGGGCATCGTACTGATGAACCATACCGAGTTTTGTAACAATTCGTTCATGCGTTCAAAAAATACAGCATTTTAGCACATAATTCAAAATGGCCGACAGCCAAAATGGTCGATCTGGGAAAATTGGATATCAGTCGACTCGGCATGACGCCCTGAATCTAACGAGACCAAGTTTATGATTTTTGGACAAACCGTTCAGAAGTTACGAGCAAAAATAGCCATTTTTCATATCTCCGGACCACTAGGTGGCGCTGCGCCGAAACGCTGCATGTAGCCTCATGTCATGCTCGTGACGACACGTACCAAGTTTGGTCTGAATAGGATGAAGCGTTGCGGAGATACAGCCTCACGTCTGTTTTTGCAAGCGCTACGTAAAATTAGTTTGTGCGTTTATCAAAAACGGCTAATCGAATCAACTTGAATTCCATAACTTTTTGTCAGCACTGCCTGGAGATGATCCGGTGCGATTTTGGTGAAAATCGGACAAACGGCCTAGGACGAGTTCGCAAAAGTAGGTTTTTTGGACAATTCAAAATGGCGGCCACTTTTTATGACGCAAAACAACGTCATAGGGTGCGATCAAATTGGCATGAGCTCAGGAACAAGAGGAAAAAAGAATTTCGTTGATAGGCCTTACGGTTCAAACGTTATTAGCATAATAAAAGTGAAACTTTGGACAGTTGGTGGCGCTAGAGGGAATGAGTAAGAGACACCAAAATTGGTGTATTTAATGGTGGGACTGTCCTCTATCAGAATGTCAAACCAAAACAACTTTCCCGCAAAGCGGTCTATGGGCTGCCATAGACGCCCAGTCGGAAGAAGAATAATAATAATAATAATAATAATAAGAACCGGAACAGATACAATAGGTGCCTCGCACCTTCGGTGCTTGGCCCCTAATAATAATAATAATAAATATAGCTGCAAGCAGCCATTACCGGGGCCAAGCGCAAGAAGCGGCAACATATGCCAAAATGGCAAGGAGTGGCAGAACAACTGCAGCAAGGAGCAATTAAGGGCATTTTGAGAAAACTTTGGGCAAATGGCTAAAAAAATCACATAAACATTGACTTATAAGATGATTTAATGGTTTATCACTTTCGAACAATAGGTGGCGCAGTTACGAAATAGATGTGATGTGGTGAGAGTGAGGTGACAATGACACATGCAAAGTTTGGTGTCAAAATCTGAAGGCATTGCAGAGATAAAGCCTACATAGTCATTTTGGCAGCATGCCTCAACTTTGATGCTGTGGTATACAAAAACGGTTTTGTCTATCGTCACGCAATCCATAACTTTTAGTCGGCACGGTCTGGAGATGATACGATTCAATTTTCGTGATCATTGGACACACGGTCTAGGAGGAGTTCGAAAAAGACGTTTTTTCAAAGAAATAATGATGGCGGACAGGAAGTTTGGCTGATTATGGAAAACCTGATATCTATGTTTTCTGCATAACCCAAGGAATCTATTAAGATCAGTTTCATTGCAATAGGCAAATGTATTCAAAAGAAATCAGCATTTTCAGAAATTAATTATAACATTTGACCAACAGGTGGCGCTGTCTCAAAATCTTTTGAGTACCTTCGGGGCATGCTGCTTATGGCACAAACTGAGTTTCGTAATATTACACCAATGCATTTGTTCAATATAGCATTTAAATCACAAAACTGTATTGAAGTCAATGGGAATTTCACGTTTTGTTCTATAATAGCGCCACCAAGAGGCTCAGTCCCACAATTTTTTTCATGTGTCCTCAGAGTGAGCCCATACATATGTCTGTCAATTTTGGTGAAAATATCTCAATTCGCTTCCGAGTTATAAACATTTATATGAAAGAACACATAAAAAATGACCGACACATGACTTTGTTTGAATTTTACTACCCCTTACTATCAATATTTTCGCATTTTGGCATTAGCGTATAGTTAACGAGCTATGGTTTCGTGTTTCTGTTGGTGGTTTCGTCTCGATCAGAAGAGCGGTTTCGAAGATATCGCCAAGTGTTTTTTTCGCGCTAAATCGCTACGCTACACCAACCGTAAGACGAAATCCAACATGTTTGGTATCGTTGGACTCGGCAACGATTCAGGACCTCAAAAAGATGACTCTCGTGAAAATAAGTGTACCACACCCAAAGTTATAAGCGTTCGAAAAAAATAGTTCACCACTAGGTGGCGCTGTTTCGAAACTTCTCAGGCTCCTTTAGGGCATCGTACTGATGAACCATACCGAGTTTCGTAACAATTCGTTCATGCGTTCAAAAAATACAGCATTTTAGCACATAATTCAAAATGGCCGACAGCCAAAATGGCCGATCTGGATAAATTTGATATCAGTCGACTCGGCATGACGCCCTGAATCTAACGAGACCAAGTTTTTGATTTTTGGACAAACCGTTCAGAAGTTACGAGCAAAAATAGCCATTTTTCATATCTCCGGACCACTAGGTGGCGCTGCGCCGAAACGCTGCATGCAGCCTCAAGTCATGCTTGTGACGACACGTACCAAGTTTGGTCTGAATACGATAAAGTGTTGCGGAGATACAGCCTTACGTCTGTTTTTGCAAGCGCTACGTAAAATTAGTTTGTGCGTTTATCGAAAACGGCTAATCGAATCAACTTGAATTCCATAACTTTTTGTCAGCACTGCCTGGAGATGATCCGGTGCAATTTTTGTGACAATCGGACAAACGGCCTAGGACGAGTTCGCAAAAGCAGGTTTTTTGGACAATTCAAAATGGCGGCCATTTTTAATGACGCAAAATGACGTCATAGGGTGTGATCAAATCGGCATGAGCTCAGGAACAAGGGGAAAAAAGAATTTCGTTGATAGGCCTTACGGTTCAAAAGTTATTAGCAAAATAAAAGTGAAACTTTGGACAGTTGGTGGCGCTAGAGGGAATGAGTTAGAGACACCAAAATTGGTGTATTTAATGGTGTGACTGTCCTCTATCAGAATGTCAAACCAAAACAACTTTCCCGCAAAGCGGTCTATGGGCTGCCATAGACGCCCAGTCGGAAGAAGAATAATAATAATAATAATAATAATAATAATAATAAGAACCGGAACAGATACAATAGGTGCCTCGCACCTTCGGTGCTTGGCCCCTAATAAGAACCGGAACAGATACAATAGGTGCCTTTGCACCTTCGGTGCTTGGCCCCTAAAAATGGGGCGAAAACGGAAGACATAAGCGGAAAGGAAGAGCCAGGGATAGTAGAGTAGGGTAGAAGAGCCTCTAGCCTCTCATAAATAGAGCTAAAGAGGCTGGGCAAGCCTCTCACTGCCTCTCTCCCAACAACGCTAATTATCAACCAAAGACATGCTAATTACATGGAGCTTTATTGCTAATGTAGCGGGCTGCTCTTCAAGACGCCCACACGCTGCGCCCGGCTCCCCTGCCTCTCCTTATCCTCCCACTGCACCCCACAGGCACTCCAGGCAAAGACAGGGAAGATTGCTCGGATTTGTGTGTTTTATATGAGTGTGTGTATGTTTTTCGTTTATTTTAACAATGCCAAATCTATGTGCGTTCAGCACACGTTTGAGACCGTCCAAAGCCAATATATGTATCAAACACGCAAACTCTCACACACTCTACAGCTTAAAGCTGAACTATGGCACTGACACCCCTATGCCGAGTTCCCCCTCCGGCCCACCCCAAGACCTCGTCCCCATCCTGCCATCACAACAGGAAGTCTGCTTTGTTCCTCTTTACCTCCTACCGCCCACATCCCCTGGCCGTGATGTAACCTAGCAGCAGAAAAACGGGGCCCTGCAGGAGCTCGACGCTTCAGCGTCGACAAATCCAGTTAGGGCGGCATTTTAGCCACCTTCAAAATCGATTTCTCAAACACGAAATCTGGCAAAGTGGAAAGAAACTCCACTAAAGCTGTTGCTTGGTGATGGGAGCAGATTGACTCGCTATGCTCTTTTTTTTTATTTCCTTTCTACTTCAGTGTTGGCGTGTGCTGATTCTTTAGTGTGCTTAATATTTCTGTCTTCACATGGCAAAGCAAACCGGCTTTTTAAAGCGATAGTTCAGCAAAAAATTAACATTTTGTCATCACTTACTCACCCTCAAGTTGTCCCAAACCAGTATGAGTTTCGTTCTTCTGTTCACAAACAGTTGACAGTAGCCATTGACTTCCATAGTGACTAAGACTGTCAACTGTCTGGTTACCAACATTCTTTAAAATATCTTATTTCACATTAAACAGAAGAACGAAACTCATACAGGTTTAAATGGAGAGCCTAAGTCCCTCCCCTTCCGGGACCTTATTTCGGAAATAAATATTGTATGGTAATCAATGGCGAGAGACAACAAATATTTTGATCTGGTTTGAATTGTGCCCTGATTTACACATATGATGTTTGTCAATTTAAAAGGTATTTAAAGTAAAGAAAGTCACAGTTTGATGTAAAACCGTTGAGGTATAAGACAAGTGAAAATACGTATTACCAAGACTACAAACCCCAAAGACGTACATTTTCTCTCAATGAATGAAGATAACTTTACTGATGCTAATATCTGTCATTGTTTCTATAGTCTTACGTTATAATGGTAACGTTACACCGTCATGCTTGAGTGTTTTGTACTGCACACACACGAGCAGCGGACCTTGCCCGTTGTTTCGCTTCCCGGGAGATGTAGTTCATTGAGCGATTTTCACATAAAACTAAATGTTACTCTTCTGTTTTATGACAAACTTCAATGTGTTTGACTTTCAGAATTATCTTTTAAATTGACAAACATCATATGTGTAATTCAGGGCACAGTTCAGACGGAATAAAAGAATAAGTTGTCTCTCGCCATTGATTACCACACATATTTTTTTTTTCCCCCGAAATAAGGCCGGAAGTGGAGGGGCGGGACTTAGGCTCTCTATTATGACATGATTTTCATTTTTGGGTGAACTATCCCTTTGTGTAGCACTTTGCAGTTGTTTTACAAGGTTTCGAAAAGTTAAGCATATTCTTACAATCTCAGAACTCAATAATAAAGAAATTTCAGGTCTAAAAGACTAAACTAAACTAAACTAAACGAGGTTTTGTAAAAACTGTGATAATGCCTTGTTATAGTCTTGAAAGCATGATGTTTGAATTGTAATGCATTGTAATATTTTTCCTTTAGAATTTAGCAGGGCATTTTCCATATTTAATTTTAAATTATAATATGATATATACTAAGGCCGTGCATCCACCAAAGCGTTTTTAGCCAGCTGAAAACGCAAGACGCTCTGCTGAGGATGCCGTGCTTTGGGTGCTTGAGAGCGTTTTGGCAACGCAGCGTTTTTTTTTCCGTTGAGACGTTTTGTTGCTATGATACAGAATATTCGCAACAGTTTGAATGTTGTGACAGTTGGTTGGTGTGGTATTAGTCCCGCCCCTCCTCCACTGTGATTGGACGGCTGGCTAAAAAGTGACAGTGATAAGCGCTGTGTTTTATTCAAAGTTGAACATTTTTTCAACTCCTAGCGACCATAAAAACACTGGGCGCTCGGCACTTCAGCGTGAAAAAAACGCTCAGCGCCTCGGTACGCTCATGGCTCCCATTGAAAACAATTGAAAACATACGCCAGGCGCATGGAAAAACGCTTTGCTGGACACACGGCCTAAAACTAATTTTATTGTTATTCCTGTTTATTGTAAAGTACATTTGGGCCCTGAATCTGACTTTACATTCCATTTGAATCTCCCCTGATGTTTCCAACATTGCAATGTTAAATGGTACCCACCATTTCAGTGTAAATTGGACCTTGGATCTTTAAAAATTTCTTTCATCAATTTCTAAACCACTTGCCATGGCGTGTGGACTATAATACACACTCAAAGTATGACTGTTCAATCACCAATGAGAGTTTCTGAGTATTCCAGTATGAATCGGAATGATGTATATTCTAGGAATAAATACTTGAGTCTTTTCTCAAGTGCAATGCACAGCTGCTAATGCTTAGAGTGCATTTTTATAATTGTACTTTGATGCTCTAGGTATAAAAAGCACTTTCTTTTTTGCCCTTTAAATCTGCATCAAGGTCTGAGTTTGTAGAGACAAAAACACAGGGCATGTTTCACACTTTATGACAGATGAACATCCAAAAACCCATCTTTGCATTTGAGATGATAATTTTCTAGCACATAAAAACAAATTAAAGAAAATATAAATTAGAAAAGAGATGTCACGCTGGCTTTATAAGATATATGCATATGGAAATAGTATTGCTGAATGTGTAAATAAACGGAGAAAAAAAAAAAGATCAAGCTGCAGAATTATTGAGCCAGTGTACACACAGCTGAAATGAAGATTGAGCACAGAGAGAGGGGATAAAAAAGGAAGTAGACAGAAAAACATGTTTGTTTTTTTTTCTGACTCTAAGTGCAAAGCAATTGGATTGCACTTAGATTGAGAACAACTCACTTCACAAACTCACCCATAGATCTATGTTAAGAACAGTTTGGGGATGTGGACCTGTTTGTGTTGTTGCACTATAGCATGGCAAGAGGACACCTTTTTAAAGCCCTTTAGTGGACCACCTCGTCAACCCATCTGTGTCACCTTTTCTTGTCAAGATGTGTTGTGACATCTCAGAAAAGCAGATTATGTGACCAGCTCACGCTGCAGCATGGCCTGACCTCAGGTTAAGTTAAAGGCAGGAACCAACAAACGTGTCTCTAAGACCTGAGAGCCTTAAGCAGCATTAAGCTGATTGAGAAAATGAAGACATTAAAGCAGCAGGAATTAAAAAAAAAATATTCAATGAAATAAAGTGTCCAATGACACTGATGTATTTAGTGCACTTATCATATAGTCTATAGTCAATTAGACTGCAAAAACATGTTGTTGGGTTTGTGTCTATAGTGTCTCACCGTGACAAGGGTTGAGCTGAAAATAAGGGTGCAACGGCACTATGCGCAAGGAATCTAGTCATATAGCCACGTGTTGATACCTTTCGCTAACTGAAATATCACACACGAAACACTCATTTATGTACATCTTTCTGCATACACACTCACTAACCTTTACAGACCCCCACCCAGAATTGCATACAGGTACAACCTATTGGACCCCCAATATCAAACTCTATTCTATGTAACATTTTGTCATAAAAGTAACTAAACGTTTATCAGATCATAAGTTATTGTCCATTAAGCGGGTTGTTCTGACACGACTCCATGTGTCTCTGTGTTCAAGGACTTTTATTATTTTTTCTGGTTTCAGTTCCTGTGATTTAGTTCCAACATTAAATTGATAAAAATTGACCGTCCAGACATTTATAATGTCACAAAAGATTTCTATTATATAATAAATGAAGAGTTCAGATGCAAAAGCCTCTAAATGCCATTTGAAATTTTCTTCTAAAATGATCATTTTTATCAAGCTTGTATATTTAAGTTCAGTAATTTCACTTAAATGGCCATGAAAATTACCTATTAATTGTCATTCAAGTGAAATTACTGAACTTAAATATACAAGCTTGATAAAAATGGTCATTTTAGAAGAAAATTTCAAATGGCATTTAGAGGCTTTTGCATCTGAACTCTTCAAATGCTTTCTATGAACTTTCAATAAATAAAACAGTCTCATTGTTTCATCATGATAATCAAATGTTTCCACCCTAAATTTCTTTTGGGGTGGAAATATTTTTAATTTTAAGAAAATTCAGCTTTGCCATCGCAGGAATAAATTACATTTTAAAATATATTATTAACAATTATTATTCAATCGTAATGGAATTTCACAATATTACTGTTTTACTTGATCAAAAACTAACTTGATGACCATGACCCCAAACTTTTGAACAGTAGTGTTTTATTTTATTTTATTATTATAAAAAATAAATAAATCTTTATAATAGCAATACTAATAACCTGCTTACAGTGTGGGAATGTCAGGTAAGTGTGTTTAGAGAAACTCACCTCCACAATGTCAGAGTTGGTCCTGCTCTCATGTGGTTCATTGTACTCAGTGTATTTAAGCAACACTTTGTCCATATCTGTGCTGGCGTACTGGAACAGCTTGTTGGTACTGTTGAAGATGATTAGGGCGATCTCACAGTCACACAACACGCTCAGCTCATAGGCTTTCTTCATCAGGCCAAACTTTCTCTTCGTAAATGTCACCTAGAGAGAGACAGAAGAGGGGAAACAAGGTTAAACGAGTCATAGGCTTCACTGACGGCGTATAAAAACAGAGATGGATGACTCTATGTGTGTTTACTCAGCGTGTTGAATATACTCTTAAATATTCTTGACTCCCGAGATGTCCTAAATACAGCGTTTCTTCAGAAAATCAATGTTAGTTTTCTTTCCTTCTGTCTACTTTCTTTTATTTTCCTTTGTGCTCTCCCAAATTATCAGGAAAAATAGACAGGAGCGTAATAGCTCCTTCCTCTCATAAATCAACTGAAGATCTTTTAAAAATCACATTCTTTAATCCTAAGTAAAATACTTATTTCACTTTTGCTATTATTCTTACATTCATAATACGAAAAGAGCTTAATAATTGAAATATAACCTGTGTCCTCCGAAACCATGCAATAACCTTTTATTTAAGAGTAATACATTAACACTAACTGTGCCTGGCCCCTCTAATACAATAGTTCAACTATATAATTAGGATTTTATTTCATAATTAAGGTTAACAATATTCACCTCAAGCAAATTGGGGGAAAAAAATATGGATTGCCTGTATTGCACGGGAGGCAAATTCTCTGCTTGTGCATCTCTGTGCAAATGCACTTTCCAGCAGATGCGCAGACATACAAACACACGCACACACACACTCAAGTACGAAGATCATCGCTGCCACGGAGTGTTTGAGAGGCTGTTAATGACTTCTCAGTGCATGTTCTCGTCTAAATTAGCAGCATTAAAAATAAGAAGCATCTCTCTCTGACCTCATAGGTTTCATGACTCTTGAGTACTTAAATGCAGCGCTGGAGAAACCACACACGCACAGACCAGCTTGTGAGAACAACAACACAGAGGAGGAACCTTGAGGCCTAACCGCTAAACTCTTCATCTCATAAGTGTAACCAAAATGTCCCCAATCACCTGGCAAATCTATACATTATTTATTGCAGGAAAATGCATTAATTTTACAAAATATATTGTGAGTGTGATAATCACCAAAGCAATTTTATAAGGAAGACAATTAGCATGTATCAAGGTATTTCTTTGATGATGCTAATTTGTTTCTGACGTTGTCATGGTGAAACTATTTAGCTTAGCTGGTGTGGTAAAAGAAAAAATAAAGAATGAGACCTAGTTATATGAGAGAGTAGATGAAGTTTTTGTTTCAGTAAGGTTGTGCTTAAATCGAAGAAAAAAAAAAACTTGTGCAGCTTTATAAAAATGGAAAAGGAAACAGTATTCTGTGAAAGAAAAAAAAAGTGTTGTAACCTACACATGTACTTCATGTACATCGAAATTAACTGCTTTTATTCAAGCCAAATTTAGACTTAATATGACTGAATTAGCCAAGAAAGAGTTAGTAATTGCTTCTTAAAGGGATAGTTCCCACACAAATTAAAACAAAACAAAAAAAAATTACCCTTAATTTTTTTAATTTTTAAAAAAATACTCACCCTTAATTATGTCATTCTAGTATGACTTTATTTCTTCTGCCAAGCACCAAAAAATGTATTATTAATAATATATTTTTTTGTCCACATAATAAAAGTTTGGGGTCCAGAATTACACTGGACGCTATTGACCTTCATTGTATGGCCAAAAGAAATAAGTAAAAATTGTTTGTGCCCAATAAAATAAAGATTGCCATGCAGGTTTGGTGCAATATGATGGTGAAATTATGAAAGAATTTTAATTCTTACACTGTAAAATATTGTTGGTTTAACTTAAAGTAAGTAAAGGTTTAAGTAAGTAATGGTTAAAAATGATCTAAGTTGACTTTATTTGTTGTAATGCATAAATAATGAATAAATAATAAATAATGAATATATATATATATATGAATCTCTTAAATGAATATGTAGATTATATTAAAAAAAAGAAAAAAGATATCGTAGTGCATCTCATCCAGCTGGTCATCTTCTATCATCATATTTCTAATAATTTATGAGCGAAGAAATGATGTATTGATTATGTATCATTTTGACGTTCATTTTGACAAGTCGAACAGCCACTTAAAGAACACAACTGATGTTTTGACAGCTCCCCTTTTGCAAGATAAAGCCAAAGCGAGAGTTTCGAGCTTCCACGTTGTGGCTTAGCAGTTCTGAGAGGTTTCTTCTTGAGGCTTCTGGAGATGTGGCAAGTGTGACAAGATGCAAAAAGAATAAGCCACAAATCCTCCAGTATGACAGCAGGTGGAGAAAAGAAAAGGCTGAACAATGTGTTTGATGAACAGACTTTGAATTTCGGATTATTTGAATAACAAATAGAGTCAGTAATTAATTCACACATCCAAAATTTGCACTGGGCACTTCTCTGAAAGAGGAAGTAGAATCACACATGCACAGATACGAGATATAAGGACAATATAAATAATCACTGTGGTCAAGCTCATAACTGTGGCTAGTGACTTCAACACCCACAGTCACAAAACAACACATCGGCCTACATCGGTCTTTTTCTTTCTAACGCGGCATGGTCACATATATTCCTCTTTATGTGAGTAATGCACTCAACATTTTATTTTTTTAAAGGGATAAACTCTAAAAACTAATATTCTTCATTTGATATCACAACTATTTTTCTTCTGTCAAATCAACTTAGTTAATGAATGTGGTTCAGAAAGCATAATATTTTGAGTTTCTATTTTTTTAAACCAATCTCCTTTGTTGTATTAACTTAAATTTTTAATTTCAA
The DNA here is from genome assembly GCA_038021265.1 of Cyprinella venusta. Classification (NCBI taxonomy): domain Eukaryota; kingdom Metazoa; phylum Chordata; class Actinopteri; order Cypriniformes; family Leuciscidae; genus Cyprinella; species Cyprinella venusta. The sequence goes on along the minus strand of CM075865.1, from coordinate 24,314,943 downwards.
TGAACTCAAAATTTTAAGCCAACTAGGTAACTTAATTGTTTAAGTTAAACCAACAATACTGTATATAGATAAGAGTTTAAGAGGTTTTTTTTTTTTTCACCCACACAATGAAAGTGAATGGACATCGAAACTGTTTGGTTAACAACATTGTTCAAAATATCTTCCTACATGTTACGCAGAAGAAAGAAAGTCACACGTAAAAAAATATTGTTAGCTTAACTAAAAAAAAAAAAAAGTAACAGGTTGCCTTAAAATTTTAAGTTCATTGAAATTGAGTTAATACGATGAAGGAGATTGATTTAACCATCAGAAACTCAAAATATTACGTTATCTGAACTACATAAATTATCTATTTATGTATAAAGTTGATTTGACAAAAAGACTAATGTTGTGATTACAAATCATGAAAATATTTTTTTCACAGTGCATACGGGTTTGGACGACATGAGGGTTTCCTTGTGAACTATCCTAGTAAGTTTTACTTTGAAATAATTAGTCCACCCAACATGAGATGAAACTGTCAAATAAAACATGTTTTTAAGGGAATCACCTCGCTGTAACCACCATCTCGGGATCACATGACTGAATACTAGCCAAGTACTAGGCCTACATATTTTATCTCATCTGATGAAGAAAAACATCATAGCTTTTGCTCATTCTTTGTCTACCATTTTTAGGTTCAACATATATGTAACGTGCTGGTTTAATGTGATCACAAGGACCTTGAAGTGTGATGTTCTTCCTCCTCTCCTGCTCACTACCTGCCTCCACAATCTGTGAAGCTCATGAGCCTTCAGCGATCCAGCGTGTTAATTGCAGAAAATGCCAGTTGCAACACCTCCTCGATGTGGTGAGAGCTGCTAAGGCTGAAGGACCGCGGGTCGTGATGTTCACGATTTTGTCTCTTCGAACCCTGAACCTGTAGACCGCAGAAGTGTAAAGCCCTTATCATGTGAGCACATTCTTATCATGTGTGACAAACAAACTCCCTAGACATAAATGCGCCGTTGTTCTCGTAAGGTGAGCTTGAACTGCTGTTCAAAGGACTGAGAATCACTTTATACTGCCAGACAGAAAGAACGAAAAAGAGAAAGGAGAAAAAAGGTCTGATTCCCAGCCTGAGTTTGGTGTGTGTGTGCGAGTGTGTGTGTGTGTGTGAGGGGGAGTTAGAGGGGGGAGGTCAGGAAGCACATTTGTATGCATTTCCTCTCATAACAGGAAGTGCCTGACAGCTTCCCCTTCACAATGGCTTCGCTTCTGCTTCCCGCCTCCAGTGCATTTTTTCCCCCTGGGGAGTTCCTCTAGAGGACAGAGACAGGGAGGATGAATGTCCATTTGTCAGCATCTGCCCCTGAACCATGATCCATGCGACCCACGCACCCCAAAATCTCCCCGCTCACGCTTCATGGTATACTGTATGAATCATAATGGTAAAGCCTCACAGTAGGGGTTATACAATAGACAACAAGCTGATGAGCGTGACCCAGCAAAATTAAAAACACAGTTTATGCTAAGCTACACTGACGGCAATACGATTTATTTAAAAGTCGTGTTTAAAAGATATTCCAGCACGTGACTCTCAAAGCCTCAGTGAAAATCACTTGCTTGTAACAAAGAGACTATTTTGAAGGTCATCAGCAGAAACATAAGAAACAAAACCTGCGTGAAAAAATGAAAATGAGAAAAGCTCTGAATAATGAGAAGAAAAGTGGAATAACAATTAGCGTATAAGAGGAACAAAAGAATTTTAAGAAGATCCATTCTAAGAGGAGAGATTTGGAGAAGTTGCACTTCGCGGAAGCAAAGGAATTTTCCCGATGATGTTGGTGAAGAAGCAGAGAGAGAGAGGGAGAGACAGATGAAAAAGTGAAAAAAACACGCACAGCATGTTTTGTGAGGAGACAGGCGCAGAGGTAACGATCACAAGAGAAAGGTGGGAATCGTGGAGGGGAGAGCAAGGGGTGATGGGATACCCAGAGGGCCTCATTATTTTCTTGCTGTTAATTTTACTCAAACTGTTTTACACCTTTCTGTTGTTGATTGGAGAGACGCCTCTGTTGTCATGGGTGGCTGAATCAAGCACCGTCTCCATGCCATCACACCATCATGAGGCAGAGATGAAAAGAAAGGTAACAGAAGCCTACTGAACGTGTGGTGCCTGCATTTGCCAAGTCAGTTAGAGGGGTGAAAACCACAAGCATGTTGAGCGCCAATTAAAGTGCGTACTTCTGAATGAACTTCCACCATACGGAGACATCCAGAAACCTGATTTTTAACACATAAGTAACTACTGGCCCTATTTATTGTGGCTTTCTGCTGACGAAAATCCCAAAATGAAATCCTTCAGAAATCATTCTAATATTCAGATTTTAGAGCTCAAGAAATATCAACGTTGAAAACATGCTACTTAACATTTTTGGGGAGACTTTGATACTTTTTTCCGGATTCTTAGATGAATTTATTTCAAATAGAAAAGTTTTTTTTAAAACTATACATCCACTTAATATTTATATTATATAAAATATTTTTTTTTCAATGCTGCACAATAACAAGACGGCATCAAAGACTCCATACCGTTTCCTTAACTCAACGAGTCTACGAGACAATCATCTGTACGTGTTTGATTTTATTTTCCATGACAAGTCAGAATCAGCAATGTTTATCCTTCAGGTAGAAGTAAGTGTAAGTCCTGGCCTCTCCTGCCATCAAGGCGGAAGAATCAGCATTGACTAAAATTGAATTTGAAATCATTATTAGATAGATTAATCTCTCTCAGGCATGCCTATAAATGTACGCTGTGTATTCAGCAGTGTGAAAATGAGTCAGTAAGCATGCTCTTGTTAGCGATGTGGCTAACACTTTTATGACACAGGGGGTCCTTTCATGTGACGAGCCCAGGAAAGTGTTTGAGTGGCTGAGGGGAATAAAGCCAGGCTCCTCACACTGATGCCCTCTGTCTAAGCTTCTGGGCAGCTAGTCAACGCCAGGGAGGCCTGCTGGAGGAGCCTTGCTCTTCGCAAGTGTTTTCAGGAGGTGGGCTATAGGCAGCCAAAGTGGCCGCCCAGGGCGGCTGAGGCCTTGTGCCCATAAGCATGGCGCCAGAGACAGGGTGGGCCGTAGGGAAGCTGCCAATCTGGGAAGAGGTGATATCAGCAAGGAAGTGATGGGAGACGACAGCTGGGCCAAAAATGTTTGAGCATTCAGACATTAAATGTTTGAAAAAGATGATTTTTATGGACGTGTGGGTTTAGGTTTATAGTGTATTCAAGCTCTTAGCGGTTAATTCATGCAATAAAAAGTATATGCAAGGATATTAAGTACGGAGAATTACATAGGGTTAGGGATAAATTTAAAAAAACTTCAAACAAACTACTGTTCAAAAGTATGGGTTCAATGAGATTTTTTTTAAATCATTTATGAATAATATTCTATTACAGTTTCCAAAAAACAAAACAAAACTAAGCTATATATATATATATATATATATATATATATATATATATATATAATCGTTTTCTAGTGCTTTTGTCTTTTTAGTAGCTTGGCACAAATGAATTGTCATTATATGCAAATGAGTTGCATAATGACTGTTTGTTCAGTTTTATCAAAAAAAAGTAGAAGTGTGTAAATAATGACAAAAAAATATTCGGTATATTATAAATATTCTATATATTATAAAATATAATATTCTGGGTCAATTACTCCATTAAGTGCATATAAGCAGCACAACTGTTTTCACAAAATAAGCATTAAAATGATTTCTGAAGTAAATCACATGACACTGAAGACTGGAGTAATGACTGTTGAAAATCCAGCTTTGTCACCACAAGAATATATATATATATGCAACTGTGCTACACAATTTAGATGCATTTGCATGAAAAAGAGCAAACATCTCAAGAATGCAGTGCTTAAGGTAACGCCATTGAAGCAGTCTGTTGTTTACTTGGCTTCGGTATGGAAAGATTTCCTTAAAGAGGAAGTGAAAATATGCACAGCCCCAGCCACGTCTTCAACACATTAAGAGCTAGAGGGGAGAGAAAAAGCAAAATAGAAACGAAAAAACCCTTTGTAAGTCAAAGGTCCCCCATTCTTGTCTTGTGATGTCTGTCTTCACGGTTCTCTTGTAATACAATGAAGCGGGTTGTTTGCCACAGCCTCAGATGAATGGCAGCAAGAGGACAAGAGTCAATGATAACCCCTGTGCCAGCTGTCGAACACGTCGTACAGTCTATAAATACATAACAATTTATGATGCATGTTTTCAACAAAGCATCTTCTGACCAAAACCAGAGAATTTATGAGCTTATTTGTATCACTTTGCAAGGCCACGGTATGTTTTGGCATTGCTTTGCATTAAAGTTGTTGACATATGGCTAACGATGTGATACTAGACATTAAGCGTACAAAAGTTTGACAAATTTTGGCAAAAGGATAAATGTCGTGTTGTTCTAGGACTTGTGTTTAATAAGTAATGCATTACAAATTGCACAAATTCTAAATGCTATCTACTCCGTTATCCCTTCACACTGCAATCGTGCAGCTTAGATGTTTATTTTTTGTAGTGTGGCGAGAGGTCAATCCCACACAGTGTGACGCATCGGAACATTCACAGAACAAAAGTACTTCATTAGTATAAAATGCTTAATTTCAAGCATATTTAAAGAAACTGGCCAAAAGGAAAGAAATGTCACTGTTTTCTTCCCTTTGTCCCCCCTTTATTCTTTTCTATCCCAAGACCTGGAAATCTGTGGCATTGACTCTCATCAGGTGTCCTTCCTGTATCAATCTCTGATCTTGAAGTCTGGTTAAGGGGGAGTGAGAGAAACAGAGAGAGAGAAGGAGAAGAGAACAGCGATAACACCAAGACAGGATGCTCTCTGTGCAATCCGATAGCCTCGCCAAAAACATCCTGACCTCAGCCCCCCCTCATACTTCTCTCCGTTTCTTTCCTCCTTTCCTTTTCATCTGTGTTTATGATTAGAAACTCGGTGTTAAGAGCATTGAAAGGTTATGTGAAACCAAAACATTTACCTGAAAAAGAAAATTCTGTCACTATGGACTACATTTTCTGTGAATGAAAGATGGAGAAATTTGAAAATGAATGCAGTTATTTTCCATTTAATATTGGTTGATAGTGACTGCATGTGTCAAGCTCTAATAATACTGTAAATAAATAGATAAATGAACTACAAAAAAAATAATTAAATAAAATGAATGCAATAGATTTGTGTGGTACTGCTAATAAGATACAATAAGATATATTATAATCTTCTCATCACAAATTTTAGTGATCAATGGCACAAAATATCACTGGTTCTCGGATAGATTACTTTAATGATGCTTTTGTACTTTTTTGGAGCTTGATAGACATGGATAGTCATTGTATGAGAGTCATTGTAGTCATTGAGAAAAATGTGGGTTAAGTTCTACTAAAATGAGTCGAATTGAATAAATAATGGCAAACTTATTTTCTGGGTGAACAACTTCTTTAACCGCACATACACTCACCAATGCAACTTTTTTTTCATAAACAAACCTTTGAAATTCAAACTATATGCATGTTTCGTTCAGAAGCCAATTCAATATGATGCCTTGTTAAAATCAAAACTTGTTGGTTTTTCGAAATAAACAGAAACAGAGAACAGAGAAGTTTCTGGTTTGAGAAGTACCTTGACTCATTCTTTCAGCGTTTAGCATGAAAGCCCACATGCATGTGAGCCTCTGGTTTCCTCAAGGGGGAGAACTTACTCAACCCACAAGTACTGAATGACTAATGTCACTGTGCCCCCTCCGTCTGCTCCGGCTGACACGCCCATTACTTTCCTCACCCGATTTTTTTTTTCTCACTTTCTCCTCCACTTCTCCTCAGGCCCTCACACTATCTTCAATAATTGATCAACCCACCCAAGGTCCAGACAGCAGCCATTAACTGCAGCAGTATGGTCTCACTCAGTCATATCAACTGTTAGCCAAGTCCTTTTCCCAAAATCACTTTTTTTTTTCTCCAGACAAGACTGAGGAACTACAAATGTCTGTTTCTGTGACAAAGTGTCATCATGTGAAGGGATGTGAGGACTCTGGTTGACTGTTCAGAAAGTTCATAGAGAGTCAAGTTACAACAGAAAAGACAAATACATCAACCTGAAACTAGTCAAGGTTACTTTCTGTCAAACTGCTTTCTAGGCTTCCCTGACTTTATGTATATACTGTATATAAGGGGGACAAATGTAAATGTCAAGCCTAAAGAACATTTATTGATCTTGCAGTAAAACAAGCATCTATGTAACTGGCACCAATACGATCAATACAACTACAGTATCTGCTATGCTGCATATCTGCCTGTTTTTGTGTGTTCCTGACTTGATTCTGTTTCACGCCCAGGGAAATGGAGATACGAAACAGAATGTTTTTTCTAATTGGTCAAATTTGAACACATTAACAGAATTAGTTTGTAGAGCACTAACACACACAGAAAGCCAAATTAATTATTTTTAGATTTTAGTGTCATCCATATACACTCTCAGAAATAAGGTACAAGCTGTGACTGGGGCTGTACCTTTTCAAAAGGTAAAGTTTTGTCCATTTTAGGTGCTAATATGTACATTTTATGTGCTAATAAGTACATTTTAGATGTTAATATGTACATTTTAGGTGCTGATATGTACATTTCAGGAGCTAATATGTCCATTTTAGGTAGTAATATGTACATTTTAGGTACTAATATGTAAATTTTAGGTGCTAATATGTCCATTTTAGGTGCTGATATGTACATTTTAGGTGCTAATATGTCCATTTCAGGAGCTAATATTTCCATTTTAGGTACTAATATGTACATTTTAAGTGTTAATATGTACATTTTAGGTGCTAATATGTCCATTTCAGGAGCTAATATTTCCATTTTAGGTACTAATATGTACATTTTAAGTGTTAATATGTACATTTTAGGTGCTAATATGTACATTTTAAGTGGTAATATGTCCATTTCATGAGCTAATATGTCCATTTTAGGTGCTAATATGTACATTTTAGGTGGTAATATGTACATTTTAGGTACTAATATGTCAATTGTAGGTGCTAATATGTCCATTTTAGGTGCTGATATGTACATAGGTGCTTTTGTACATTTTAGGTGCTAATATGTACAACTAAGGTACCAATATGCAGCCTTTGGGTACAAAAGTGTACCTTTTGAAAAGGTACAGCCCCAGTGACAGTTTTGTACCTTTTTTTCTGAGAGTGTAGAAGAAAACAGCTTAATTTAGTCAAAGCTGGTTTTGTCTAGTTTGCTGGATTTAGAGGGGTTTTGAAAACCATCTTAATACCTTAATATCAGCTAAACTAGCTGAAAACCAGCTTGGCCAGAAATGGAGACCTATCAGTCCGGCAGACCACAGCTAAAGCCTTAAGCAGATTTTGTTTGTTTGTTTGTTTGTTTGTTTTTCCACCAGGGATTACAATTACAATTTATATTATTATGAACGCAGCTAAAGCTACAGATGATGAACAGGATCTCAGTGATCTGAGAGCCGAGTTGAAGAGGAAAACTACTAAGGCAGGAAGGGCCCCTGGAGGGCCATCTTCTACCTCTGTGTTGACTCCACCTAAAGCCCTGAAGCATGTGGCATCATTCCACCATTGCCATCTCTGCGTGTTTGTGTTCTCCACCCACCCTGCCCCTGCTAAAGTAATATTCCACTGCCGTAAGCAAGAGGCGGCAGCGTGCGAGGACGCCGACAATTAGCATGCGCACACCACCTACTTAGTCTATTTTAGTTCGAAATAACCCATCAAACTTCTGTGAAGGAAGCTGTCTGGAGTTAGTTTTTGGCTCCTTCTGGTCAGCGTGACTCACCTGTCTGTTACGTTCATCCATAATCCGTGTGATCTGAATCTTTTTCCTCCCCATTGTCCCCGTCTTTTCGTCTCTCTCTTTCTCCAATGAACTTTATTCTTTTGTCCCTCTGTTTTCGCTTGCGATTTCTTTAAACCAGGCTTTCTTCTCTTGACTTCCTCCGCTCACTTCAAAGATTCCAGTAGCTGTACCTGTGAAAGGCAGAGAGAGAGAGAGAGGCATTAAGTCAGATGAAAAATGGCAAAACCACAACGTTAAAAAACAGCGAATGCCAGAGTCTGAGCCACATGGGACAGCAAATAAAGACAAAAGAATCCGTAGACGTTTCGAGGCAGCGCTGTTTTCTGCCATCAATATCATGCAAATCAGATTCTCGCGCTTCGGCTGCGACTATGAGGGTAGACAGCACTGTTATGCTCTCTCTACAGTCACAGAGAATTTGACAGTGTTTTGGAAGTGCCACTAACTTAACAGCTCTAATCATTTGCGGTGTAACGTTTACTGTCACTCGAACGACAAACAGCGACACTTTCCTAAACAACGCCGATGTAACATCGCATCGAATTGTCACTAGAATGCTGAACGAACACACTTGTGTTTCCCTTTTAGCTGAAATTTTGTGTGAACGCAACCAAACTGTGGCTGAGCTACGGTGCCCTGAAAGATGAGGCTTTACTATCCACGTATCATTAGATCTGAAGAATAACCTGAATGGAAACCTGGGACATCCTGATTAAGCCCTCGTCAAACCCGCTCTGGAATATGATCCCGCTGTCAAGCCACGGCCTCGCTGCGCTCTCCGTCTCTCAGGGAAAAAGGTGTGCGGGGCCTTTATTAGGCCCTCCTGCTGAGCCTTCTGAAAGGCTGCCCTCACCCGAGAAGCTAACCCAGGCTTTCTATAAAGTGCTCACAGCTCAGATCCACGCAGTGCGAGAGCTCGCGATCACAGAACACACATGTGCGCGCACCAGTGTTTGTGTGCATGTGCGCACCTCTTTGGTGCCGTAAAGTAGGCCAACCCGATTCATCTCTGGGAGGAGCGGCAGAAGTGTTGTTGTGTTTTATTCTGACAGTAGAGGTGATAACGTCCCTCGTTATGCAAATGAGCGTCCCATTATTTAAGCTTTCTGTAATGCAGTAAAGCTGTCAGTGGTGTCACGTTAAAAGCCCTCCATTGCTTTCTCTTTATTCTCTGGCTCTTTTTCTTCTTTCTGAACCAGATTTCACCTGCCAGAGCAAGCAAGGAACATTGATGTAGATACACCTAAAGGATACGCTGCGCTTCTCACGTCTCTCTCCGCGATGCCATGCTTCTCTCATTTATTAATAATCAAGTGTTTATGTAGGGGTTTGGAAGTGTTCGAGAGACTTTTCCATGTCATGTAAGTTAAACCGCAAGCAAACTCTAATTTCATTGGCTGAGATCCATTTTCATTTCAGAGGATGCTGCTAATCTATGAAATTCCACACATAATTGTTGGATTCCTTCGGTGTTGTTGAAATAGAGTTGTTAAATACATAGTTTCTTCCCTACAAACACAACCTTGTGCTGATGTTGATATAATGTATTTTCCATTGTCTCTAATAATAACTGTGAATAAGCTTACACTCTATTAGCATACAAACAAGAGCGCTCTGTACTTCACCGAGAGTTGTTAGCTGGACTGTTAGCGAGCACGTCTTAATGTGTATGTGGCGAAATCCGAAGCGGCTTGATGATTGTTTAGAGGACCACTGTAAAAGACATAATACAAGGAGCAAAACAACTCAACTACAAGCTGGTGATAATGACTGGACGCCTGTGTAAATATTTACCCACTGTGCAGCCAGCAGAACCTGGCGTTTTCGCTGCTCGCACTCGAAAGCTGATTAAGTAGTTAACTCAATCAAAACAGGGTCTTTGGCTGCGAATCTAAGAGGAGCTTCCTCATTGATAACGACAGGTCCGTAATACCTGAGACAATCACGCCACAGTCTCAACATTGACCTGCTGTGCCTTAAGTCGTTTTAAACATTCTTTAATAGGCTTCATCTGGACACTGATTCCTGTTTACAGTGGCACCAACAATTATTAAAGTATGAACTTTAAAGCATAAAAGCTGACAAAATATCAAACATGATGATAGACCTTGATAGAACTTCACTTTTTAAAACCATTCATTTCATTTCTATCTTTTAAATGGATCTCCACTTTTTTTTTGGAAATAGGCTCATTTTACAACTCCCCCAGAGTTAAAATGTTGAGTTTTACTGTTTTCAAATCCATTCAGACGATTTTCTGATATTTAGAAGAATATCAGTAACCAGACAGTTTCTGGTCTCATTGACTTCCATAGTAGGAAAAAAAGAACTATGGAAGTCAATGAGACCAGAAACTATCTGGTTCCTAATATTCTTCTAAATATCAGAAAATCGGCTGAAAGCATTTGAAAACGGTGAAACTCAACTGTTTAACTCTGGGGGAGTTGTAAAATGAGCCTATTTCCAAAAAAACATGGACATGTTCAACTATTTCAACAATTCAGTTTAACAATTCGTTTAACAATTCAGTATTGTTACTATTTGTAAAGCATTAAAACATTTTATTTGTTCCTAAAATTAAACAGCTCAAAAAGAGAAAATAAAAAAGTAAAAAGTAATGCAATAAAAAGTACAATTGATTAAAAAAAATCCAAATCAGACAGATTTCAGCAATCCAATATGATCATTACTAAAGTAAAGGCTATAGGCTAATAGTCTAGTATAGAAGAAAGCAGGTTAGTACAGAATAAAACGTAATACGCATGCGCTAGTGATAAACAATTAGAGAAAGATTTATCGCACTTAGGCAATTGTGGTTTTTATGTGCTGGAAAAAAAGAGGAGGAAGCGAAAGAGGAGAATATGGAGAGTTGGTCATGGATATGGGAAAAGAAGCCAACTTGGCAAGCGGCTTGAGGTAAGTAGTTTTAAGTTTTAGTGCCATGTTTCATGACACTGTCAGAAAATTATCGCAGGCTATCTTTGGTCGCAAGACCGCGACAATAGACGTCTTTGAACCTCTCTTACTATATGTCCATGTTTTAGGAGCCACAGCCACAGAAATCACCACCATTGGTCATCTTTCATATGGGACAGCCCAAAATCGTACAATGTGTTCTGGCATTGCATAAAACTCTCTCTCTCCCTCTAGTATCATCCCTTCCTTCACATGTACACATCCTCACATTCATCTGCTTTCAGATTACCACAGATGAGCACAATCCAATTTACACCAGTAAAGCCGAACTACAGAGCAGACAAGTTGTGGTTGATCAGTTGCCAGCGGCGCTTTACATAAGGTTCAAGGTAAAATAAGGTTCGACTCTCATAAAATATCTGATCAAATATGTCTGATGCACAAGTGTGGCTCAATCCTGCCAAAAGCAAAGGAACAAATACTATGTGTGCTTAAGTTTAAATATGTGTGTGAGGAGGTTTTAAAGCTTATATGTGAAATTATACCAGAGAGAGAAAGAGTGAGGCGGAGAGGGACTACTAACAGGCTTTCTCTGCATTGCTAAGCCAATTCACTAATCCACAGCCAAACCATATGGGAAGGGTGAGAGAGAGGGAGAGAGAGATAGTCAAGGGCCAGAAAGATCCCTCCCCCAAAAGAAGCTAAGGACAGGTTTGGCATAGTGTGAGAGGCAGAAGAAAGCCAGGAAGAGGGGTCATCGCCAAGGGCTGAAGGGTCATGGAGGGATGCTACAGGACAGAGAGGGAAAGATAAGACAAGTTAACCCACAACATTTCTCAATTGATATATTGGGCTCAAAGCAAGAGCACAAAGAGCAAACATGAGCGGAGGGAGAAATCCAAAGGAAAAGCAAAAAGATGTGAGCAAGTCTCTCTTGAGGAAAGGGAGGAGAGGCTGCCGTCCACCCTCCCATCTGTTAACCATGCCTCTCTTTCTCTGCCACAGAGCACGAGGGTGGTGGGGGAACGAAGAGAAATCGTGGGGGAAAAGGAGAAAGAGGTGGGGGTGCCGGCACTGGGATGTAATGAGGTGCTGTGTGTTTTTCTCTCTTTCTCTACTTCTCTCTCTCTCCTTTTAAGAAATGGAACTGTGAGGGCAATGAGTACGTTCATAAACAGGCACAATTCTGGGTCGGCTCGGTCCCTAGTGTTCCAAATATATAAAAAAAAGTATATTTTGCACGCAATTGTATTGTCAAAGTCTTAATAAAGTGAATATGACTACTTCTCTGTGCTCAGCGATATAATTTTGTTAGGGGAAAGAGAAACAAAGCAATTTTTTTATTTCTCTAAGGGGTCTCGTGTTGAGAATGAAAAATGATTAAGATGCAAAAACCATGAATTAAATTTGTAAAAAAAAATATAAAAATAAAATAAAAAGTAGAGAGATTGTATGTGATAATGAAACACTTGTTTTGATGAGATATACAACTCTGGCAGGTTTCACTTTATTGAGATCTGGCACAATCTGTGAGGTGCAGGGGGGGTTACAGAGCAGCGCTGCTTGACTCCCACCACATTAAAGCCATCTGTATGTTATTATTACAATCAGACAGGAGCTGATCTTTTGAGAAATCGACCTCAGCACTATGTTGCCACCCTTTGTAAACTCTCTCGCTTCCACTTTCCCCGTTTTTCTTTTCTTCAGAGCACATCTGCAAGACATTTGGTACTAGTGTGTGTTTGAAAAAAGGGCAGTATCCTCTATCCTCGTGGGGAAATGTGGTCGCGAAGATTTAAAATAACATATTATGGCCAAAAAGTAAACCTTTTAGGAGGTGCATGATACATTAAATAAACCCTCACTCTTTTAAAATAAACTGCCGTTTCCTTGAAGGGGTCAACAATTTTTAATATGTGTCTTATGAACAATTTGAATACAATGGCACACTTTTGAACCTTGTTGGATGTGACAATTTTTACCACATCCCAATCTTAAATATGTTCATGTTGTACTCACTGAACCTAAAATAATATTTATTTACTCCCATGTTGTTGTTGTTTTTTTTTTTTCTTCTTTTTCTTTTACACACATATTTGTATGTGTACATATTTAGGTGCGGCTGTTTGGTTTGCACTCAAAACGGGGCAGGGAGCCCATAGCGAGAGAGTTAACAGCCTATTGTCTGTATAAAGTCATTACGGCCAGTGCTTCTTAAGTGTGGCAGAGTCTGCCTGAGGGACGAAGCTGAAGAGTGCCCATAAATCTTGGAAGTGGAAAAGACACAGGATGGGTGACCTGAACCTGAGATCAGGATCAGTGTGGGAGGAACCCTGGCAGTACAGATCTTAATGAGTGCAGGTAAATGCACATACACAGTAAAAAGTGTGTACAACATTTTCATTGTATGTGAATTTAAAAAATGGAATTAAAGTGGACAGGAATACAAGGGACAATAAAAAATATTTATATATTGTGATGAAAAAAGAAAATAAAACATTTAAAGTACTTGTAAAACTGAGTGACAGTTATTCCAATATGTATGTATATGTAAAAATACAACATACAAATTGAACAATTAATTCTGTGGATGAGCAGGGGAAAAAATCAGATGTTAAAGGAGTAGTTCACTTAAAAAAAAAAAAAAAATGCTGATAATTTACACACCCCCGTGTCATCCAAGATGTCCATGTATTTCTTTCTTCAGTCGAAAAGAAATTAAGGTTTTTGATTAAAATGATTTTTCTCCATATAATGCACTTTACTGGTAACCAAACAGTTCAAGGTACAAAAGACAGTTTCAGTGCAAACTGCAAACTGTTCAAGGGCTTTAAACGATTCCAGACGATGAATAAGGGTCTTATCAAGTGAAAAGGTCACTCATTTTTTTTTTTTTAAATAGCAAAGTTTAAGTTTTATAAGCTCAAATGCTCCCCTTGCTCTGTTCTGTGATGCACGTTCATGACTCTCCTGTTGGAACTCGTTTATCAAAACGAACGAATCTTTTCCCGAGTCAATTTGTTCATTTCCTTCATTGAATGAACCAAATGATACACAAAAAAAGATGTTTCTTTTTTTTTTTTTTGATAAATGAGCTCAAACAGGAGAGTCACAAACACGCGTCACAGCGCTTTTTTTTTTTATAAGCAATTGTTTCGCTTGATAAGACCCTTATTCATCGTCTGGAATTGTTTAAAGCCCTTTGAACAGTTTGCAGTTTGCAATGAAACTGTCTTTTGGACCTTGAACCGTTTGTTTCCCACTGAAGTGCATTATACAGTATGGAGAAAATCCTGGAATGTTTTCATCAAAAACCTTAATTTATTTTCAACTGAAGAAGGAATGACATATCTTGGATGACATGGGGGTGAGTAAATTATCAGCAAAAGTTTTTTTTTTTTTTTTTTTTTTTTTTTTTTTTAAGTGAACTACTCCTTTAAACTCTCTTTTTCTATGATGCAATTCAGATAGCATATTGCTTAACAAGTTTACAGTTCGATACTAATATTTGGACATTAAGTGCAAAAAAGTAGTACACAACCCATCTGATTTGGATTCCCCCTAATTTCTACCGTCTGTATTTTGAATGCAATCAAAACTTATTAAAAGCTACTGTAAGACACATATTCTCATTATTGTAATGGAGCAGGAGTGTCTATCTGGGCTCCTCCATGGTCATTTACAACCCCACTGTATGACTGGATAGTGACAGGAAACGTACATGCACACACACAGAATGGTGGAAGGATATGACATCAGCAGCCACAGACAATCAAAGGTGTAAAGGTGCTTCCTTTCCTAAACTGTTCCAGCATACAAAAAAGAAGAAAAAAGAAGAGAAGAATAGAGAGGGAAAAAAAGAGTTGATGGCTTGAGCCACAGCTGATTATAAACAAACCGCCTCCACTGATGCAACCCCAGACAAAAAAAAAAAGTCAAAACCGGCTTGTGGTGTGTACTTTTTAAGCACTTAGTGATGGCCAAACATTAAATGACAGATCTTAACAAACATTGCAGCGGTTATTTTCGAAAAAATCACTGCATCCACATTATTAGATTTCATCACACAAAAACTGGTAAAACTGATTTCACAGCCATTCTTATTTTCCACACCATGCAAGTCATTTGTTTCTTCATAACCTCATTTCAACCCAAAGGAAAAAAAAAGAGCTGAAGAGATGAAGAGAGACATTTTCAAAATGTGAGATTTTATTAGCAAAAGTGTAAAATTATAGATGGACTGCTTTTCTGTTTTTGCAGTGATTAGTGAATAGCTCTTTTCAGGTGCTTTGCTAGATTAGGGCATTGGGTGGAGGGATTTATTTATGTGATACAGGGCTCTCTTTCAGGACTCTGCTGCAATACCTTCCTTCTGTCTCTACAGGAATCAACAGCTAATTACTTAAATACTTCTACATGTACCTTAAAATAACACGCCGGCCCCTCTGACTTCCCCTCTCTTTGTCAAAACAGCTCAAATTCTTGGCATAGAATCATGTAAGACAATTATGACATGCTCCTGTCAGGTTTGTGGGTTCACACTGCATGCAGCAATATGGTTTGAATCCAGATTTAAATCACCGCCACCATTTTCTACTACTTAAAGTAATTTGATGAGCTCTCTACAGTTTTCTACATCGTTTTCCGGTAACGTAAATCTTTTCGATCTCAAAAACAAACACTGCGTCCGAAATCGAATACATCCATACTATCTACCGATTCATAGTAAAATGATGCTTTACATTTTCGGTCTTGAGTGTTTCTAGTCACATTAGTGCATTTTCCGAGCTGATAATGTGATGTAAAAAGCACTTGGCTCCATAGTGCCATAACTATACAGACAAAAAAAAAATAGTTTTTTTAATACTTTGTAACAAGGAAGTATAGATATTCGATGCAAGGCCTGATGAAAAAGTAGGGTTTGTAGTCTTTCATATGGAGGCACGTGACCAAGCACAACAGTGGAAAACAAAATGAAAGGGTGTTAACAGCAGTTGCATCCTTCATGGAGTCAGTAAACAGGGAAGTGTGGCCTACTAAAGCCAGAACCAGGGAAGGTGAGTGCTATCTTTCCATAGCGAATGCGTGCTGGCCAAAGGGAAGCATGGCACAACATGCTATGTCAACTCTAACTGAAAGAGATACGCTGAAACCAGCTGCTCAGCTGACAGACACATACTGAGTGAATGGTGTCTGATCACTGTCCTGTTCTGGTTGGTCAGCTGTTAGTAAAGAAATAAGGGGAAAATAACAGCCCTGACAGTGGCTCAGTCTTCTCGTGAACAGGGCAATGGCCCTGTGGCAGGCATCAAAAATAGATTGCGTGGGTTTCTTTGGGTGGTTTCATCGGTCAGTATGCCGAAGGCATTACCTCAAGGAAGCTCTCAGACTTCTGGGTGAGTTCTTAGTACTGTGGAACAGAGTTAAAGAAAGAAAGGAGAACTGAAATAATAAACTACGCTAGCATGTCAAAGAAAACTCTATGACTACGTTCACAGCCAGTGTTTGAGATGAACGGCCACATCTACAAACAGGTGTGACTTTCAAATTGTCTGTTCATATCTTATAGAAACGAACTGATTAATGTCGGTAAAAAATCATAACTAAAGAAAAGGCCCTTTTAATTGTGAATATGTCTGAAAGCAAACTGACAGTGACTATAGCAGTAGTGACTTGTCAGCACCATAAAGTTTCAAATGATATGACGCAAACAGTGTTGGGGAGTAGTTAACTACAAGTAGCGGCGCTACTGACTTAACTACATTTTTCAGTAGCTTCACTTGGCAGTAGCTCAGTTGCTTTTTAAACAGTGTCGCTTCTCCAGTAGCTAACTACTTTTTGCAGCAAGTAGCGGTGTAGTGTAGCGCGAGCAAAAGCTACATTGCGTTTGTCGAGCCTGCGCGAATCAGCGCGATGCAAGGATATTCTTCTTCTTGTTAGATTACAAACTCATTTTTTGCCATTACCGCCACCTGTTGTTTAATCACGCATCTTGCGGCTAACGGTTCACTGACGTAAAGAAGTGCGTTGACACATCCATATTATGATTATCCATGATGGAGCAAGACGTGACGGCAGATTTGGAGGATGGGAAACAACTAACGTCAATTACCCGTGGCCTTATTTGTCCAAGCTAAATCGGTATTTTTGAGAAAATGTTCTAAATGCAATTTATGTTGAATGTACATTTTGTTCTTGCAATGTTGTAGGCTATTTGTTGCAATTTTGCACTTTTGACAAACAGTCTGAGATATTTGAGTGTTGTGTGTAAAAAAACAATACTCTATGAAATCATAATTGTATTGCATTGTTTTAAACACTAAATATTTTAATTAAAACATTCATCAGACACTTATTCAGTTATTTATAATATATAATTTATAACATGTTATAATAATAATAATAATATGTAATATAATAGCCTATTTATAATATGTTGTTCAAAAAGCAAAAGTAGTTTCAATGTAGCTAACTACTTTTTGATAGTAACTTGTAGTGTAGCTGACTACTTTTCCAAAAGAGTAGCTTGACTGTAGTTAAACTACTTTAACGTACGAGTAGCTTGTAGCTTGTCAAACTACAGTTTCAGAGTAGCTTCCCCAACACTGGACGCAAATGCACAGTTGGTCTCACGTTGTATTAACTAGTTGTTGTCAGACATGTAAGAGTCAGAACATTTATAGAAATCAGAGTCACTCCCATTGAAACCTGAATTATGGCATAATGATGACAAGGGTATTCAACAGCTGTGAAGAGTTGCATAGTTTATCGCATCATAAAACTAGCAACCGATGCTCTGCACACTTCTGGAGTCAAAACTTAGGTGTTCAATCTCCGCACTTGCTTAATGAGCAGAGAACGACAGTGTCTTGTAATGTTAGCCATGTAGTAGGGGGCGATAGTAAGGAGGGAAGACAAAGTCATGTGACCTTCCCCGCAACACCAGAAAGCATGCTCGGATGATCCTCTGATTATTTCATCGCACTATTTTTTTTCATCCCCTCTTCTCCCTCTGTACCACGGCATTCTAATCAGACTAATTAAAAGCTTTGTTCATTTGGAAATCTCCGATGACAATTTGTTTCACTCTACCCTACAGCGGTCCTGTGAAAAGAGAATTAAATTTGATCTTCTGACAGCAATTATTAAACGCTCCCTCCTGGCTTCAATTAAGCCCAGAGGCTAACGTGGCTCACCAGGCAAGAGCGAGGGCCAAGATACTTCCTTTGTCAATTTATCATCGCTCTCCCTCTCTCTCTCTTTCTTTCCTTTGGATTTTTTTTTATTCATGTACAAAAATCTCACTGCAATTATTTAAAGATTGTTTATGGTATTTTTTTTCCTTCTTGCAGTGGCCTTACAAGATACTGGTGGAAGGGGGTAAGGTGGAAAAGGGAAGTTGAGCAACCTCTCTCTGATCAATCGGCAGTGATTGCGAGACCGTTCTTTTTATGAGTGATGTTTCAGTAACAGTTGGTGACCAGATGCTGCTAACAAGCAAAACAGAAAAAGGTTAAAGGTCAGTCTGATAGCAATCTCATCAAATGTGTCATCTCAAGTAGAATTTTCATATGTATAGTATAAATGTAGTATTTCACAATATGTGGCTCTCAGTTTCTCCGTTAAGGCAAAGTCTCACTGCACCGACCGACACTGATCAAAAGGAACAATTCGTCAGGTTTTGTCAGCGCTGGTCGTCGGCTGTTTTCACCGACTGAACATGTCTCAGAAGTGACACTGCAATCTAGTGGTTGTCGCCATTGGTTGGTGTCTGTTGGGGCGGTGTGGCTTTTATGGTTGGAAACTCAACAACGCAAATACATACTTCTGACTGATCTGTGACCAGCTCTTGTAAGCAAATTATATAACTGAGAACCGCAAGGCCACAGTTTCCAACTGACAAAGCAATATTCCCAAATGACTGTTCGCTGTACCTACACTGACCAGAGAACCAATGCCTACCGTGACATCACACGTGGCATTTCTGACCTCCCCCTTGAGGTGACCTGAAGACATCTAAACTGCTCCTAAAACACATTTAGATCGTTCAGGGAGAAATTAATTTGAAGCTGAAACCCATTCAGCAAAGATGTCCTTCAAAATGTTGACCTGACTCTTTCTCTCTCACCGGTCCCAAAGCTCTGTGAGGAAACCGAGTAACCCAGATCGGGAGGAAGAGAGTGCGGAAGAGGAGATGAAGATTACGTGAGCCCAGACACTATCTCAAATCTCCTGCTGCAAAATGTTCTGCCATTATTCCACCACCCTCCCCGTCCTCGGTTTTCCAAAGTGATGTCACAGTTTGGTTTAAGCTCAAGCCGATCCGCTTGATTGTTGGAAGCATTGCTGCGCTGTTGACATTGCGGATCATTAAACTGTGATTGTTGCAGTTAGCGTTTGTCTAAACATGAGTGCCATATGACTGGGTGACGCCTATCTCTCTTTCCTCCTCTCTAATGGTTTCTTCTTGACTCACTCCTTCTATGGCCTCACAGCTTTTCATGCGGGACTAGGGATGTGGACTAAATCGACTAGTTTGAGGTTTGCATGAATGACTATGGCTTGTTTGATCAGGTTGTTTTCAGGTGCACCAAATGTTTCTTAGGGAGGCTTTAAAAAACAGCTTGGGGTTTTGAGACAGGTTTTTAAAAGAAGAGTTATTTTTAACTTGACATGTCATTTTAGAAAAAAAAGCAACACTCATGGCGGGAAGCTCAAAAACAGATCGAGATGTGATTCAGTGTCATATCTAAATGCAAATGGCTACAGCCACAATGCTTTAGATGAAATTAATTTTAGATAACTGTTTTACTGTGTAAACTGCACACTGTAAGCATGTAAAAATGTAAAGAAATATATATATTTAAATATTTACACTGATTTATATATGTTCACATATTCAAAATAAATTAAAAATGATTGCTTCATTACTCTGAAAGAACATCAATATATTTAGATACATTTTATGAATATAAATTTATATTAACAATATTTAACTATATAATAAATATAAAAAAATATATATACTCAAAATTCGGTATCTCTTTGGCTAAGATACCTGCAACCCCCCCTTTGGTGTCTTCACAGCTTGTAAAGGGGGACCAGGCAGCCCCGGGCCCAGTCTCTCATTACGGTTTCAGGATGCCGACGCACACCCCCCCCCACCCCCCGTTTGTAGTGGTGAGGGGAACCACCAGGGGCTGGCATAAGTTACTCCAGTATCGGCTCGCCTGACCTCATCAAAGCACGCGCTCGTAATTTGTCACAGAAAGCAACCAATTAAGATGCGTTAAGGGATGAGGGAGGGGAGGGGAGGCAGAGAGGGAAGGGTAGACGGGGCAAAAGCAGTGAAAAGATAGCATTTGATTAAAGAGTCAGCGCAGCTGCGGTGAATCAAAACGGTCCGGACTTTCAAAGAAAAACCTCAAACATGAACGGGAGGTTTAGAGCACAGAGCTAGTGTGATCAGATAAAGCGCTGTTGGTTAACCCTTGATGGGGAACTAAGAACGGAGGGGAAAAAAAGAGTAAATATTAGATTTTCACGACTTTTACTGGTAATACGCACACGCGTTTGAATGAACTAATTTAGCAACAAGCTTCTCGACCCGTCACAGAGATGACCAAGCTCCTCCCACTTTGTTGTGTCCACTTTTTATGCTTTTTAGTCATAATAGTGCTAAGTTTCATTTTAAGTGCAACTATTTCATGTTTTCTATGTTTCCGCCTCACAGTGGCATTCAAGATGTCCTGCCGTGCTTCACTGCAATTAATCTCAGTCTCTCCCCTGTGCGCACAAAGAAAATGTTCCACAACTTGTACCATTTTTTCCCCCCTCCTATCAAATTCTCCATACAGGAGTATCCATGTGTAGCGTGTGATGTGTGCATGTGTATTTCACTACTTATTTATTTATTTTTTTCAGGCTTTACCTTGTTGTTCAGTAGCGTGTCAATGTTGCACGCATTTGCATAGCTTCCTTTACTGTGTGCTTCTTGTGTCTTGCAGCTGTTGACAGGCCTGTTTTTTTATAGGTGATCAGAAAACAGTGACAGCGAAAGTTTTCCGATGCCGCACGCCGGATTAAACGGCTTCACTTTTCTGCTTCACACTTTTCAGTCATCTCGATGAAGGAGGAAAAAAAAATGCTAGTCATACAAAAAAAAAAAAAAAAAAAGAAAGAAGAAAAATCTCTGCTCAGAGGAAGAATAAAATATTGTGAGATGCATATCACATGTTGTTTTTTTCAGGAATTTATATAAAAAATAATCACTCTTCTAATTGCTGTTATTCTGATGGTAATCGCTCACTCCAGCTAAATAATGACCGCTTCTCGATTTGACTCGATAAGAGCGGAAAAGAAAACAAGTGAAAGCAAGTGCTTACAGCCGGTGTTGTATAAATCAGGTCTGTATGTGTGTGTGTGTGTTTTCCAGAGGCTTATCTACACCATCTTGTTTTGGGGGGGGGGTTGGGAAAGTGCAGCCTGCAGAAGGTTGCGAAGGGAGGGAAGCTTTTTCTCAAGGCTTCAGCTACCCGGCAGCACAGGGATCGGCCAAGCGATCTCCCTCGGCTCCCGATCCAGCTGCAGCGTTCACATAACCCCAGCTGTCCCCCTCGGCTTATGATAGCACAACTTGTCTCTCCCTCCCTCCGTTGCGCTTGCACCCATGGACTTTTCCACTCCCTTCACTGTTGGGCACACATCAGCCCACCCCCCTCCACCGTACGTTGTTATTCTTATTGAGCATTGTATGTTTTTTTACAGGTTTCTTTTGCCCCCACCCCTGAGAAAAATCCTATGGCTGTTTGACCCTGAGATGGGATGTGAATGCCCACCCCTCCTCCTACCGAGCCTCCCTTTCCTTGCTCTGGCGCCGACATTGGGGACTGTCTTTCTCCTGTCTCCTCTTTCCTCCATCCTCTTATCCTATCCTTGACTCTCCCTGGGTCTGCTCCCAGCTCCAGCGTTAGGCAGACGTTCCAGCTGCGCATTATCCCAAATAAACAACTCATTACACATGTAATTAACTGAGGGGGCTAGCCAAGCATCGGAAGCTAATCCACACCAGCATTCCCAGTCCTTCTCTTTTCCGATTCTGCTGGAGGGGAGCTTGGAGAAGAAGAAAAAAAAAAGTGGGCTGTGTTCAGGACAAGGAAGAGAGAAAGTGAAAAAGGATTTCGAATCGACTTCCCAACAAAATTAACCTTCTTTTTTTGCCCTCTCTCCGTCATTCTCCACAAATTGTTCTCGGCTCTTCCTTGTTTTCTCGACCATCTCAGAAGTGGGTCATCGACGGGCTGCCTAGCAGAACGTCTAGAAAAAAAGGTCTGCGCTTTCCTTAGCGAAAAAAAAAAAACAGTTGTAGGATTTTTACGAGCGGCCTGCTTATCCAATTAAACTGTCATAAACACATTAATATAACGACACATGCCCGTTCAGGGAGAGAGGAAAAGAGGCTAACTGCCGCTTTATTAACATGAGGTTTCTTCACCTGCGCACTGAAGCTTGACAAGAGCAGTTCCTCTTTCTCACGAAAGATGATGATGTATCTAATAAGATTACACCTCCTACGTTAACAGGCCTGCAGAGCACAGCGCTTTTAATCTGACCCATGTAACAATAACCTGAGGATAAAAGCAACCATGTCAACATAATGAAATTATGTCCATTGTGTGTCCTCTACTCTGGTGGGACCAATCCAAAGTTGTTGAAAGAGGTTGAGTATATATTTTAGAGATCATTTTTGTGCATTTATAATGCAGATGCAAGTAAATATGCCTCTTTTCCACTCAAAGTTCTCAAGTCAAACTCTTCAGACTCTAAATTTGTTCTAATCTATCCAAGTTGTCAGGCCTAGGCTTCTCTGCGGTCTACAGGTGAAAACGTAGAGTCCAGAGGTCCAATACAACCCCTCTAGAGAGACACCAGCGGGAAACTGGGGCGAGCTAGCAGGAATGTTTGCCGAGTCAAATTCAATCATGCCACATCATTAATTCACAATCTTAACAGTTGGCAATAAGGCTGGGGACGTAAGTGCAGAGCTGTTCACACGGAGGTTTGTCAATCAAATATACACCAGAATTTTATTTTTATGATTTTTAAAAGGATTATAATACAATCAGCAGTACATTTATTTGATCAAAAATACAGTAAAAATGAATAGTGACAATTACAATTTTAAAAGACTCTAATATTTTAAAATTTAGTAAATATATTCTATTAAGTGAAGCTGATTTTCTTTCAGCAGCCATTACTACAGAAATCTTTTGCAGCATTATTAATGTATTTATTGTCACATTTGATTAATTTTATACATTCATTCTGAACAAAAGTACGAATTTCTTACCCCATTTTTTTTAACTTTGGAATTGTCTGACCCAAAACTTTTTCAAAACAGATGAAATATAATATAAACTAAACTATTTTCTTAAAGTACCTTGAAATTTTCATTCAGTGTTTTTTTTTTTTTTTTTTACACAGAGACTAAACATGCAATTTATCTTTAGCATAGTTTACTTTAAGGAATGTTATCTTAATGAACCATATACTTGATCTAACCCTTAAAACACTTTTGTTTGTGTAATCTAATGTTCTCAGATTGACTGAGTCACAATAAATAATATTTTTAAATTTAATATTAAGATCCGCATTCAAATAAAACACTCAATAAGTCCCTGACAAAGCTTTTTGTTTTCAATTGTTTATTTAGTGAAACTATTTTCACATAGTGGCGTTGAATGTGGTAAATCTACTGGAGGTGGGAAAATACTTTAAAGTTCCTAAACAGCTCCAAGTTTGTAATGAAGAAATAAAATTAGCACCTCACATCTAAAAATATTCCATGATGTGGACATCGCCCTATTAGATTACACTCCTTGCCTACGCACTATTTCTTTCTCTATTCTCTTCTCTCACCAACCGTGAAGACCATACTCCAGTCTAAAAGCTCTCTTGCAACGTATAGTCATATGACTATTTTCCATTTAATAAGTTCCTGTTAAAACCACACATCAAGGTCTGTTTAAGGAGAGCATGATATACAGCGGTGGGGGACAACAGAGCTCGCCAGAGTCTCGACAGGTATCTCCCTTCCTTTCCTTGTCTATTTATAACCCGTGAGCCGCTCTGATCCAAAAATAAGACAGTGACCAATTTTAACCTGAACAATACTGCAGGCTCACAATCGTAGTCCCTGGCGCACAAATGCACACACATACAGTCAAACACGGGCGAAAAAAAAAAAAAAAAAGTCAATCTCATGGCTGAGCTATTTCTGGCGGGACAGCAACATTTAGGAAGTGTGGGCTACGGGCCAGCAAGCAGTTTAATGACACGCCTGCGTCATGGTCTAATGTCAGTAGCTCCCGCCATTGTCAGGGTTGAGCACGGGCATAAACACACACGCACACACACGCACGCACGCACGCACAAGGTTATTTGTTTTTCCAGAGGGGCTGTAACAGAGCAGCTGCAGGTGAAAGGAGCCACCTCCACACTTCACCATATAAAGCTGAGCACTCCACGTCCCGTCCTGCACTGGCCAGCAAACCCTGAAGTTTCAAATGAAGTGCTGGTCTTATTAATTATGCATACAATTCGGTGCCGCACATTTCCTTTCCTTTCTTTCTCTCTCACTCATTTTTTTTTCTCTCCATCTCTCTCTTTTATTCTCTTCTTTTCCAGATGGAGCATCTGTAATAAAATTAATGACATCATTCGCTGTACTTCGGAGTAACTACTGGAAGAAAAGTCATACATCAAAGTAAACAGTGTACTGTGGAGAAGGGGGGGGTCCATGACTGTTAGATACGAAGCAAAAAAAGAAAATTACATATATATAGTATATATATATATATATATATATATATATATAGAGAGAGAGAGAGGCCCTCTATGTACTAAAATATATTACTCTACACAGTCTAAAATTAATAGCACCCGTCATTTATGGAATAAAACCGACTTAAGACAGAGCAGACAGCCAAAGGCTGAAACTGGCTGGTCTGATTGGTTATTTTGGAGGTGGGTGACAGCCTGCTGAAGGACCCTGTAAACGCCACCACAAACATAAAGGCATAAAGTGTCACAATGCCAGGCTCACAGACACATCTCCCCTTCTGTATTCACGACTTTTCGTTTTCTTTCTCTTCCTCGAATCTCGAGTGTCCAGCACGGCACGCTTTTCCCCCGAAGTTTCAGCCTCCGCTGCTGACAGGCCGCTGTTGAGAAGGGTGCAGATGACTGCAGAAAGACACACGTGTGCAGCTTGGCAGGACACTGCTCGTGAGAAGCTGCTCTTGCGAGGCTGTCTTTGCAATCCCGGCTGAATTAAACACCTCAACCTCACACTAATGAAAAGAAACTCTTATTTCCTCCTGACGTTTTATGTTCAAACGTATCTGAATCACGTCTGTCAGTTGTCAGACTCGGCGGCCCGTGTTTACTACCCAACGCGCAAAAAAATATATATATATATTAAAAAAGAACCCACCAAACAGCATATTATGATGAAAATCACACGATTGTGACACTTTGAAAGTGTCAAGAAGACCTTCGAGTAAATTGCTAAAAATATACGCCTAGCCGGCACTGTGCTACGGGCAGCTTCGGCGACAGAGACGTCGGGGTTATGAATGTTGTGTGAAGCTGGGGCATAGAGGGCCCTCTGTCCCCCCTCTCACCGGAGAGCCTTACAGAATGACTGGGCTATGCTGCCCCACTGACAAAGATAAATTACATTTGCTGGAAAATATTTCAGCATTTTTCCCCCTCCCCTAACCTCTCGACTCGTCTCTCATTTTTTCTTGAATTTTTTCGTCGCTTTTTTGGCCCGAGTCCACCAGTGTGCCATGGGTCCCTCTGCCGTGAAGCAAGGCGCACACACCGTGCCACTGTGCTTTATCACGGAACAATGCGTTTACGCACGGCAGACACCGACCGTTAAAGAAAAGTTTGATAGGATTGCAAGTAAAACGGACCGGAAACACGAGGCGTATGTTTTTAGCAATTTTACTCGAAGGTCTTCTTGACACTTTCAAAGTGTCACGATCCTGTGACTTTCTCTGAACCCATTTTAAACTACAGATTTTTTTTTTAAATCTCCAACTCTAACAAAAGTAGAACAGCCAATACGACACGTCTTACATTATCTGTATATAAAATGTTGGACTGCATCAATTATGCACGACTAGATAAAATGAGCTCTTGAATGCAGGGATGTACCCTTTCCTAAACTGTTTCTACTGTTCTGTGAACTCTTATCTAGCATAAAATGTGCTCTGGTTTCCTAAGAATCCAACCAAAGCGGAAGAGTTTCAATGCTTAAGGCCAGAAGGTTCCCTGCTAGACCACCCAAATCTGAAGAGGAGTTTATAAGAAACAGGAGTCACCTATTTTTTTTTTTTTTTTTTTTGGGAGGGGGCACCTCTTTCATGTCCGCAGCGTGATATGTTGCGCACATTCATTCGGTGTTCGCACACACACTGACTTGTCTGTCATCGGAGCCTCCTCGTGGCAGCCTTTACCATCCTTCATAGCTTTCTAGTGTACAAATACACAGTAAAATATCGTTTTTTTTTCTCATATCATGCAAATGCACATCCACAACTCTCAGAACTATTTCCAGCCACATACACGCAGACTTCTTTAGCATACATAATAATTACTATGTGTTCGGTACATACCACGTAAGCCCACAGCAGATCTTTAGAACACAGAACGTTCGGCTGAAAAATTCATTTTTTATGCAGAAGTATTCTTTTCACAATATAATTAAACATCAAAGGCAGGACTATTCCTCTGTGATTGAGCAGCACTCTGGTGAATCAACTCCATACACCACCTTCCACTTTACAGCGGGAAAGAAAGTTGCCAAGCGTCACTGCTAATTACAAAATAGAGACAGAAGCAAAGTTAAATTCATTATGCAAAAACCAGAACTCGTACGCGTTGGGTACGTTCAGCTAATGCCAAATATCATAACCTCTTTGAGGGTAAAAATGACTTATCTGGAGCTGGTTTATTTGCTTTATTAAACTATTTTTTTTTTAGCCTTGTAAATGAAGCTGAGAAAGAGAGTACGGAAAAAAAAAAAAAAACGAAATGAGAAAATGTTTGACTTCATTGACTCAAAATTAACACACTGCTGTGTAATAAAACGGGCTGATATTACTTTTTTATTATTATTGCTGAAGGGAGGAGATAGTGGTAAATGTTTGGTTTAAAGACATATTATGACTTCTTGTTTTTGGGGGGAATGGATCACATTTAGATTAATGACTATTCATTTCTACATGATTGATTTATTTATTTAATTTTCATAATGCCTACCTTTGCTTGAAGATCAATAATCAGTCATCCCAAAGCACGCAAAAGTGTAATTTACCTTATTTTTATTTAACTGCGAAAAATAAATAAAATGTCCTAGTGTTTGTCAGGACAAATCTAAAGACAATGCATTTGTGCTTTGGAGGGGTACACAAACTGTGCCTGTAAATGCCTCTGACAATCGGCCCAAGTAGCACAGCCAATCAGAGTGACACGTGGAGAGCTGATCCCTCTTTGAGAGAAGTGTAAGGCCATGTTGTCACTGTTGGTTTTGTGAATCGACAGAAGCCTAATCCCCAGTGATTTCCTAGAGACGACAGGTCTGAGGACGACCGCTCGTGTGTGTGTGTGCGCGCATATATGTGCACGGCTATGAGAGGACTCTCTGAGTGTAATCATATGAGTCCACATGTGAGTGTGTTCATTTTCCTCTTGGGCAGATTAAGCAAACATTAAATCCCAGGAGAGCAACAGGTGAGACACTCACACACACGTACATGCACACACATACAGGAGCTTCATTGATTGTGTTCGCCTGTCTGACGGTATAGTCTGAAAAAGAGTGCACTTGAGGTAGAAGTGACAGAAATACAATACGTGACGCCTTTTTGCGTGGAGAAATTGTATCTATAGTCAAAATTTAGCTTAAAGTGTGTAAAAATAACGTGACATAACATTATTTCACGGTAAATTTCTATTTCTAAGCACAAGAATGCTACAAAAAAAAAAATTGATTACAAAAAAGTGACAAAAAATAACTCTCCTGTTAATTAAACAATCACATTCATTCATTTACATCTGTATCTGTCTTCACCTTTACTTGTTAAAGTATACAGATTCACATTTTAGCAGATATCAGTTTTTTTGTTACTTCAAAATGTAATAAGATTATAACAGCTTCTCACAATAACTGCTCACACACAAACACAAATATTACACGGATATACAGACAATATTTATGGTTGCATGAAATTAATCTTGACCCTCAACTTCACTGTTCACTCTAGATTTAATTGAGAATAATAGGCTATGGCTATATATATATATATATATATATACACACACACACACACACACACACACACACACATCCACAAATTTGTATGTCTATATACTTGTTTTAAGCAAATACACTCTTAAGTTTAACCTTAGGCTACTAAGGAGAAGAACAAATAATTAACACTCATAAAACTGAACATGGAATATGGACTTTTGGATATATAATAAACGGATGGTCTCTCAGCCTGAGTTAGTGTTGTAGGCTGTTTAATGACTTACAAATGCTATTCTTGATCAGAATCAGGATGCTTTTTTCAAAGTGTCGATTTGCTATGAACTATAGCCTACCTGCATATAGCCTGATAATAGAAAGCAGAAATTAATATTGTCACACGAATGAATGTTGATCATATTTGAACGCCACTTTTAATTCAATACTGCATTTATAGTCTGATGACCCTCGGACCTTCACACAACATCGCACAGCACGTTGACTGTATTCCCGACGGCAGTAACAGTAGACACTACATCCATGCATGACCTCTGTAAAGTGGTTTAGTTTATTCTGCGAGCCGATAAAGCACTTTACAAGACCCAAACAAAAGCACGCGCTTGTAAACAAAATAATAATACGTCTACATACAGAAACACTAATAGTGATTCTACTGTCAGTAGTCAGAAATAACATGTGTTGTCATGTCAACTTTGTTAACGGAGCAACTTTAACTCTCTCCCTTGTGGTCTCGCGAAATAACGGAGATGTTAACTTATTATAGTATTGTTTACTTAACAACAATGTCACACAATATAACAACGGGCAAACACACACAGGTGTAGGGTATCAGTGTCACACTTACTTCATGGCCGGTGAAGTTTGTCCTGCGTTTGAGGGAAGGTGTTGAGCCGCCGGGTAGACTGGTGCTTCACACTTAAAATCCAGCAAAAATCACCAGCAGCACTAGGGAAACGTGTCGTTTTCTAAATGCGTGTTTCTTTTCTTGTGTCTAATAAAGCTTTTCAGATGCTGAGGTTGGTGTTGGTCGTCCACGGTGAGGAATGATTAAGCCGTTATTGCGACTGATGATGTTGAGCTCCGCGCGCTCGCCTCTCTCTCTCTCTCTCTCTCTCTCTCTCTCTCTCTCTCTCTCTCTCTCGCTCGCTCGCTATACGCAGGGCAAATAATCGGGTTTACTCTTGAAGGGGGACGGGCTTACATCACTCCAGTGTTTTAATGAAAGAAGCGCAACACTAATGCGTTTTTTATCTCCTACCTGATCAAGTTAAATCACACCGTGTATTAAACTGTGCATAGACACAATGGTAGGCTACCTTTAGCTTTGTGACTTTTAATTTCATTTGTACCCAGAGATTTTATTTCAACAATGTGATTTTATCAGATAATGAGTAGATTTTTAATTAATTTTATTGAACTGAATATTTGACTATAGCCTAGCCTATATTATGCAGGCCTAAAGTTAAATGTTAGGGGTTAGACTATAGTTTTCACTGTAAAAAAGTAGGAATGTCCCCTTAAAACAGAAAAATGCAAGATATTTGTGTGTGTATGTATATGTTTTTCTATCCCAGTGTGGACTTCAACCTAAATTCACACAGACTCATGGGGACTTGTATCATTGTGGGGACCTAAATTGAGGTCCCCATGGGTACACAAGTTTAGAAATCATACAGAATTAGTTTTTTTGAAAATGTAAAAATGCAGGAAGTTTTCTGTGGGTACGTTTAGGGGGAGGGTTAGTGTAAGTGGATGGAATACAGTTTGGAATACAATTTAAGTTTGTAAGTTATTTCGAAAACCATCTACAAAGCATTGCTCTATAAACTCAGATCTGAATAATCTATAAAATAACACAAAGGACTCAAGACAACTCAATAAACCTAGAGTGAACATTTCTCATTTAAGCATACATTAGTGCCCTCTGACAACACATCTTTTCACCATATATTTAAATGAGGTTCCTTATCACGATTTATCATGAATAAATCAGTGACAAATCTGTCCCACCATGAATGGATTTAAACACATCTACCAATGAATTCACTTTTAAGGAGTTGACAAAAGAATAGAAACCGACATATAGCTGATTTTTTTTCAGTTCCCCATCTTAGAGCGGTCATCTGAATTGCTTCACACTGATATTTCATTGTTTCTTAAAACGAATGCTTTAGAATTAACCATAAGCACCACTTGAGACAGACAAACCAGAGGCAGAGGTAAAACATGAAATCAGTAAATGAATTAATAAAACCTGCTAATATCCCTGACAGACTGTAACTGGACCCACGGGCATCAGCTTCCCTGGGATCCCACTTCTGGGTCACAAGACACTGTAATCTTGAATTCCATTTTTATTGGTAATTTCAATATCTAGATCAATACGCCTTCGGTTCCACCAGCTATATGATAGCACATGCTAAGTTTCATCAGATTCTCTGTTTCACTGTACGTATATTTACATGGACAGTTCCTCACACTATATCAATGAAAATATCTTTAGCCTCAAGATCAGGCCTCAAAATATTTTTTATTAATCGTACGCCAATTTGAAAAGCATGCATGTTACGTTATACCCACTGTGTTCACAATTCCTTCAGTTCTTCCAGCTCCAGTGCACAGTTTCTGCAGGAAGACCCTCTTAGGTTTCAGTGTGCGCTCGTGTTTGTTTAGTTGGCACCTGGCGAAGAGACACAAAGGGAGAGAGAAATTCTTTCTGTGTTAATAGCTATATCTAGGCACAGTGTTCAAGATACACTACATGGCTGGGTGAACTACAAAAGGAATAAATAAATATAAAAACACCGTTATTGAGTTGCCTCTTGCATATTCATGTGGTTGGTAAACTAGATAAAGAACAGGAAGAGGAACAGAAACAACAGTAACTACAGCAACTATACCCTATATCACTGATGTAGATCTGAATAAGAATTTGCAGTTTAAAACAGAAATACTCATTTGCCTTGGATACCACTTGATATGCAGAGAATAGCAATTATTACACATTTGCAAGTAAATATTTACATTTTGTTCCTGTCATATCCTGCCATTCTCTATGATGCCTCTTTTTTTCCCTCTCTCTCCGACCAGTTTGTGCTATTACTGTATTCACACAAGTTCTACAAAGAGGAGTTTTATACAGAAAGTTGTTTAATGGATGATGTACTTTTCTTTTAAAAGGTCTCCCAAAATGCTGTTTATATATATATATATATATATATATATATATATATATATATATATATATGTGTGTGTGTGTGTGTGTAACAGACAATGTTAAGACAAAATAAAATCTATAAAAATAAATGTAAAATACATTTAAATAATTAGACATTGGTTGTATTTAGATTGGTAACTTTCACTACATTAGTTCAGTCTACTAAGCATTGTGCAGTAGAGCTGACTAATGAGTTTTAACAAATTTTTAAATTTGCCTGTTAAGACATTCCCCGAAGGCACTTTACTGTAATATCTCTGAGGGGATTTATGTCAATTGAAACATAAAAAAAAAATGTTAAGTTAGGTTTCATGACCCAATTTACAAACAGACAGACACATACACACACATGAATTATTCTCCCTCTTGTTTTCCTTGGCTGTCGATCACTACCAGACTGTCGGTCCAAACTGAACCTGCTTGCCATCACTCAGGATCAACAATCCGATTTCCAGTAAGTTCAAAGCCACAAGGAAAGTGTCCAGTAGCAGTTATGTCATTTCGTATACACATACAAGAGGCTTTTCAGAGAAAGGTAATTTTGAGGTTTTCGACCTCATCTGTTCATGTTTGTAATGAGCAGATGTAAGAAGATGGAAGATAAATACACAATGTTAGTGGCTGACAACAATCCCGCCTACATTGTTTTCTTTTCGGGAGCCCAGTAGTTACCCACGTGTGTCTTATTATCTTCAGTCAGACATAAGTAGCGTGTTCGGGGAGGATATGGGACAAGGCCTCTATTTCGTTTTATTTTAAGAGCACGATAAACATCAACACATTTTCTTTGGCAAACAGGAACAAGCAAGGCTGTTAATGTATGAGTGTGTGCGTGAGTATACGTGTGTAATCTGTTGCTGATCACACTCATGTGAAAACACAATCTGTCTGTCACAGTCAAGTGCTCAAACACCAGCGCTGAGCTTTCACAGTGCAGGAGGACGTTGGCGAAGAGCCTATCTCCCAGGTCTGGCCAGATCATAGATTCTTCTTTTCCCCTCCTTGCTTAGCCTATCTTACTCCTCCCATCTCTCTCTCTGCCACCTTTAATTTCACCCATTTCCCTTTTGTTGCCCTCTTTTCTCTCCTAAACATTGAAGATTTAGACAGATAGACACATACAGCAGGCAAAAGGAAAAACACACTTACTAACTGGGGTATTTATGCAGGACAAAGTTAAGTAAGAGTCTCAAAAAGAGTTTAGAAATGGCTTACGATGGATACGTTTTGTCACTTTTGTTTCTGCCTCAGTTTAGAATGCATGTCTAAATGATAGTTCTGTCAATAGACTGAAAACATAACATAAGTGCAAATTTGACATAAGTGCAAACGTAAGTGCAAATTTGTCTGTAATTAACCACGATTAATTACAGACAAATTTGTAATATATGTTTATTTTGTAATTGTTTCACATTTAAAATTATACATTAATTTTAAGGATTCAGCATTACAGTATAATTGAAAACTATACATTGTAACATTTTTTAGGCTTTAATTTAAGTGAATAAAAAAAATCTTTACATAACCCCATTTTAATAATGGCACTTTTCCATTACCAGAACCAGCTCGACTTCATTCGACTCCATTCGCCTCGACTCGGCTCGCTTTTCGCTTCGTTTTCCATTGCAGACAGTATCGCCACAAATAGTACCCGGTCGTCATCAAGAAGCCTTTCGTTCCTCATTGCCCTATCAAGCTCTCGCTGGATCCTCTCTTCGGAAACCAAACAAAGGAAAGTCTGGACCTCCTCGTTTGACTGCGGCGTATTCTTCCGAGTTGCCATAATAATATTAGTAAGTTTAGTAACTATCTCAGGCCAAACTATTTAAAAATGGCGGGGTTATTTTGTATACTCAATTTGGCATGTGCAATGATGGACGCAGCGAATGGTGGCGATTCTCTCTGACCAATCAGCAATCGGCATTGTTTTCATGTCACATTTTAGTACCGGATCAGCTCGCCTTAGCTCGTTCAGAAACTCGCTGGAGGTGACACCAAAAAAAAGTACCCGAAAGCAGGAACAGGTACAACTTTTACACAGTGGAAAACCAAGCAAAGGCCGAGCCGAGTCGAGCCGGGTCGAGTCGAGTCGATACTGTGTAGTTGAAAAGTGCCATAAATCTCATTTACCAGCACTCAATATATCAGGGCATATATTTTGTTTCTATTGGCCCTGTCAGACTTGTTCAGATTTTTACTTGCTTTACGATTTTCAGGTAGATCTAACAGGGTAAACAGTAATTGAATAAAGTTTTCAAAAACTTACAGTCTTTCATGCATAAATAAAATGAAATAAGAAATGAAATAAGATCCTTATTAATCTACAAACATTATTCAGTCCAGACAAGAGAGAGATTTTCTCTTTTTCTTTTGTTCTTTGATTGATATTGACACTGCAGTAAGTTAATTAGGCTGCTGTCACTTTAAGACCATAAAGCACATGCCACACAGATCCCATTTTCTCACAATTCTTTATGTTCAATTAAGACTTAATTAAACTAATTTAAGACTATGCTTGAGGAAACTCGACAAAACAGGCATATTGGCATCATTTTGTGTTTTTGTCCGTTCAAGTGCTGTCTGAAGCTGCTTTTCTGTGCGCATGAGTCGTTTGTGTCTTTCAGAGCCACGCTAAGGTGATATTATTTTTATACTATATTACTTTTATATCTTAGGCTATATTATATAACTTTTCAGAAATTGTTATCTATTAGATAGATAGATAGATTCATGTTTACCTTTACTCATATAGATTCATTTATTAAATTAATTTCGTAACCACCCAGCTAACTAATTAAATCAGTGCCATCCTTTTCTCGTGTTTTTTTTTTTTTTTTTTTTTTGACAATTTGTGGGCAGGAAAACAAGTTCAGCAATTAGTTCGCAAGGGAAGCTCATGTTACAGCTCATGTTACATTTTGCATGTTGCTGTAACTCTCACTCAATTCATGTCAAAGTAATAGTGCAACTTTAACTTTTCCAAGCATACAACTTAGAAACTTCTGAAAGCGCATAGCTGATGAGTTCATCACGGTTTGAGGCCTCTCTTCATTGCATTTAAATAACACCTGAGCACGCTAACACATATTGTGGTTGGAAGAAAACCGGTAGTGAAGTGTTGACTCGTGTGGGGACAAATTTGGTAATTTGCATGTTCTGTTGGGCAAACAGCGCGTGATCGCTACACCTTTGATTCATTATAAATGAACCACAAGCAGCACAACACGGTTAAGCCTTTGTGCAGGATGCTGCTGCTCTGGTTTCAGTATTAAAGCTGTGTGCTGGAAAAAGTCACCCCAGTTCCAGTTACCCTGCACTCTACTGAAGTCTTTATCTCCCCTGTCAATACACCTGTACTCTGTCCCACTTGCTAATGGAGGCCTGAATAGGAGTTAGTGTCAAATGACAGTAAAAGTTCGAATCTATATTTACTTTAGGTCCAAACATGTAAAAGCACAGCTTAAAGGGCAATTTCTTGGAACAGCTCTCTGCCTTGTGAGTGAAATGTGGAACTGCAATACACAACTCTGCCAGCAGAGGCAGACTAAGGCTTTCTCACAGAAGAGTCAACCCTCTCCATCACAACTAATTCAATAGTTTAACTGTAAGTCAAATCGATACAGCAGCAAGCATATGTTGACTCACAGTAACATTATGTAAACAAATAAATAAAAATGAATCTCTCAATAAAAGCACTGGCACTTTCTCTCTGTCCCATACCGTACTGCACCTCAAATTGTCAGTCTCTTTATTTCAGAAAGTCTGCTGCTTCCTAAATTACGCAGTAATCTTATTTAACATCTTTGTACATTTTACCATTTAGCACAAAGCGCCCTTTGTCTGTCTAATGTTAAAAGCTGGAAAAATAAAAATATTTTAAATAAAATCATACTCTAATGATTTTTCCTCCTTTGAGCGGTGAAAACTAATTCACTCATAACCTCTACAAAACTTGCACAGTTATTTCATTGTTTCATTTTTTTTCCCCCACAACGGCGACACTAAAAAAGATGCCAACATCACATTTTTCTGTCTCCAGACTTGCAGTGCCAACCAGTGTTTCCTGAGCTTACGTGCAGAAGTTGGGTCTTAACAGATGGTGGGCATTATGGACAGGCAATGGAAATTCTACCTGTATTTTCTTATGTATATTCCTAACTGGTCACATAAGTTTCTATACCAGACAGTGTAGATTATCTGTGCAGGGGGTGGTTACGTACATGTATAAGTATGTCTTATGTGTGTGTGTAAGAACTCAATGATAGTTATTTTACTCTTTCATCCCTTCACTTTTTGTCTGTGTTGTTCTCTCATTCTCTCTCTTACACTCGTGCACACTTCAGGTGGTAAAGAAATCAAACTCTCTTGCTTTCTCTTCTCAGACTGTAGTAAAAAAAAAAAAAAAAACCCTACAAAACAGGACCACTGCCCTCTTGACCCGAGGACATGGACTGAGAAGCCACTCTTTATGCCACATAAACTACAGAACAGACTGGATCTTAGGTCTACACCACAATGGAAAGTTTGTGCTATATTATAATAGCCATACCCATACACGTAAATTACTCAAACCAAGATTTTACAAGGCATACGTTTACAAGGATACGTTCACCCCAAAAAGACAAAAACACTACCATTCTAAAATGTTTTGATGAGGCCAGATACACTCACCTAGGCTGCATTTATACTGGGATGAGAAAAAAAATACAGTAAAAAGTGTAATATTGTAAAGTATTATTACATGTTATATTACACACTGTATTTTAAGGTGACTTTGGTACATGTGTTACTTCCTTTCTTTGGGAAAAAAAGGCTAAGCTTTATTTGGTAACACTTTATTTTACAGTGACCCTGTTAAACATTTTCCATGTAGTTACTAGTACTAACAGTCAATTATGCATAGTTACATGCAACTAACCCTACACCAAACCTTAACACTAATTATGAAGTAAGTACATGTAGTTAATCACAATTACTTAGTACTTAATTGTACAATTACACTGTGACAAGGACACCTTAACCCCTTATTTTAAGGTGTCTATGTTGCGGTGTAATTATACATTTAAGGACTGAGCAATATTAATTAAATACACAAACTTATCGTTAGGATTAGGGTTTGGTTTAGGGTAAAAATGTTACAATAAATAAATACAATCCATACTGACCCCAAAGTTTTAAATGTAGTCATTATTCAGAGAAAATCTTGTTTTGAAACATTTGGAGTCACGGATGTCAATTTGTGGAGGTGGAATGTCACATTCATCATTAACGTTCTTTGTATGGACAAGAACAGCTTGGACATTTTGTTAAATTTATCCTTCCACATAAGAAAGAAAGTCACACTGCTTTCAAAGCACATCAGTGTGGGTAAATAAAGACATAACCTTTCATTTTTGGTGCCTTTGTAGATATGTGGTGACTTTTAAAAGGTTTCATCAATACGAGACACTTTAGATAAGTCACAGTTGGATCTCAAAATCCCATTATATTTACAGGGAAATTCACTCATTGACTACTCAGACAAAATGAAACGTCAGAGGTTTTTAACAAGTCAGAAAACCACCTTTACGCACACACTTGCAGAAGCTTCACACTGGAGAATATAGACGCATACGAGCGCAGAGTCTTGAGGAGTGAATCTGGCTGTACGCATACCCGCGCAGCGTTGCTCTGCTGAACGGATGCCGCCTAAACCTCTTTGTGCCTGCAATAGCACCCCAGACTCATTCTTATTCAAACAAGATGAGACTGGAGGCAGGCAACAGAGATTAGCCTGAGATCAAAAGGCGGTGAAGCACTCGTGTTTTGTAGATTCAGACGGGCCCCATCCAACATGTAAGACCCACGGAGGAGCGGAGCTGAGCGCTGCGCCGATGCCACCCTCTCCAAGGGGCAGAGGAGTGGAGGAGCAGAAAGAGAGAAAGAGAATAAAGAAAGGAGAAACGTCAGACGGCCAAGACTACAGCTCCAGTGTGAAATATTGGAATTAGATTATGAAAAAGAGAGAGGAGAAAGAAAAGTAAGCCGTCACTGTGAGCAATTATAGGTTAAAGATAATCCTCCATTTTTTTTTTCAACGCTACAGAGATGAAACTGTTTCCATGTGTTTAATATGTCACCGTTTGTTTTAAATATAAGATTCTCCACCAATAGACAGTAATGTGGAAGCATGAAACCTAAGAACATGGCATCTGGATCTGCAATATGCAACATAAGGATGGTAACTACTGCGACGCCTGCGTGCCAACTGTGATTAATATAAATAAATGTGGGGGGTTCATTTCTCAACACCATATATGTTTCGTAGTTGTAGACTGCATTGGTGCACAAATAGGTCTATGTCGCACCCATAAAGCCGAGTGACTCCAGTTCTTAGCAAAGTCAGATCACTTGTGCTTTTAAATGCTCTTGTAAATATGAGCAAAAGCAAACAAGGCTGACTGCCACATTTGTGTAATTTCAGGTTAATTTGGGGCTATTATAATTTTTTCAAATAACACAGGAGCCTGCGGGAGCTGGGAGAAGAGGACTAGTGCACGAAACACACACACACACACACACACGCACAAACAGGCAGACAAACCGAATCCTGACATAGCCACTGGCGAATAGACAGAGAAGGGTTCAAAAAGAAAAGGGTGCCTCCTCTACAAAGTGCACCACCTTTGCTGCGAGAAAACAACGCTCTTTTCCAACCACAATTCAGATCAAAGATTTTTATTTATTTATTTATTTTGGTAGCGAGAAAGTTTTTCAAATGACAAACATGGGAGCTTTGGTAAACTGGGTCAGAGCTGCCTTGCCGGTGTCTCCATGGGGTGGGTTGGTGGGGGGTGCTGAATGTCACACCCTGAACACCCAGGAAGAGAGGGATTAGATGGCAGAAAGCTTGCAAGGGATGCTTTCTTAAAAAAATATGCTGCCTCAGAAATATTGTTCTCAGAATGCAAATAAACTATAGAGGAAGAAGCAGATTGAATCCCGATTTCATTCTCAAGGGACTAAGCTGATGTCAAAACTAAGCGTATATTGTTGAGTCTTAATAATATTGGAAGTATAGAATTATTATGCGTATACATACATACATACATATATATATATATATATATATATATACTACTTTCATATAAGGATTAAGTTGATATCAAAACTAAGCTTATGTTGCTGTTTTAAACTGCAAAATGTATTTCTTATATGTAATATATTGTTATATATGTATAACATATGAGTGAAAAAATATTATTCTTGATATAAAAAAACACATCTTCTTGTCTTTGCAACATATTGTTTTCTGAATAATACAGGCATTCATCTTTATTATAGAGTATGTGATGTCTGTATGTCTTATGAAACATGTATCTGTTTCTTTGATTTTAAACACTTCCCACAGACTCCCTCATGTTCTCATGTGCAAACTTGTCAAACTGTTCAGACCGCTTCTGCTAGTGTATGCTCACCTATTCCCCTGTTATTTCAAACTTAAACTAGCAATGTCAAACTTGTACTAAGGCCAGAGTGATTCAAATTGATATTGATTCTGTTGTGGCAGCTCACTCGCAAGTGAGAAGAATCAACACTGTTCTGAGACTAGGAGGTTTCCCCCATGCTTCATTTCAAACCAAGCAAATAGTTGTTGGAATCAATTACTCTGAACGGGAGTAATAATTTAGTCTGACGTTGAGGAATAAAAACAACATAAAAACAGCAAATAATCTCATGATTAGGCAGTCCTTGTGTCAATTGTAGATTAATTATAGAAATTAGTACAAATTAGTATGTGGATTATTAGTAATTCGTTTCACCTGTTATGTTTCAACCCCCCCCCCCCCCCCCAAACTTCACCACTCACACTATTTGAACTGAAAATCCCCTCACAAAAGGACAAATGTAAAAACCTCTTCCTACAACCCACTGTGCTTGGCCACTATGCAGTTCTAGATTTTTTCCACAGACACAATGTTTCGGCTCATCACAAGAGGGGAAGGAGGAAGGGAAGAGCTTGGAGAGGAAAAACTCACCGGTGCCGATCTTGTGCTTCCCCAGGAAGTCACACCCTGCAGCTCCAGCTGTGGGCCAGGTTAATCAAACGGTAAAAAAAGAGATATATATAAATAAAAAAGAATGAACACAAAAGAAATGTCCTGCATTAATAAAGCCAGACCAGCTGGCTTTGAACAGAAACCCTGATGTGGGTTGTGTTGCCCTGCAAACTCTCTTGGATCTGAAAAGGGTGCTATGCATACACACAGAAATGAGACACTAGCTCCCTAAACACACACCCCCGTGAAAAAAAAATGGCCCATAAGATTTGTGGCACAAGTATTTGGCAGAGCCTGATCTCCACCTGTTCCCGTCTCTCCAGGCTCAGAGGTAAATTTAGGCTTGATATAATATCAATGACACTCAGACCTTTGTAATAGCTGGAATTGCTGTAGCAACTGTCATCAAGAACATCAAACAAAATGGGACACACTTTGCATAAGGACATCTATCTATCTATCTATCTATCTATCTATCTATCTATCTATCTATCTATCTATCTATCTATCTATCTATCTATCTATCTATCTATCTATCTATCTATCTATCTATCTATCTATCTATCTATCTATCTATCTATCTTCTATCTATCTATCTATCTATCTATCTATCTATCTATCTATCTATCTATCTATCTATCTATCTATCTATCCATCCATCCATCCATCCATCCATCCATCCATCCATCTCTGTTTGTCTGTCTGTCTTGTCCTGTCCTGTCCTGTATCCTATCCTATCCTATCCTATCCTGTCCTGTCCTGTCCTGTCCTGTCCTGTCCTGTCCTGTCCTGTCCTGTCCTTTAAATATAAAAGCATTTTAAAAGAGAGTGTGGAATAAAGCAGTGATTCCTGTCATTGATCGCCATTATTTCTATATAGTTTAAATTCACACAATAACACATTATAATGACAGTGACACAATGTGGATTTTCAAGACATATTTATACAAATTAAATTATGAATGCTATTTTAACCTGGAATAGCGCAAGTACAGGGAAGACAAGCATTTACCGCATCAAAAGTGTTTTCCCTCGGGTTCACGGAATTCCATTCCCTCAGTGACATCACATTTGTATTGACCCTGTTTACAATATCCTGGGGATATCTAACCTTTAATGGGAATGTGTTTTGGTAAGAAGGAATGAGTTCATACATATCTAATGTTACAATAGCATAATGGGGATTTTATTGAAACGGGGCACAAAAATACGACAAAAAGCGGTAAAAGATTTGCTTACTGTAAAAACACTGCAACAGGATGTAGCTGAGGTCAGTCACAAGGGAAGAGGAAACTGTTAAGGGGGGAAAATGCATAATTATCCCACTGTACAGAGCACTCAGTATCAAAAGCATAATTTGTTTGTACTGTAAGTGCTTTTATTATTGACCTTCCCCACTTATTGTAACTTAGTTACAATACCAAGCCTCGTTCAGCATCCAGAACGACAACCTGGAAAACTGCATTTCTGAGTCAGCACACCTTTCTCAATTTGTCCTTATTTGCTGTCTCTTTTCTCTCCACAAAATACTCACAGACAGTTCTTTCCTGTATTTAATAAACTAATGGGAACGTCTAACAAGCTGGAATGTCTCTGTCTTTTCTGGCCGTGCTGTTAGAGCGCTCAATGCTGGACACAAGCTGTGTGTTCCAGCGGCAGCAACAGTAGCAGCAGCAGCAGCACGCAGGAGTCTGGCTGTCTGTACGGCTCTAGAGGAAAGAGGACCAGTGTGGCAATGCACAGCAGCAGAGACGCCCCAACCATCAACCACAGGAGCCAGCCCGGCTCCCCCCATGAGGCACGCTGACTGGACCCAAGTGTGTGTGCGAGGGAGAAAGAGACAGAGAATAAGAGTAGGATTTGTTCGACTTTTTTTATGTGTATATTTTAGTGTGGGAAGTATGTCTGTACTTTACACCATGTGTTCTGTTATCTTAAAGGTGACAGAGGACTAACAGGAAGCCCAAAGCGGAATCTTTCCTGAGGCAGTGTGCCGTGTTTTATTTTTTAGCCTTCAGTGCAATTACAATTTTAGTTCAGTCATTGACAGCACATTAACAGTAATTATCTTGATGAATCTACTGACAGAATTATGTTTAGTGATTTGTTTTTATGGCAGCACAGTTAATAAAAAAGTACTTCAGAGCAACAAAATACCACCAGCATAAAAAAAAACGATAAAAAATGTTAAAGGAAGAAATTTTGTAAATGTTTAAACATATTTCTTTCTTTCTTTCTGCTGTTTTTCTACGAGATATATATATAATATCTTCTTTTGTGTTCTGCAGAAAAAAAGAAAGTCCTACATGAGATTGTCTAAATGATAACTCAATTAAGCATTTTTATTTTTTAACCTTTAACATTTTAAGTTTAATATTTAATTAAAGTTGTATATTTTTCTTTGATACAAAAGATTATGAACCATGTTGATAATATTTACTTTATTTGATTCGGTAACACTTTATTTCGATAGTCCACTTTAGACATTCTACTAATTATAAGTAACTTTTCAACTACATGTCAACTAATTGTCATTAGAGTATTAGTAGATTGTCAGCTTAATATCTGCTAACACTTTATTTTGTTGGTCCCCCAACAGACATTACTACAAGTAAACTTATTCTCCTAACCCGAACCCTAACACCTAACCATAACCTAACAGTCTACTGACAGTCTACTATAATATACTAATACTCTAATGAGAGTTAGTTGACATGTAGTTGAAAAGTCACTTATAATTAATAGAATGTCTAAAGTGACTATCGAAATAAAGTGTAACCTTTAATTCTTTAAAAAGTTCATGTTTCCAGCAGTGTTTAGTCCATGCTCTCTGGGCTAATTATTTAAAATATTTAGGCTAATTCATTATTTTGAATATCCCAAATGAAAATATGCCATGACATATGTTGCATACTTCTCAGCTAACTCTCAGCAACTGTGTTTTTGTGTTGGAAATTCCACCGGTGGTCTATATATCAACGGTACTGAGTGGCGTGGGCAGGTTCGAGTCAGCCCTCTCCTTAACACAAGGTCGCTCTGTGTGTGTCCTGCCCAGGAGACTGAGGGGAGCCCACGTTTAACACGCATATCCATCCATTCATTTACACACACATACACATGTGCAAGGTAAGCACGCTAAGAACATCATATGATTTCATGTTCCATTCTAGAACATTCTGATGAACTCTGTGCCTAAATAGATCTGATGAAGTACAGAGAAATAAAGGAGGAGGGACTGGGGGCTTGGAGAAGCCGAGAGCTCTAGACAGAGAGCGGGAGAGAGAGGTAGGAGTCCATACACCTCTTTCCAAAAACAATATTTTGACTGAAAGGTTAGCCATCTGGATCTTCTGAACGCAGGATTACGGCTGGTGCCTCAACTTATTTTTTCCCCTATTACCAATGGTTGCCACAGCCACTAGCTTGCATGGAGACCCTCTATGATGACAACCACCCTGTTGCTGCATGAACAGCTCTCCAATCTACGTACTAAAGGGAAACAATGGGTTATCTGAGTATGCTTTAAAATAGAAGACTTTGGATACGTGGAACATAGTCAAGAACTATTTTACTTCACTGGTTTACATTTATATAAAGAACTTAGCAATGGTCGACAACGGCTCAAATGTGCTATTCTACATATCAAACTAGATTTGTCAACTGCATCCTTCTGAATGTTCTAGAAATGAAAAGGCAAAATGTGTTGCTCTGAATAATTACAATTAATTGGACAATTATAGTTCTCTACTAGCTTCACATTACATATATTTTAGATAACAGTCACAAATGCATGGGAAACAGTCATATGTAAAATCTGTTTTGACAGCTGCAGGTTCTTTGTAATCAGTTACAGTAGATTGGTTTTAGGACCTGTTTAATCAACACATTCTTATCCTTTGGCGTCATGTAGCTGAAGCCATATGACATTTTGTTGAAATACTACGCATATGGCACCCTTTAGTGTCAATATAACACACCCTGTTATGGGTAGGTTTAGGTATGGGGGTCTGCGTCTCATATTGACGCTATAGGATGCCAGTCACCTGTATGACGCCTTGGGTTCTGCATGTTTTATTGACGCTAAAGGGTGCCATGAGCGTAGTATTTCGACAATATGTCATATGGCGTCACCTATATGATGCCAAAGGATGAGAGCGGGCTCGTTTAACCCTGGTGCAAAGCCTCATTGATGTAGCCTAATATGTTGCTATTGCAATGTTTTAAGTTTTCATTATTTATTAATTTCAGTATTGTGCTTATGAATTATTTTAACTACGTTTCACATGAATTCATCTGCTACCAGCTTTCAATGATTCGCGGCGCGGCGAAAAATTACGCAATAGAGAGAATGATCGGACATTTTTCAAAATCTGTGATTGTAGCGCCTCTTAGCGGTAAAAGCCAGCAAATACACCCCAAAATTTACCGCCGCGGCAGAACAGCGGTGGTAAAAGTATTATTCTGGTTGAGAACCAACTGTTTTCAATTCACTTCATTTGAAAATGCCATAGATCTCAATCTCCTAAGTGCTTACAGATCTCGAACCTGAACGCTCTGGCAGGTGTCCATGGCAACCTGAGAGCGCACTCAACCCCACTCATTCTCTGTCTCCTTCACTCACTCTCCTAGTTTCTCCGAGCATGCCCTGAGCACTGTGAAAGTGGCAGCTTTTATCTTCTAATTAGATGGAAGGAACTCACCTCAAGGTAAGAGCAAGTGGGGTGAGACCCTGTATGGACCTTTCATCTAAGTTATCTCGGTACTGTATATCTGTTTCATAATACAGGATTTATTCTAAAGACTAAATTTAATAAGTCAGCTCCCATAAAGGGACTTTGACATAGATTGTTCATGTCAAACGAAGAACATCTCCGTTTGTTTTCATAACAAAACTGAAATGCGGCAAAGCAGAACAAAGAGTAAACTACTTTTCAGGAAGGTGATGGAAAGACCTCAAGTGTGTTTGGAGGAAGCAAAAGCATCTCACCTAAAGCAAGCAGCTCAATGAGACCCTTTCATGTGCCCTACGTTGGGCGCCACTTTTAC
Source organism: Cyprinella venusta (assembly GCA_038021265.1). Classification (NCBI taxonomy): domain Eukaryota; kingdom Metazoa; phylum Chordata; class Actinopteri; order Cypriniformes; family Leuciscidae; genus Cyprinella; species Cyprinella venusta. Next base: position 24,270,508 of record CM075865.1, on the reverse strand, counting down.
AGATCGAGCGCTTGCATATGTGCATCCCTCTGTTTCTCTCCAGCCCGCTCTTTCTTAGCAGCTCTGTCTCCACTTGCTGAAAAGCGTGTGACAAGCAGCACAGATGGAGTGTGAGGAGCGAGGTCTTCTCGGGTCCGTTTCATGGTGCATTTGGCTGCGCCTTGCAGCTGATGATTTAGGTGTCATAATAGATGTTCCCATAATAGCTCTTAATCCAACGGACACTTCCAGAGCAGCATCTCTCACAAAGCTCTCTCATTCCATCTAGAGTGAGTCAATCACCAGCCTCAGGCATCCTTTTTAAAGTGACAACTAGTCCAATCAAACAGCCTTCTCAGTATCACTGATTTGAAGAACTTGTCAAACATATTAGCAGCTAAGTAAAGAGTAAAATTGGCAGACTATTTGATAACGTGAATCCCATTCACTAAAGCTCATGTGGGTAAATTGGGCTTGATTTTTAAAGAGTTCTTCAATTAATGTCCATGCTTTGAATTTTAAAGATTGCCACTTAAAACATCCGTAAAAAAGGGGGTTTTAACCTGAGGGTATGTTTCTATTGCCTATGTCTCTGTCCCTGACTAAGTCTTGGTGGCAGATTGTTTGGGGTAAAAGCCAAGGAAAACCTATACAAAGTCCAGATCCCTTCTATTGCATAAATTTAGTTCTTGTAATCATGTAGATGAAAAAATATCCCCAATGGATATGATTTTGGGTGCAATTTGTGATGGTAAGTATACTTAGCATATTTTAATGTTTGGCTAAATAATTTGTCCCTGTTGTTGGCTCCAAATACTCTCAGACAACATTGATGATTTTCTTCATATTAAAAATGTACTTGGATTAAAATAATTCTGAAGAAAAAAGAGAAAACATTTAGTGTTCTTTAGCCCAACATTTAGTGGGATTCAGAAACTTCAGCTTATTTGTTTGGGCATGAATAAAATATATAAAAATAAATTGAGCAACAACTTGTGCTTTAAAATGGAAAATTCAGTAAGATTAAGATTAAACTTGCAAATGGATTTGTCTAATCTGTTCCGGATACTGATATTCCAAGGAGTGAATGGGTGCAAAAAAAAGAGACCCCAATAAAACAAAGACATGGTTTCTAATGGTGTTGAAAAATGGTGTTATATTACATGCACTATTTCTAAGGTCACATTTCACAGAAAATCTGCTTTATGCTTGTAAAATAAGCAAAAGTTGAGTTGTTTGGTGTGATATTACAGCCTTTGACAGGTACAGCATAATTACAAGGGCAAACCATGACATATTTTCAGGGAAAGCAGGTCGGTGATGTCCCAATTAGGGTGAAATGACCAGCAAATTGACAGCTTGAAAATGTGTCTCATCCTTGGCATACGTCCTCAGAGTGGGCTTCGTTATGCCTCCTATACAAGACAGAATTGAATGGCAATGTCAAAAGGCACTCCGGCTTGTTAGAATGCAGATAATAATGTTGTTACATGCCTTGGTTGCTAAGGGTCATTTTCTGATGCAACTCCAAGACTTCTGCGGATCTAAATATAATAGGACCAGCGGTGGTCCAAATTATGGTACCATTTAAGGTTACATTCTTGGCATCCAACTTGGCACCCTGGTTAAATTGAATGCATGTCAGACGATAATGTTAAAGAAGAGGCCAAAATGAGGACACCATCCTCAGGAGGTCCTCCAGGAGACAGCTTGGCCGAACGTTGGCCATTCTTTTGCAAAAATACCTGTCGCCAGGTCATATATATTATATAAATTGTACTGTATTTTATTTCATTACGGAATAGTGACATTAGATGTTTTTTTTTTTTTTTTTTTTCTTGAAATCTAAAAACACAAATTTCTAAACTTCACGTTTTGGATCGCTACAGCTCATGATAACAATGTCCATGCTTACAGTAAATGGTAGGTGCTGCTGGCTGACAGTTATCACTCTTTCTCAAACCTCCAAATGTATTTAAGTAATGCATAACAATGCTTTCAGGAAACAAGCCACAAAGACAAAGCGGCTTAAGTACCACTTACGCTCTGGAAGGCACCATGCCATGTCTTATTTTCCCTAGTACGTTCCTCGAGATGCTTCTTGGGACATTGTGTGGCTTTAATTAGATGTTCATTAGAAGGTGTCTTGTATTTCCTCAATTAGTCCCTGTCATGGCAGCAGCGGCACTGCAGTAATCTCCGTGATTAAACTCCACTCTTGTTTGTCTGGGCACGACGTGCCAGCTTTCTCCAACGGGCGCTGTCCTGGAGCCCTGTCACAAAGTGTAATGATTCTTTAGCATGCCCCTCCAAGGCTTCCCAACATCCTGCCAGCCTAACAGCACAGAGCACTCATTTTAAATGTCTTCCCCATTCAACCATTTGCCATTTTCAATTATACCTTTCCACCCTTCCATTTGTGTAATTTTCTAATCTCACCATAGCTGGCATGATGCTGTTTTAGCGGTAGTGCAGAGTGACAAATGAAGCCATCAGGATGAAAGCTCAGAGGTGTAAGACATGTCAATGGTCATGGCTATGTAGCTGCCCCTTTAATTTGTCGAAACTGAATTATAACGATGATTATGTGTCTGTTTATTATCACTTTGCGTATGTTAAAATGACAGTTTTTTTTTCTAAATAGCTTGGTATGCATTAATGTTGCCATGGCTATAGAAGAAAAGATCAGTGGTTTTCTTTCGATTGAAAAAAATGACAAATAGAAAATGACATTGGACTTTCACAATTCATTATATTCAAGTTTGAAAAGAAATACGTTAAAGACATGTTTAATTAACTTTTTAAGTATCCTCTCCAAGTCATATAAATAGAACAAAGAAATATTAAAACACTGCAAAAGACATCATCACATCTCTATTCTGGTGGCAACGAGTCCACTTGCTTAGCTGAAAGAGCTGCTCTTGTCAAAACACAGCAGTGGCGAGAGAGGTCAGGGCAGACAGATATGGGGTGCAATTACTGCCTCTGAGAGCCATAAGCATTAAGGTCTATTAGGTTAAAGTGTCCCACCACTTCGCAACCAAAAAGAGCACAAATAGCTACAAACTCATGTTTCGAGAGTTGGCTACTGTTCTGAGAATATGATGAGACAATGACCTGAAAGGCTTGGTGAACAGGTTCGAGCGAATTTAATGACACACTTTGAACAACAAAGAGCAATATTCGGCCCAAAAGGCTTCAGCAAAAAATACTATTTAGTGACAATTCAGCAAAGAGGATTATGAAAAAAGGATTATAATTGGTAGGGTATGCTTCTACCAATGCAAATTAATAATGAAGAACTTTTGACCTAAATAAAATATGGGAAAAAGATGCTTACTCCTCCGTTTCTACTCGCACCACTCTGAGTGGGATTCTAAGGGGTGTTTTCAGCATGGGAGGCAGGTACACTAATAAGGACACTAAAGACTGCAGCCTATAGTGTCAGTCGCTGCCTCATGAGGCCATGGGAGTTCATATGCACAGCTCTTAGCTTGGCTCAGTTACACTTACATCCCTAAACTTCACTCCAATCCGGGTCACAGCACCAAATGTACCTGTTCCCACTCAACCTGCTCTGAGCAGGATTCCAACCTGGAACACACTGTGTTAACAGGGTCTAAAAGTGTTTTAGGCGCGTATGGATAGGTTTTGTGTTTGTTTCAGTGCAGTCTGTCATAAAAAGAGAAATATCCACCTTATTTATAATAACAATAATAATTCATTACATATATAGCGCTTTTCTCACCACTCAAAGCGCTTTACATGGAAGGGGGGGATCTCCTCAAACACCACCAATGTGCAACATCCACCTGGATGAACGCCCACCACACACCAGCTTATTGGTGAAGAGGAGACAGTGATGAAGCCAAACAGTATATGGGGATGATTAAGAGGCCATGATGGACAGAGGTCAAGGGGCAATTTTGGCCAGGATGACAAGGTTAATCCCCTACTCTTTTTCGAAGGACATCCTGGGATCTTTAATGACCACAGAGAGTCAGGACCTCAGTTTGACATCTCACCCGAAGGACGGATTCATGCAGCTTTGCGCAAATTAATAACTTTTGCTAAGCTGTAAACAATCAGTGAAAGGCTCGCTTTATGAATGCAATTATATGTTTTTTCTTTTTTGTTTTAAATGTTTTTTTTTTTTGTACATTGGGTACAATGAAATTATATCATTCTACTCACTATTCAACCATCAAACATTGAAAGGACATTTAGTGTAAAAGCATCAACAAGGAAGCCTCATTGTTTACACAGAAGTTTTACCTTTCACTGTGAAGATCTAAACATATTTAGATATACAGGAAATCGCAATGGAAGACGATTTCGATATGTCTAAATATGTTTAGATATTCCGAAATCTCTGTGTAAACAATGAGTGACGTATGCGCGCAAGAGATCACTTCGTAATGCGCATACCGAAGCGCCCGTGCCTTCAGATCAGTTGGACATGGCTGTGGTTACAAGAAGTAAAAATCATATAAATATTGTTCGTTTTCTCACACAAACCGCTCGTTTCGTGTCTTAGTCCATCAATGTGTACGTACATTTACGAGTCATTAAATCATGTTTAATTTGAACCTTTCTGTGCATGCTCTTTGAGGTGGGCCCCGTACTGTGGAAACAAAGACACCTCTTGGATGCCCTTGAGGTAAGCTAAAACATATCAAAATTAATTTTGAAGTGAACAATCCCTAAGTCTTCTTGCTTCTTCTGGTTTTAACATTCATTAAGAAGCGTGTCTTTTATCTCCCCCCCCCCAGCCGTTGCAACGGTGTTCAAGTGGGAGAATAGCGGTTAACGATATGCCTCAATAAAGTGGCATTGAACAGCAATTACAAATCTTTCTTCTTCATATTACCGTTTTTATATATTGCTCATCCAAAGCATCACTGAAATATGTTTTTGTCTATTTAAATTAAAAAGGGAAGTTCTGATCTATTATTTTCTCTTACTGTAATAAATTAATTAATTTAATGAATTAAAGGTTTAAAGGGGTGCAACGAAAAAAGTTTGAGACACTCCGTTAATGTGACTGTGACATATTAGGACATGGGCATCACACTCGGATGTGAGCCGAGTTGGATGTCCATCAGTCCAACACTGATTGGGAAATTTTATTCTCTTATCCTTTTTGATGTTTTACAACAATAACAATAAGTGCAAAAAATAGCCTTATAGTGCAGTCCTATTTTAGAATTATTTATATTCTATTATGGTATTTATTATTATAACCTGATTTATATTTTATTTTCATATTTTCAGTTTTCATTTTAATTGAAGTTTTAGTAATTTTATTATATGCCTTTGTTTTCGTTTTTTTTTCTATTTCGCTATAATATTTTGTTAATTTGCTCATTTATTTTAGTATTAGTAATTTTATTCTAAGACTGAGGCAACGTTTCACAATTTTGTTTAGCTTTGAGTTATTTATCTAATATTTAATTTAAATTTTAATTTTAGTTAACAACTCTGGCTAGATGCAGGACTCCATTTCTCAGTATTTAAAAAGTATTTAAAACTGAAATATGATGCCATCCATGTAGATGCACATTTGAAAATATATCAAATTTATCCTACTCCCAGAACATATAAACACACAAATTGACCATCACAGTCTTGCAAATCTTGCATAACCCACACTCAGTTGCATGACCGTTCAAAGGTCTGCGTAGGTCTCAGCGATTTTCTCTAAGGTCTCCCTGATTGCAAGTTTGAAGTGCTCTCCGCATCCAGGTAGGATAAAGGAAATGAGACATCAATTGGACTCTGCAGTGTGTACTCAGCACCAATGATTCATTCGGAGGCATTAGAAGCACTCATTTCCCAGCCCAACTCCCCCCAGTCCACCACTCCCCCACAGCCCACGCTGCCTTACTGTGATTAGGTAATGCTTCTCATTATGAATGTGATGCCCCATTTCCACTGGCAAATCAAACAGCTCTGGATCAACAGGCCTTAACTTTCGGATTCATTAGACTTCTAAAAGAGGTCTTAAAGCGAAACATCTGCTTTCGGTTTCGTCCCAAATACCTGTTCCAAGCCATCAGCTCTGCACACGATAGGCCGCCAGGCCATGCGAGATGAACCCGAGTTTGATGACATCGGCTGAGGTCACTTCTCTGCAGGTCTAATGAAGGCTTAAATGAGCTGCTACATTGATGGGTAAGGAACGAGGGATGAACTCCACGCATGCAAAGTTCATGTCGTCTTGCTTTGGCAAGCGCAATGCTGACCTCCGTATTAACTTAGCAAGAGAGAGATTTGTCCGGGTCTTTTTCTTTTTTTGCTCCCTTGCTGCTACTACTCTGTTCATTTGATTTTATCCCTGCCAGCATATTTGCTATGTGCAGATGTGACAGCTTAATAATGTAAGCTGAGGTCTTTCCCTTCAAAAACATCCTGGGTTTTGTAAGCCATCTGTTAGACATCCTTTAAGCCAACACTTTGTGTTATACTTAACGTCACTCTTCCAGGGCACACTTATAATGGGGTAATAAATAGTGCCGAGATCCGTACTGATGTTTATCTCAGTCCCCGACTTTTTGGGTTTAAAATATTAGTGGCATAGTATGTTTTACACCACCTGTTCAGAATCTGATCTTGGGATTCATTAAACAATGGCAGGTTGTCAGACGAATTTGCAAATAACAAATAACTTGAGGCTCTTATTAAAAATGCATGTTAAAAAAATATTATTGAATGGCAGCGTTCAGAAGAACCTGTCTTGTTTATTATGGTTGGCTCACATAGCGGCACAATGCAATAATGAAGTGCTCCTCACTTGATAATGAACAACACTATCAAGCACGGCAGCATTTGTCATGCTCATGGACGCCTTTCAACAAATCAGTCAATTTACTGTTTCTGTGAGGAGAAGGACATGTCCATAAACAAAATACTTTACACTGGCTGGTTATTCATTTTTTTTTTTTTTTTTAGCAAATCCTTTATGATATTAAGGCATATTTATATATCTTGGTGCCGAGAGATTTCCAGCACGGCACTTGCAACAGATCCACAAACAAAAATGCAACACTACTTCATCAGATTCCTCACTGTGTCTGCAAGACTCGGAGAGAGAGAGAGAGAGAGAGAGAGAGAGAGAGAGATATTCTGGTCACAAGAGTTATTTTAAGGGTTTCCAAATCAATCTAATATATGCTCTTGTGCAGCTATTTTGATTTAGTTCTCTACAGCTGAAATTCACTGTTTCTAATTGACATTTATCTGAATTGTATTTAAAATGTGCATTAGATAGTCATAGTTATAGTTCTTAGTATAGTGAGGACAATGACTACTGTATACTAATAGTTCTTTTAAAAAATGAATCACATATAGCAAATAACTGAAATACCGTCTAACCGTTAAAGGTCCATTACTCATAAAACAAATTAAATACCATTACACATGAATTACACTAAAACAACTGACATAAGAACAAAAAGTATTAGTTTGGCACTTCTTTGCCACAGATAAGCTAGACTGTTGTTATTGATTCAAATTAATTACTCTATTTATATAAAAAAAGACTCAGCACCACAATTAAACTGCAAATGGGTTGCTTTCAATGATACATGTAATTAATTTTAAAATTAAGAAACTGTATAAAAACAAGTATCATTCAAAACACACATTGTATTAGCACTCGACAAACTAAATAGAATTTATCAATTAATTTGAGTCAAGCAATTGCAATAACTATCAGTAATTTTGTTGTGTGTGTTTTCCAGGAGGATAGCAATTAAGCTGTTTTATTCATCTACAATATGCTGGAATGTTGTATTATTTGGTGTTAAAAAATGCCTGCTTTATTATATTATATTATATTATATTATATTATATTATATTATATTATATTATATTATATTATATTATATTATATTATATTATATTATATTATATTATATTATAATGTTCAAATTATTTCCCTCTCTAAGCCAGTTCAAAGTCGGCTGAAATCTTAAGGAGAGCAAAACAACATTCAAAAGGACTTCAAACCCAGTTAACCTAGGTGCAGAAGGTATTTAAGATATCCACCATACTCTCATTAGCCCTTTGTTTTATTAATTTTAATTTCTCCCGACAACCATGGCGTAACATCCTCCACTAATCTCAGAGTATGTAAAGATAATCCTGCAAACACTTGTCTCTGGCAATTTACATGCTCGCCTTTTCTAACTAAAGATAAATGTCAAAAAAGGGAGAGAGGGTGGCACAGAGGGGAAACAGAGTATTATTTTTTTTTCTTTTCAATTACCTAGTGGGCTGTTTACAGTTTTTTGCCAGTTTTTTTTTTATCATGTTTGGAAAGTTTGCCGACTTAAAAATCGCAGCAGTTTAGACAAGTGCATGCTCTACTCTGCCTTTATATAGTGCCAGACGACCAGAACAGACCCTATAGGAATTCTTTCTCTAGAGAGCTCTAAAAACATCTTTTGTACAACCTTCTCTGATGTGTCTTTGACAAAGAAAATCCTGAGGCATCTCTTTACACAGTCACTGAAAGACATTTTGTCTACTGGAGCAACGTGACAAGGTGTAACATTCCATACCACCATGTCAACAAACCGACTGGCTTCCATCATAGCAGTGAGCGCCACTTCCCAAGACAAAACAACCCAGAGTCTCCAGGGGCAAGTCAGTTTCAGCCCAGACATGATATTCCTGTCCCCTGACCATGTCCACGCTAGAGGGATCAATGACTGACATATCTGCAGAGGGTTTCACCAGCCTTGAGGTTGAGTGAATGTAGTATGTCGCTCGAAGGCATGCCATTGGCCATGGCCAAGTATTTCAAGTCTGGAGGGCCCACGAGAGACCTTTTTTTAAAATGAAATACACACAAAAACGAGTACATCATCTTGTCACACAGTCAGATGTCTTCAGATAGCACAAGCAAGTGTGTATCTTGTGTTAGCAAAACAGGACATTAAAGCCTGCAGTCAATACATGTAAAAAGGGAGTCAGCTGATATTGAATAATACTTTTAAGGGCATGCACATTTGTACAAACAACAAAATCCTAATATATATTTTTTATAATGTTTTTAAAAGATAAACACATTTTTTGTGTGTGTTTGTGTGTGTGTAAACTGTGATCTGTAAACTATTGTTTTCAGGATTCTTTAATGAATAGAAAGTTAAGTAGAACAACATTTTTTTTTTAATTATTAATTTTAAGTTATTAATTAATTAAATTATTAATAAATTAATAATTAATTAAATTATTAAACATTTTTAATTATTAAACTGATTAATGTATACTGTCCATGTTTATCAATTTAATCCTAAATACTGAATAATAATAATAAAAGAAATCTGTCTGACCGTACATTTTTGAATGGTAAACACATCTACATGTGCTGTTTGTTTTTGCTTTACCCCAAAAATTTGTACGAAACCCTGTGTCCTAACTACACACGACGCGATAAAATTCCAGCGACAGCAAGTGTGTCTGTCCACACTAGACGCGACGCGACTGTGAGACGCCACACGTCAATCAAAAATCACAGCCATTCAGAACAGCGTGTGGGCGGAGTCTCTCTGTGAAAGCGCACTGCTGGCCCGCACTCGTATTGGAAATGGATAAGGACATAATCAAATCAAGAAATAACATTATTAAAAATCAAAACATTAACAAAATATACTCATTGAGTAATTTTGTTATGAAGTACAGTTGTATGTTTGCATAGAATTCATTTTGAATGCTATATTATACGCTTTCAAAATCTGAGGTAAATTATCCCTTACCGCTTGCGGCACAGTGACCTAATGCCTTCGACGATCAGTTCCTCGTCGTCCATGTTTGATGATTAAATATTCATGACACGCAGAACCTCCATCCAATGAGATCTCTGTGTGGGCGGATCTGTCAGCCGCGACGTCACAGAAATAGGAACCGTTTCTTAATTAGAAACTTCATGTGTCGCGTCTGGTTAGGACAAAAACTCTTGATTATCATGGAAAAGATACCTTTTATCGTGTGTCGCGGCATCACGTCGTGTGTAGTTAGGACACAGTGTTAAACCAATCAGTGACAACATACAGAAATACAAGACTGCTGAAATATTTACACACTGAATCGATACCAGATTCAGTTTTCATGTAAAGTTAGCATGGGTTCCTTTTCAGAGTTCAATAAGAGTTCAGGTCAAATGAGCTAATTAGTCATCTCAACATGCACGATACAGTATTGAATCAGGACATGCTACAATTGTTTAATCCGCCCTTGCCATGCATTCAAAGCATGACAACAATATCACCAAAACACAGTTTGCTCATTATTGTCTTCATGTCAAAGTTCGTCCTTCTCTGCACCTTCATAAGGTTTGAATGAACGCTTCCTGCTGTATTTTCGTGCGTTGATAAAGGTAGCAATTAACATGTTGCATCCCCACACTGCACAGTGGGGCTCGTATTCAGAGCATTGCCTCACTAATTACAGCCCATGCCTTGATCTCAATCTGTGTCCTTTACACAGCATGGTGACCCTCCATCAACTGCTGCTTCTTCCACCACTGTCCTCATTTTATCTGTGTGTAGAGCTTACCTTCATTTCGCTAACATATCCCATGCCACACAAGGCCTTGAAAACATCATTGGGCTTTGAGCTTAGATGTTCCTGGACATCTGCAGGAGGAGACACTGGAAGCCCATATCACATCACGGCCCAAGGCAATAAGTGCAGAGCGCATGGAACTCTTGCTCCTTGCTCTCTTCAATTCCCCCCCAGAAAGAGTAGCGGTGTGCTGCGGGGTACAGATGGATCTGGAGTAGGGAAGGTGTAAAGAGAGGGCAAAAAGCTGAGGAGACTCGCTTTACTTCTGTTTTTCATTCACCTCCTTTTGCCTTCCACTCTTCCCCATCCCTGCTGACCCGCCAGAACCCTCTAGCTATGCTGCCATTTCCACGGTTCCACTTGAGTTCTACAACCTGCATTGATTATATTTCCTGCGACATATGAGAAAGGAAATAGGGTGAAAATGATGAGAGGTATAGCATTTCTATAACTAAGTGCTAATGCGTTCATCACGCTGTCGTGTGAGATATAAAACAAGTAAAATGAAAAACATCTTTGCGATCCACGACAGGAGGGCTGTTATGTTTGCGCGAATGTGCTCGGCAGACTGATGTGTACACGTGTAATCTATGCCTTGTCGCTAATGAGGACATATTTGTTTTTAATGAGTATGTGGGCACATAGATGGAGACAAGGACAGCAGCTTTTGAATAGCAAAACAACAGGGGATAAAATGGAGCTCGACGCAGACTATAGGCCCGGTGGGATTCGCACATGTGTGTAAACCTACTCACACACACTCTTTGCTCAAAGAAAGAGGGCTTTTGCAACTACACACAGAGGAAAACACAGTGCGAACTTGCCTGCGGATGTTCACGAAAGCTGCAGTTGTGTTCTCCCACTGCCAAATAAGACCCCACTGGAGTGTCTCAGACACACAGAAACACAAACTCTCGACCTCAGCTATCTCCTGGAAAAAAATGCATTGTTCAGTAACTTATTCTTTGATAAACAAGTCAAAGTGTAACGATTCTTCCTCTCGGAGCCTGTTTAGTGCATCCGAGGCTTCGCGATCGCGGGCCGAAGCCTGTTTCCATCAGTCAACATACAGCTGCACCTGGAGGGTTCAAAGACCCCGCTGCTACATCCACGCTCTGGCCTTATGTTAACGCCTTGACTTGCTCCATCTAACGCACCTTTGAGAGCACGCACCTGGCACAGACCGGATTTTACGCTTAAATAATCAGTTCATTTGTACTGATTTAGGGCCGAACTGAGGCCGGATGACCTGATCAAGTTTTTGAGGACATGGTCTCACTTGCTTTAACTTTAGGTGCACTACTTTTCACTAAATTTGAAATATATAGGACATGTAACTAAAAGAAAGTACATAGCAAAGAGTTTTTTTTTAAACTGCATGTGTGTAGTACATAATTTGTGAAGAACAGCAATTATGTTTGAATGTGTCTGTTGATAAAGTTTCATATTTTAAATTTCATTATGAAATTTAAAGCTTATGTGGGATAGGAAACACATAGGGACACATAGGAAAATAACATTGCTCCACGTGTAAGAGCAATGTTATTTTCCTATGTGTATTCAATCAATACCACTGCTTATACATGATTAATTTTGTAAACTTTGCAAGAAGAATTTTCTAACTCATGAATGGCCTACCAGTGTTGGGGAAAGTTACTTTTAAAAGTAATGCACTACAATATTACTCCCAAAAAGTAACTAAGGTAACACTTTATTTCAATAGTCCAATTTAGACATTCTAGGTAACTTTTCAACTACATGTCAACTAACTGTCATTAGAGTATTTGTAGACTGTCAGCTTAATATCTGCTAACACTTTATTTTGTTGGTCCCCCAACAGACATTCAACTGACTATAAGTAACTTGTCAACTACAAGTAAACTTATTCTCCTAACCCAAAGCCTAACACCTAACCATAACCTAACAGTCTACTGACAGTCTACTATAATATACTAATACTCTAATGAGAGTTAGTTGACATGTAGTTGAAAAGTTACTTATAATTAGTAGAACGTCTAAAATGACTATCGAAATAAAGTGTAACCGTAACTAATTGTGTTACTTAGTTACTTTTTATGGAAAGTAATGTGTTACATTTTTTGTTTTAATCACCTGGGCTGGGCTTACTTGTTTGCTTTTTAATAACAAGCTCAGTTTAAAGTGGCTCAGTTTGATGCTTTGCTTTATATTTTTATCATGCTTTTGTCTTTATATTCTGTTTCTTTGTATTACGCACTTTGTCATAAAGTACTTTGTGCTGTGAGACGAATTGGAACGCTAGCTCAAATGCTACCAACGGATGCGAAAAACACAGAAAATTTGACCCAATCTGATTTTTTTTATGACAGACGAAAGTGTTGGAGGCAGTGTGTAAACGTGAATGACACAACGTGAGGTCGTATTTATTTTTTAACATACGAAAATTTCGGACTCAGTATGCGCGTTCCTTAAACGAATATTCCACCGTTTTTTTTTTCTTTCATATTAAACTATGTTATTCCCTTAACTAAGACGAGTTGATACAATATCATCGAGTATGATAGTACTATCATCACTCGTGAAAATTCCTCTCCCCTCTCTCACTCTCCGGAGTGATGATATTACTGTGCCGAGTCCAGAGATAAATATGCGCCGAGTCGAAGTGCTCCCAAGCACTTGCTTTGGTATTCCGCCATACAATATCGTTATCCACTTTACACACTTAGAAAGCGTAACGTTTTATTTTGTGTCACCGTCCTAGGCCGAGTTACACTACTCGTGTAACTGTATTTAAATAGGGAAAACGTGGAGGTGTTTGGTCGCTTCTCTGCTTGGCCCATATAATGAACTGGGCTAGTTAAGTGCGATCAAAGTGTCTCGCACGCCAGAGCGATTGAGTGCACATACTGAGACAACAGAGGTACGTATCAACTCATCTTAGTTAAGGGAAAACATAGTTTAATATTACAAAACGGTGGAGTATCCCTTTAAGGAATACTGAATCAGTTTTTTTTTTTTTGTGCAAGTGAGATGAGTAAATGCATGTGAGTCTACAACTACAATAACCATCACATTCACACAGTGCACACAACAACTCTGCATTTTACTTCAGATTTTTTTTCAACATGGGGACAAGAGAGGAGTCAGTAAATAAATGAGAAAACAAAGTATTTTGCGTTACTTATTTGAAAAAAAAAATAACTCAAATATTTTGCTGTAAATTGAAAGTATGTATTATTTTACTTGTTACTTGAAAAAGTAATCTGATTACTTAACTCACATTACGTTACTTGTAATCCATTACCCCCCAACACTTGCGGGGGCTACTAAATCAGAAAAGCAAAGAGAACAGGTGAGTGCATGTATAAGCATGTCTCGGCATGTAGATTGAAAAGCTCTCCCATAATTCCCTTTTAGACCATCTATATTGAGAGTGCATATTGTAAACATTGCTAGAGCTATCTATGACATCGTTCTCACTTTTGTCACTGCCGTGGCCATCATATGATTCAAAGTCTTGTTGTGTTACTCATGCTTTATATTAATCAACACATTGGTGACACTGAAATATTATTATAATCTTATATGACAGGAAAAAAAAAATCTGGATTTATAGACGTTACAGAGAAAACACAGTTATTGGGCCTTACAGGAAAAGGCCACATTAAAAATAATTTGTGGCTATTTGCCAAGACCTTTCCTTGTGGTGAGGGTTTAGATGGCCTACGTGCCTCTGGGATAAATTTACACACTGTACAATTAATTATGACTTGTTTACTTGTTGAAAGAGGAGAGGCTCTGCAACAGAATATCAGCACATCATTTCAACACGTCCCAAGCAGTGGCGTTTTAGTTTAGGGTATGGATTTAATGGGACTGTGATGTGTATTAGATACTATATTATTATACAGACCATTGGTTCTGACCTTGCTTTGCTAGACAAGCTATATTATGTGTCCAACATGACCTTGCACACAAAGCAATCAAGGCTACGGGGTCTAGACTAGGCCCTGTGGCAGGTCGCATACACTGTCCAAACACATAGAGGGAACAGAGAGATTAAAGAATGCAGTGGTGACCAAAGATTCAGAAAGAGAGAAAGTTCTCATTGTAAATCGGCCCGGGAAAAGGGGGCTTTTTGGTCTTGGTTGTCATCAAAGCCTTTCACAGTCTTGTCTGAATGTCTCTTGAGGATGCTGAATCTATGGCAGAAGTTCACTCACACTTTATACAGATTTCTATTCACTAGGTTGGGACTTGAGAGGTTCAGAAAGCATGATTTATACTGCAGCTTTATCTGCAATCCAAGAAAGAACATATCAGAGGGAAAGTACATATATCGCCAAAGAAAGCAAATGTGAGCTTTGCAGAATTGGCTCAGTGTGTTAACAGCTAGGTCCATTTTTGAGACAAAAAATAAATAAAACACTTAAAAGTAACATAACTGTACAAATCTTTACAAGATTCAACCAAAGGGGATGAATTAGGTATTTTTCTTTTCTTTTCTTTTTTTTTGCAATATTGCAAGTTGTTCTGTGTTCACATAAACCAAGTAAAAAAAAAAAAACCCCGATTTAAATAAGTAGTCACGTAGGAAGAATATACATTTAGATTGGTCACAAATAAAAGATAATGATAATTTCTTAATCAAATCTGATTTTCCTTGGGCCTTGTGTTGACTAAGAGTTTCCTATTGCCACATTAAGTTAACTGAAAAAAAAAGAATAATTGTTTAAGTAATATATATATATAATATAAAGTGAAACCTATAGCAATTACATTTTTGTTCTTTGTGTCAGCAGGTCATCAGACTTTTTGAAGAACACTACAGAGCGCCATTGGGCTCATGTCGTCTCAAAGAAATGAGACCAATAGGATTACACTTTGAAAATAAAACTAACACTGCATGTTTTGTAGTAGTTAACATAGCAGTTTTGATGGATTAAGATGGATTATGTCTTCAGTTAGTGATTTAAATACAAAGTAAAACTGCGAACATTGGTGTCTTGTAATACCATATTTGAGTCTGCCATAATATAATGGATTCTTTAAATCAGAACAACATCAAAGCACCAGATTAATTAATTAATCTACTTAATTTTCAGTTTATCCAGCCGCATATAAACACTAATTATTAGATAGGATGACGTTTGCATGTATAGGACTGGAGGAGACAGTGAAGGCAGTGGACTTTTTAGATTGACTATAGCCAGAGAGAGAGAGAGATTACAGATATACTCTGCCAGAAGACGAAAAGAGAGGACGAGAGGCAGAGGAGGGTGTGAGGGGAGGCCCGAGGGGGGGAGGGTTGGCACGATGATCCAAACTCATTTTGAAACATCAGAACTTATTTTCTTAAGTCAGCATTTCAAATCAGAGCGTGTCCATACTCATTTAATGCACCGTTTTGCAAAGTGATAAATTTACGAATTCGACATACATCCTTTTGGCTCTAGATAGGGAGCGCAGCGCAAGGAAGAGAGAAGCGAGGAGGATTTAAGAGCATTTCGCAGTGTCAAACATCTAAACCCACGGGGATCCATGGCACAATTAGACCAGGGTGAAGGGGGAGTGGAGGGAGAGAAGAGGATCTTAAGAGGAACAGCCTCATTTCTCGTTTACAGTAACGTGGTTATCTGTCGCGGGTGATCCGTTTAAACGGTTCGTTTGC
Organism: Cyprinella venusta; assembly: GCA_038021265.1. Lineage (NCBI taxonomy): Eukaryota > Metazoa > Chordata > Actinopteri > Cypriniformes > Leuciscidae > Cyprinella > Cyprinella venusta. The sequence continues at coordinate 24,254,310 of CM075865.1, read as the reverse complement.
AGGGATAAAAGCCGTATGGAGGAAATAAACTTAGTTCTGGCTTAATCTCCAAATCCTTAGTGGTCATGGAAGATGATCCCAATTTGCTTCTGAGCAGCACTGTCAGATCTCACAATAATAAATAATTTAAGTCTTTAAGCACCAATTATGTTTGATTAATGTTGAAGCATTTGGACTGTGCTCCATGCCTGGCTGATACACGAGTTTTCTTGATCAGTTGTTGCACCTGATGAAGTCTGTAGCCCACGCTGAGGGAGATAGACTTTAATCCGTTTTCCGTTTTCACGTAACAATCATGACTTTAGGTGATTAGTAAATATACCTAATTTTCTTATATTAAAGTTCCCATTATAATTGGTTTGTTACTCGTTTTTAAAATGTAGGTCAATGAAATCAAAACTCTTCATGTTAGTTCACCCACAAATTAAATATCTACCATTTACTCAGCCTCGTTTTTCTTCAAAACAGCTTGACACTTTTTTTATTCAACCAAACAGAAACTGTTCTGGTGTTATTTGCAAATAAAGTGCACTTAGACTGAGGCTTTCAAGCTTTAAAATGGACACAGAAGCACCATAAACATGGTTTTCATATGTGTGAGGAACAGACCAAAGCAAATGATATGAGGGTGATTAAATGATAACATAACTGTTTGGATAAACATTTGAAGTGGACTTTAATATCTAAAATGCTTTACTATCTCATAGTTCTTAAATTCATTTTCAATATTAAAGAATAGCAGAGTCCACACAACTCTGTTCCAGCTAATTCCAGCCAAAAACAATTTAGCTGGAATCACTTTCAGAACGATTTTATCCAGCTGATGAATGATAAAAACATTGACAGCCAATCAGAATCAATCCTTCTGTAATGAGCTTAAGCATTTAAAGCGACAGATTAAAAAACAAAACAAAAAAAACAACAACAAACAAACAAACAAAAAAAAAACGCTGGTGTGGACACTATTATCATTATAGTTACCATTGTTGGTGTGAAGGGGCCTCGAAAGGATTAGTTCACTTCACAATTAAAATTTCATGATAATTTACTCACCCCCACATCATCCAAGATGTTCATGTCTTTCTTTATTTCTTCAGTCGAAAATACATTTTGCAGGATTTTTCTCCATATGGTAGACTTCAATGGGGTACAACAGTTGTTCAGGTCCAAATTGCAGTTTCCATTCAGCTTCAAAGGGCTCTACGATCCCAGCCGTGTAGAGGCGTTTCCTAAAAAAACTTAATTTCTTTTCGACTGAAGAAGGAAAGACATGAACATATTTGATGACGTGGGGGTGAGAAAATTATCTGGACATTTTTATTCTGAAGTGATCTAATTCTTTAACAACCAAACACATTGTTTTTGAAATAATGTTCAGATTTGCCCAGGGTATTTGGTCATCTTGTATTTTTCCACATGCCATTGGCCATCCTGGGACATATTTACCTCGTCAAACTCAACAGGTTCCCAGGTGACCCCATTATGGCCTGACAAGAGAATAGCCATCCTGTCTCTCATGGGTATTTTTGATTATGTCCTGTGGGATATTGTAAAACTGTCACTGCATGCCATGGATATTTGACATCAGTAAGATCTAATCAGTATAACTGGATGGAGGGCCAATAGCATTTTAGCTTCTGTTCTTGTTTGCACATGAACAGATCAGGTAAAGTCTAAACAAGAATTTCACATATCTCATACTATGATTTTCATCAACCACCTGAGAATTGTAATGCGTAGAGTTGTGCAATCAAGAGCTCTTCACTTATCATTTCATGACATTTTATCCACAGCCCTCTTCTCAGCAGAACAAACAAACAGGAACACATGGAGATAAAGCCACCAGGCAACAGCTCATTGTGGGTTTGTTTGTTTGTTTGTTTTTCCAGCATGTGTTTGTCTTCTCCACATCCTCGTGTTGATCTTTTGTTTATGTCCAAATGTGCCTCAGTTGAAGCTAGTTTTCCTCAACGTTAAGATGAAGCGCACATTTCAGTTTCACAATAATTATTGAATACATCCATGGTAACAAAAAAAAGGTGTAATTATTAGCTTTGGCATGTCTATCTAATCCTGATTGATAGCTTGAAAATGAAGCTTGCTTGCTGATGACTAATTATGAGTACAAATTTGGACAAATCTCTTTTTATTTCAAGCTGGGAACTTGAGAAATACTTTTTTACAGCTCATATTCGACCTAGTTAACCTGGTGTGAGTGTAATTTCAACCAATGCATGTCTTTTAAAAGCAGACATCAATGTGGAAGCACAAAGTGCAAAATTAAAGAAATTAAATCAAAATGCTTGACTTGTTTAGGCAGGCAGTAATGTTTACCTTGAAGAGCTCTTGTTGCTATTGAATGTGCAGTATAATCCAGTATACTCTAGCCTGGTGTAACCCCTCCACCCGGATCCCACTCGACCTGCTCCGAGCGGGCCTTGAACCCGATATCCGGCGTGAGAGTCGGGCGCTCTAACAAGGAGGCAAAAGAATGCAGCCTCTAGCATCTGTCGCTAGAGCGCCTATTGAGATCAGAGGAGTGAGGTTTACTTGCACAGCAACAACTAGCTGGCCTCCGTTACACTGGGGAAACCCAGACAACTTCCGGCAAATTTAGATTTGCTCTGAAAGTTAGTCTGGCAAAGAGCTCATTCAAGCCCATTTCCAATCCGTCAAAATTGAGGCACCAATCAGAAACGTTGGGGCGGGCTTTACACGATGACGACAGAGCTGGGATTTTGAAGCAGATTTTGTAGCTTACATTACAAAGATGGATGCCGTTGTCGAACATCACACGTTCAAATCAGCTATCGTGTCTGTTTTAAGCGATTTGAACATTTCCTTTTTGTTGAAAACCGAGCAAAGAACAACACTCGGAGATGTTACTCTGCCGGCCGCCGCTCTGGATATGTCATCTCCTTCATCGCTCTGACTGGTTTTAGGTCTACCCGCGACGTCCATTGGTGACGCCCCTCTGGAAATGATTTGTCTATGCAGAAATCTGAGAAATCTGCTTTCTTCTGTGTAATTTATGGCAGGTATCCAGTTTAGCAGTGACTTTTAACTGTTTTGTTCAGCGCAGTCTCATCCCAAGACGTCATATAACTGACGTCTTGGGACGTCTTTTGACCATACGTCAACGTCCGCCTTTTTAGGGTACCCTTAAATGTCGGTTAAATGACGTTATCGGATCCTAACCCTACCCCAGACCTAAACCTACCCCGTCACCTAACGTTAAAGGTAAAGCGTCAGTTGTATGATGGCCCGGGATCGTCATGTAACCGACGTTTAAGGGTACCCTAAAAAGGCGGATGTTGACGTATGGTCAAAAGACGTCCCAAGACGTCAGTTATATGACTTCTTGGGATGAGACTGTGTTTTGTTCAATCTGATAAAAATAACAGCGCAGTCTCATCCCAAGACGTCATATAACTGACGTTTTGGGACGTTTTTTGACCATAGTCAATATTCGCCTTTTTAGGGCCCCCACGTCGGTAGATGAGGTTATGGGATCATAACTCTACCCCAGACCTAAACCTACCCCTAAACCTAACCCGTCACCTAACTGACGTCAAAGGTAAAGCGCCAGTTGTATGACGGCCCAGGATCGCCATCTACCGACGTTTAAGGGGGCCCTAAAAAGGCAGATATTGACGTATGGTCAAAAGACGTCCCAAGACGTCAGTTACATGACTTTTTGGGATGAGACTGTGTTAAAAATAAAGATGTATGGAAATTTTATGTGTACATAATTAGATCTGGATCCCACAAGTCATTTAAGTAACATGAAGTAAATTAGGTAAATATTTACCTGAAGTACAGAGGGGAAAATAATTTTTGACAATAATCTGGAAAAGTAACATCTTTAGTGCTTTCATTTCCTTTACTGTATAAATTCTTTTTTTTTTACATTCAATCAAAATACTGAAAACCTGTTTTTTTATTTAATTATTTTTTTAAAATATAATTGATTTTGTTACTCTTCAAAGCAAACCGTTGCTGGAATCCAGCCATTCCAATGATGTGAAATGAGTGTATTCTTTCAAACACTGAGCTGAGTCGTCACTTCAAAGAAGATAAACCACATGCACATTTTCCAGAGGACAGAAAGACCTAGGGTGTACGAGTCTCCAGAGACGTTTAAGTCACAGTGACTCTCTATCCCCCCTCTCTCTCTCTATTCTCAGGCACAGCAGCCAGTCTGCGTTAAGAAAAATGCTCTCCGACGTTTTTCGCCGCCTTAGAGATGTCTTCAAAGTTAACGTAGCATATAATTCCACCACTCCCCTTTTTCTCTCCCCCTCTCCCTGCGGCTGTACGAAGAAAATAAGCATATTATCAAATTCTGCTCTCAAATGGCATAATTTCTTGGTTGCGTGAAATGGCTGTCTCTTCAGGGAATCCTTGGCCTAATGCTGACTGGCAGCCTCTCCAGCTTGGTGGCACAGACGAGACCCAAGCCAATGGGCTGGCAATACAGTGACTGTCACTTGCCTTCTGCCCTCTACAATGTGCATCGAAATCAAATGCTGCTAGCATTTCCACCGATTAAGGGCAGAGGGACGACTTTTCTTACCAGAATGGGATTTGAGGATAAACACTAGTCCTTTCAAACAGGGGTCCTTTTCAGACTTCCTTTGAAGGACATGCTATTCTGTTGAGGCATAGGGGAAATTATAGGGGTTTGTTGTTGGGCTATTTGGCAATTCGGGAACTTCATCAGCTTGTCCAAGAAAGAGAGAGAGAAAAAAGAAGACCCAGAGTCCTCTCAATTCCTTTGCAAAAAGCTGGGTGCTATGCATTGCGCTTGAAACACTCCATCCTTTGTACGACTCCATAAATGTCCCTCCTATTTCCTCTCCTGAAACCTCTGACGCGTGTCCCTTTTCATTTCACTTCTTCTCGTCTACTGGAAGTACTTATTTGTCATTTCCTCTAATAATTGAGGGAGTCTCAGTTCAGTCCTCCTGACTGCAGAGCAAGAGCTAAAATGATCAGGGAGGAAAAGCAAACACATTAACTTACATTTCAGAGGAGGAGGGACCCAGAACAAACTCTCATTGTCCTCCATTACTATAGTCAAAATGAGCCCCTGGAGCCCCTTGTAAGTAAAGGGCATTAGCTATATGAGGGGACAATTCATTTTTGCTACGAAAACATAGCTTCTGTTTTTAAATAGCACAATTTTCTGCTATGTTACAATGGTATTTTTAAGGGAAGCTCGAGCAGGATCAGATTCTCTCAAGTTGTTGCTGCTTTAGGAGAGCTTCTAAAACTGGATGACCATTCAAAACACTCTGTACTAAAACATTTCATTTCAGAAAAGTGGGGTTGTAGAAAATTGATTTCATGCCGGATGACTGATAACATTGTTACAATTGGTTCAAAATCAATTTTCTAAAACCCCACTTTGCTGAAATGAAATATTCTCCCTAAACCAAACAAGTTGTGATGTCTATTTTGGTCACCATTTTATAGGCATGATATTGTTTGAGCTGTGAAAGGCATTGTGGTCGGTTGGAGGCAGCCTCCTCTCCATCATCATCATTAGGGCCATGGAGCAGGGCCTTTGGATAATGAGAAAGCAGAAGAGGTTGGTGGCAGAGGGTTTGGCGGCCACTGTACGGTAGCTTTGGCATCCACACTCTGACAACATTTTTTAGATGGTGGGTTGAGTATAATTTTATGTCCTTGTGTATAAGTACACCATATTGTTTGGGAATTAAGTGCAGCGTCTAGGCCTGTAATTACACGTTCACAATAACTGGTATTCACAGAGGCTGGAAATAACTTAAAGGGTTCCGGTCTGTTCTCCGATGCCGGCGAACTTCATAGGAACAGGCTGTGTCTCCTCTCAAATGTCAAACAGTTCTTATTTTAGAAACAAAGGGTTGTCTTTTACTGGTTACAGATCTGGCTGGGCAGAAGTTCATTGTTCAGCGGCTTCCTGATTAACAGAGTCACAGTGGTCTATACAGTAGACAGCACAGGAAGACCGAGGAGATGAATAAGGAGGCCTCGTAATGCATTGTTATGCAACATTCAGAACTTCCAAATTGGCTCCATTTCACTTCATACGTGTGAATTTGAACTGGACTGGCCATGCCCCATCCATCCATCCATCCATCCATCCATCCATCCATCCATCCATCCATCCATCCATCCATCCATCCATCCATCCATCCATCCATCCACCCACCCATATTTTCTTTCAAAAAAGTTTGAAACAAACCTTGCAAACCTAAATTTATTGAATTTTAATTAATTTTAAAACTAAACTTTTCAAATTGAATTCCTACTTGCCTCCTCAATTTGATTCAACTGAACTGGACAATAACATGTATAAATTCTGAATGATGCATGGCCCTGCCATAACATTGCATAAAGCAACAGCACAATGTGCCAACTACAAGTCAAGTATGTGTGCAGAGCCATACTGAACACCAGCAGATAGCAAAGTGATAGAGGGAATGTAGATGCTCAGTGTCCGCACAGGTGCGTCATCTGTCTGCGTTGTCATTGACTTTGGTGTTTCTAATAGGCTCCCCAGGTGGTACTTTACATGAGACCTAATCAGTCAGTGAGGGCTCTACTTCTTTCAGCCCTGCCCAGCTGGAGGGGAGGGTTAGACAGTACCGTCCAGACAAACGGCCTGCTGGGACTCTCCACACCACCCCCTCTCTTTACTAGCTGCCTACGGCTCTCAGTGACTGGCCATATTCAAGGACACAGCAGTGCGCCCAAGCAGCATTTAAATCTCTCAGAACTGTGTTTGGTTGCCATCTATTTTCTTGTTTTTATCCCGTTCTGAGCACATGAATAATGTGAAAGAAAGAGAAATAGAAATCAACAAAACTCAACTGACTCTGGAACCGCCGACAATGTTCAACCATGTAGTCGGCCGACGATCCCCGCTGTGAGCGTGACCAATTGCTTTCTAATGAAAGTTAAAGTACTGGGGCCTGAGAACCTGCTGTGCTAGTCTGGCAGTGTTATTTGATTTAATATTCAATATGTATTTCAACAACGCTTGCATACTCCTCCATGGCCTCCACCTTGATACAAATTACAGGTGTCCTCCCACACAAGTCTACCTGGTGATGTCAAAACTTCACATTCAAAAAATCAGACCTGTAAATGCAACAAATAATAGCTCTCCCTATGTAACAATTCAAGCAACAATGCCACTAATCAATGCAGCAATTCCAGTGAATCATATGAAGAAAGTCAAGTTACAGCCCTTTACTGGATATAAAGAGAGTTCAACAAAGTACTTGACAATGCATGAACTTTCTCACTTGATTGACAAAAAATAAAAATGTCTCTTAAATCATCGATCATTATTAAAATCTAATTAAAGTGCTTAAAAATGAAATCATGAACTGTTTGTGCATATACACACACATACAAACACAAGTGTGAATTGTTGGCAACATATAGAATACATTCTTTGGAATGAAATGCTGCATTGCATTGTAAATAAATGTACATTTACATTTAAATAATTGGAAGATGCTTTTATCCAAAGCGGCATGCATTGCATTTTAAGGTACACATTTACATTCTCAGGCATCAAATTTGACATATAACTTTCCCATCAAAACATTAGGGGTGGTGATGGCGCAGTGGATAAGACACATGCCTTTGGTGTGAGACACCAATGTGTCCCTGAGCAAGGCACTTAACCCCTAGTTGCTCCAGAGACGTGCGACGTTTGACATATGTAGAAATTGTCAGTCGCTTTGGATTAAAGCATCAGCTAATTGAATAAATGTAATGTAAATGTACATTTGAAAAATCTTTGAAACAAGAAATAATTACTTGAGAAGCAACACTAAGATGTTGTTTTTGCCTTAATTCAAGTGCATTTTATTTTATTTCATAGCAGTAGCAGTTCCCTATCAAGGGAACTTGTGCTGCATTGAAGACAGTGAGAGTGCCTCTGTGTGATTGTTTCATGAAGCACAAGTGAAATCAGTCCAATGGCGTGACGGAATGTAATAATAAGTACGATGAGCAAACAACATTTTAAACAAGTGTGTTCCTCCCTGCCCTCACTATACATCATGGGTGGGGACACATACGAGTTATGTGTTGTTTGTATGGGAGCGGAGCATGCTCAAGTCAGGTCAGAACATTGTGGGAGCTACCGCTAAGAGCGCTCCGCACCCGCTGGGCGCTCTTTAAGGAGGGCGTCTCGGCACACGTTCCTCGCGGCTCTGGCCCCGCTACTGCAGAGTACGAGGCAGAGTGGCAATTCAGGTCATGGGGTTTGCAGATCTGTTCTGGTAGGGGGAGTTGGAGACTGTGTCTGCCTTTACCTGCTGGATTCAGTGCTTTATCTCAGGGTTTAGAAGAAAGCTCATTGGTTTCTTCCTCCTCAGGTCAGGCCTTAGCATGCCTGCACACAACGTCTATCCTGCTGGCATGCCAGGCCGACCTGCTCAGACACCTTGATGAGGGAAATAAAGTAAGCTCTGATGCAATTAAAGAACTGCGCTGGGCTACATATTTATCTCTCCGGGCCATCAAGGAGACGGCCAAGTCAATAGGCTGTTCTATGGCAGCTCTGGTGGCCACGGAGAGGCATTTATGGTTAAATTTGTCCAATTTTAAGGAGAAAAATAAGAGGTCTCTTCGGTGCCTATAGTTGCTGTCACCCCAGTTGTCAAAGGGGTTTCAGGAGGGGAAAAAGTAAGCAGTGGCATTACAGAAATTTCTCCCTCGCCACTCTCTGCCATCTACAAGCTCCTCTCATTGGGCGCAGATGAAGCCTTTGAATGGTAAAACAGATCTGAGGACAATTACTATCTCTAAGAAGGCTTTGGCGAATAACCCCTGACACCAGTGGCATCGGGCTTCTGTCAAATTATACCAGTCGAGAGACTGGTTCCCTTGGTAGATTTTTTGGCAGAGTGGAAGCTGCTGCCAAATATATCTCAATGGGCCCAGCGGAGAGTAGAAAATTATATAATTTAGATCAGTTGCTAACAACCGTGGTAGGCTTCAAACAGGCTCTGGTCATGTAACATGAATCAATACATCGATCTGTAAAGAAGCTCTAATTCAAGATGCTTAAACTAAAGCAAAACGTGTCACAAATCAGGTCAGAGGAGGTCAAGTCAGGTACTTCCATGTATCCATCCTCCCACAACACTGGAAGTTCCTGAGGTTTGCTTTTGGGGACAAAGCGTGGATTCTTCCCCACAGGACTCCTTTACGCAACACCAGGGGACACCAGCATTCATATGTTGAATTACATCAACAATTGGTTGATTCTATTTCAGTCAGAGCACTTGGCATTTTGTCATCCTCGCCCACATGAAAAAGTTTAAAAAGTTCAGAGAACCACTTTTCTAGGCGTGGTATGGTATTTGATGACAATGCAGGCACGTCTGTCTCCTGCTCATATTGATTGGATTCTCTCAGCCATGAATGAGGTAAATGTTCAGTTCAAACAGTTCAAAGACTTTTGGGTCTCATGGCAGCTGTATCTGACTTAAATCCATTTTGGCCTGCTGTACATGAGACCCCTGCAGAGGTGGCTCAAAACCAATGGGTTTTCCCAAAGGGGAAACCCATTCCATATGATTAAGGTCAAGTGCAGGTGCTTTCGTGCCTTGGTAATGTGGAAGAAACCCTGTGCTGTGGGCTCCTTGTCATCGCGTATCGCTTACGACAGATTCATCCCTCACAGGCTGGCGGTGGGATCAGTGAGGGTGATAATGAGTGTTCGCTTGGCTCAAGGTCTGTGGTGAGGCCATCATCTCTCATGTCACATAAACTGCCTGGAGATGATGGCCATGTTTCTGGCAATCAAACACTTTCTCCCAGACCTGAGAGGCTGTCATGTTCTTGTTTGTACAGACAACACATTGACGGTTTATTATATAAATCAGCAGGGGGTCTGTGGTCGCACACGCTATACAAACTGGCACACCAGATCCTCCTGTTGCCCAAGAGAAGCTCCTCTCACAGAGGGCAGTTTATATCCCAGGGCAACAACATCAGGGAGCAGATATGCTGTCAAGGCAGGGACTAAGGTTCGGGGAATGGAGACTCCATCCTAAGAAAGAGGAGCTCCTATGAGAGAGGTTTGGCCGAGCAGAAGTAGATCTCTTCTCATCTCTGGAGACAAAACTATGGTTCTCCCCTTACACACCCAGCTCCTCTTGGGCAGATGCCATGGTATAGACGTGGCAGGGGTAATGTTTGTACGCATTTCCACCAATTTCTTTGCAACCAGGAGATCTGGAGAGACTAAGCCAGGGCAGGGTCCGTCTTGCTAGTAGCCCCATTCTGGCCAGCAAGAGACTGGTTTTCAGCCCTTGGCCTCAACAGCTCTCCTTGGAAGATTCTGGTCTCAACCGGGGGGGACATTTTTTCACAACCATCCAGAAATGTAGAAGCTTTGGGCTCTGAAGGGGCCCAGTTTATAGACTCTGATCTCTCGATCAAGGTTGTTGAGACCATACTTCCCTCCAGGGCTCCCTCCATAGAGAAACCATACACCCTGAAATAGAGAGTATTCACTTCATGGTGCAGAAATCATAAGCTGAACCCAATCAACTGCACGGTTGGTACAATAGCATTTTGAGGCTGAGGCCTGCAGTTTGCACATGAGTGCTGGCTTGGGATTTGGCCATAGTGTTGAAAGGCCTTTGTACGGCTCAATTTGAGCCTATCAAAGTGGTTTCAGAAAGTTTAACACTCTCAAAACTGTGTTCCTCCTTGCCATTTTGTCTCTCAAAAGAATTGAAGACTTACAAGTCCTGTCAGTGTCTCTTTCATGCTTATAATTTGCACCTGGTATGGTGAAAGCCTTTCTCCATCCTAAATTGGGTTACACTCCTAAGTTACCCACTAATGTGGCACAACCATTTTTGCTTCAGGCCTTCTGTCCTCATCCCTTTCGGACATCAGACAAAGAGAAGCTAAATCTGCTCTGTCCAGTCAGGGCATTAGATGCATATGTCGACAGAGCTGCCCTGTGGCAAAAACTGACCAGTTGTTTGTATATTTTGGGTGATCCCGGAAAGGGTTCCCAGCATGTGGGTAGTCGAGGCTATCTCACTGTGGCCATCCTTCACCTATGGCTGTCAGGGCCCATTCCACTAGTAGTATGGTTGCTTCAAAAGCTTTGCTGTCGATAGTGTCCCTGGTCCTGGTCATCACCGCACACATTTATGAGGTTTTATAAGCTGGGTCTGGGCTCAAAATACAGTATTCAGGATACACTTTTTGTATGTTATGCAATGTTACTTAAAGTAAATTTATTTTCTTTATAAACATCTGACTAAAAAAATAATTATTAAAAAAAACCATTATATTTCAGAGTGCATGGAATCCATCATATAAATCCTAAAAAAAATAATATTCTACGTCCATTTAAAATAAATACTGAACGGAATTGTGTATATCAAATTGTGCAATTTTCAAAAATCAAGTAAAGAAAAACAAACAAACACATGAATCAAATAAATGCAATGCCAACACAAAGATTCACTCCCCTACAACAATTGAAGTGTAAGGAATTCTCCACCCATATTTTAGCCTCTAGGCCTCAATACAAAAAAATAGGAAAACACAACAGCATGTTACTTATAGTTTGGTGACCTAGATGGGATTTATTTAACAGGCACACACAACTTAAGTCAACTAAAGTCCTGAAAGAAAATATAAAACTGCTCACCGGAGAGGGGGGTTGGGATATCTAAACTGTGGTTTCCTCAGGCAACAGGAGAAGCCATGGAGTATCGATTGGTTGCAGCAAACCTTTTAGCAAGTCTCTCTCGATTCTGGAGATACTTCGGTTTACAAAAGTCGAGATGTACTGCAATGTTTGTATAAGTGTTTTCTCTGGAACAATACGCTTAGGAAAAAAGCTTCTATAAACAACATAACTTGAAAGCAAGTTAACCAGACAGAGTCATTTATAGACACAAAGATCATTTCAGTCATTATAATTTGTGATGTTTGTTGGATAAAGGACACCACCATGTTCTTCAGGGAGGAATCTCTCACTGCCACAAAAAAAGAAAAAAAAATGAGGTTGTATGAGGTTAAATACTTATGACATGGATGGCAAATGACAAACTAGACCAGAGCAGAGGCCTGTTCATTTGAGTTAGCTTGTGACCAAGAAAGTGTAACAACGGCTGGGTAGACGTCATCCTCAGCTTGTTTGGACAATGCAAGCAGGCCACTTGTCGGAGCCACAAAGTGAAGGAAACTGCCGTAAACGGTTTGGGCCATTATTTAGTCTGTTGTCCGCGAAGAGGGAGGATGTGGTCTTATGACAACATACAAGAATGAACTTCTTGTTAAATATTTCTTTTCATGCCTTTTGTGACTAAAGGAAAGGGACTATCTCAGAGAAATTTCTACTTAATCAACCATTAACTAAATAAAATGATGCTGTGCTAGCTGAAAATATACACTCTTTTAAAAATAAGGTTTAATGGAGTTATATATACAACTCTAGGGCTCTTGACTCAATTTTAAAGAACACTTTATCCCAAAAAGAAAGTCAATCAGTAAAATCGAGTAAATCATATATCAATCTGTCACCCAAAAGATTAATTCCTATTACACATTATTTTCGCAAAGTGAAACATTTCAAAGATACAGCAGAACTAATGCGGTTTCTGAAACATTTTTTGTGTTTTAAATGAAACTTTTAAATCACAAAGGGCAAGTTTATCCCTTCCATTGCATTGAGAGTAATCACTACGTCTGAGAACCTTTTGGATCGCCAGGACTCACACCTTGCCCTTCACAAACACTGCTGGCTCGAAGGCAGTGCCTGGAGGTGAGCATGCTGAGAATTCAGACGTCGGTGAAAGTTTTACACTAAACCTACTTTTCCAAACCTATGGAGCAGCCATCCTCAAACCTGTTTACAAGAAAACACCACATCACAGAACCTGCTGTGGGGTAATTTTGGAAGCGACCAAAGGCGTGCCATCAGCACAGTGTTCCCAGACGCTCTGAAACGCAGCTGTAATGAGAGGCGAAAAAGTTTTGCAATTCTCCTCCCCGCAGTGTGGCAAAAGCGCAAAGAACTCGGCTTTAGCGTAACATAGCGAAAAGCCGCATCCTCTCTTCCACTGTGAGAACAGAGGGCACGTAAAACAAACAACACACTAAAAATACTAAGTCTGCCTATACAAACATGCTGCTTAATGAGCCAACGGTTTAGAAAGAGAGACTCACTCGTAGAGCCCTCCGTAGTCTACCACACTGATGTCTAGAGGAGAGACGAGATCAGAGGGAGAAAAAACACAGACGCACAATGAAAGCGTGAGAAAAAGAGGCAGAAGACGACTCAAACAGTGAGCAGGAAGAAGAGCAGGAGAGAGAGAGTATATTCCACACATCTCTGAGGGGGGCCGGCAGGAACTACCTGAGAGAGCACTGAGCAGAGGAACGAGCACAGGTGTTGTGGCGTTTCTACAGGGTTATGCTTGATAAACTGAGTGTTTGAGTCGGGCCACTGCTTCACTCTTTGGGGCTGTTCTGTTATTGTGCCGTAGACCAGAAAATGGCTCTGGCAATGCTACTCTGGGTGATTAAATGGTTAAGGACAAGCTTAGTATAGCCCAAGCAAGACATTACAAGTGGAATTTTGTCTCACACTTTGCTGAAGTTTATAGTAATTTATCTGTCCTTTGCACAATTTCTCAATTGTCTGGAGACCAAACTAGGTCACAGCAATTTTTAAGCATTAAGAGCATAGCTATTTAAGCTATAGATAAATATATCAGTATTTCTGCCATATTATCAATGATGTTCAACTGTAGACACCACACACCATGCTGATGTCAATTTCCATCAATTTTGTCAATTTTTTGAAAAAAATATAGGACTACAGAGGAAAACGAATTAGTAATAATTATTTCACAGTTAAAATGAAGGAGTCAAAGTTGTCACAGACATTATTTTTAACGTGTTTTGACTAGGTATTTGTTAATGTAACCGATTATTTCTGATCAACCATTGGTAAAATTCTCTTGAAGTTCCCTTCTGAACATTATGTTGATTAAAAGTAATTTTGCAACGACATGCCAGGTTATTAACCTTAACCCCCTATACTAATACTCTATAGACCTTATGTAGCCTTTTCAGAGCTGTGCTCGTTGTCTTTTGACTTCCAGTCTGTATTTTCACAGTGCACAGAATTGCTTGAAAAAAAAATTTTCCCGGTCGACATTTTTTAAGACATCTGCTTTACAATGCTTATGATAAACATTACAATGCTCATGATAACTTTTGTTAACTCTACAATAAGTAAATCCACTTCACCAGCTAATTATTCCTCGACAGCGATGCCATAGAAATATACAGAGCGAGAGCAAAAATGGAAGTTCAAAGACAATATTCTAAAGATGACAGCGCCCACGTTTCTCTGGTGCATAAGGTCTATACTCTAATGAGACTTAGCAAACATGATGCAACATTTCTTCAAAAGGGACCATCAAAATAAAGTGAAACCCAATTATTTATTTAGACTTTTCACTGTCTGCAAATGTTAGAATGAAAGTTAAAGGGTTAGTTCACCCAAAAATTCTGTCAGTATTTACTCACCCTCATTTTGTTCCAAACCTCTATGTGTTTATTTGTTCTGCTATACAAAAAGGAAGATATTTGGAAGAATGTTTTAATCAAACAGATCTCATTCCCCATTAACTACCATAGTAGGAAAAAAATACATACTATTGTAGTCAATGGGGAATTAGATCTGTTTGATTAAAACATTCTTCCAAATATCTTCCTTTGTGTTCAGCAGAACAAATAAACACAAGAGTAAATACTGACAGAATTTTCATTTTTGGGTGAACTAACCCTTTAAGACAATTAACAAGATTTTAAATTAAAGTAGTATGTTTTCTTAAATATATAAAAAATGAAAATAAAAAAAAAAAAACTGTAATAGATTGTGGTTAGTTAGAACTATAAATATTTTACTGATGTTAGCATACATGATGCAGTTTGGCAAACAATACAACATACAACAATATACGTATTCATAATTAATTGTGTAGTAGAGTGAATATATAAATTGTTAGTTTTACAGTAAGTACTGTATGACAGCCCCCCCCCCCCCCCCAAAAAAAAAAAAAAGCATTTGCCTAAAGTGCTAAACTTCCCTATATATGCCACCAAGATATATACCACAAACTTATTTTAAGATAACTGACATGTCACAATGTTGCTTTTCAAATATGAATCTTAGTATGTCCAGTCAAACCAGTACCAAAAATCCATACCGCTAGCATAATCTTGCAGTGCATTTTGAATAAGGCTCATATACTGTAAGCTCTGCTGTAACTACTGCCATAGCATGAACAAAAGACTCATTGAGAAAAATCCCCCATCTTTCATTCTGACATAAACAGCAGTGTATATGTGGCCATATACTGGATACACTCTGCCAGCTCCGCTGGCGAGACAGACCTCACCATATTCCTTAAGAGACTACTAGAGTTGTCTCTGGTACAGAATGTCTAATATTGTGCACCTGGCAAGCAAAAAATAGTTTTATTTTGTAGGTTGCAAAGTGACAATTTTCTCTCTCTATTTTTTTTCTTCTTCTTACTTTTAAGGTTAGTACTGCCAGATAATTTTGTTGTTTCAGCCTTTTTATCCATGTTTGACTTCTGCTGTGAATTTGTCTCCACCGCTATGCATGAAAAGGCTGAGTGTGCAGTGTTTTAAGCCCAAAAACAAACCCAGGAATGTTTAATTTCTTTCATTTTAAAACTCTTTGGACATGGTCAGTTAAGCTAAAGATATAATATGTTTAAAGTGGTAGCGGATGGCAGCTTTAATGAGAGTAGGCAGCCGAGGAGATGTTTTTAATCAAAGCTGATGAGGCTTTGGGGCGCATGCACGCCTTCATAATATAGAGAGAAAGAGGAATCATTTTTACAATAACCAATATGTCCCCTTGTCACAAATCATTAAAAAGGAAACGAGCGGAAATGCAGCAACAAGAAAAAAAAAAAAAAGAAAACAGGAAAACTTTCTTCTTTCTTTTATGGATTACGTTTCTGGTTACATCAAAGCAATTGTGAAAAGATAAACAATTAACCATTGGACTGGGAATATGTTCATAAATAATGTATTTATTTTTCCCCTCCCTTTCTCTTAGAAAATAAGTTCTGAAATGAGTAACCTTATATAGATCTAAAAGTTTTCATGCTGTGAGTTGACACACAAGATATTAGCCTTTCCCCTAAAGGCCACCAGAAGAAAAGAAAAAGGAATAGCAATGACATTCGTGCCTTACAAAACAGACATACAATTACTGCAGAGAGGAGACTCTACACCAAACACTGGAAATGTATAATCATCAAATTATTGGCAACAGCTTTCAGATATGAAATTAAAGGGAAACTTCAAAAACAAGATCCTAACCACAAATGTTCTTTCTTTTATTTTTAGTCTCTAATAATGTATATAAATAAATATCAATTTTAAAATTAAATAAGTAGGACAGTGCAGGAAACTGACATACCTGTAAATGTTATATAACTTTTTTTTTCTTCTAAGCATGCAATTTTTAATATTGTCAAACCACTATCCCTCTGTTGTGGTGGTCAATAGTATTCAAAGCGCATAATATTTTCTAGACGCTTGTAATAACTTCATACCTCTAACCAGTGCAGCAGTAGAGGTGGCTAAAGTAATATTACTTTATAGTCGAGAGATCTGGGTGGTCCATGAGCTTGTATGCAGAGCACTGGTTGGCCTTCTTTGCTCTGGTTCAACGAGAATGGTGAGCTCTTCTCCATCTCTCTCACTCTCACTCTCTCTGATGAGTCAGCCCATTCTCCCGCTCCTCAGCCGTCTTGTTTGTTTGGGATTTGTGGTCTAAGCCAAAAAAAAAAAAAGTTACAGAAGTAATAGAAAAAAGGGGGAGGGCTAGAAATAAAGAGAAAATGTTGTTCAATATTTGGACGTCTTCTGACTGTCTGCTTAAATATTGCCCCATGGCTGTTGGGATGGCAGTGAGGAACAAGGGTTTCAGTAAGACTGACAATGAGATCTCTGTGGCAGACTGTTTATCTGTCTGTCTGCTGGTTTATCGGACTGTCAAATTATCCTTCTCTGCAAACATCTTCCCGCTCCATGAATGTAAATAACATATGCCGCGTGAGTCACGTGACTCTCCAACTGCAGGTTAACAGGGTTACTTAATGAGATGAGATGTTTTTGACCGTTTCTTTAAATATCGGAGGCAGCATGCAATTCCTTTGCATTATTCATTGAGGTGGAAAATAAATGTGTTTTCTGCATATACAGACAGCATAATGTCAAAAATGTGTATGTGTGAACTGGGTGTAGCGAACGCGTGACATTTCTCCGGTTTTAGCTGAAAATTTATGAGACGCGGTGACATAGATATATATTACAATTGAACAGACTTATAACACTAGCACATCAAAGCTCAGAGTGGGGTTTGAACCGCAGCATTTCAAGCAGAGAAAAAAAAAAAGCCGTTCTGCCAAGACCAACAGGGTGGACTGCCTTTCAATGCGGTGATTCTCTTGAACATAAGGACACAAGCTGATTCAAGTTTCAATGTTTGACTTAGGCTACTGTTTGTGAACTAAATTACACAGGTTTGGAACGAGAATCACAGGACACTATATTTCGATTCCACGGAAGTTACACAGCAAATAACTTCCAAAACATTTACATCAAATGATTCATAAGCTGTGAGTGTCAGATACAATTTCGCATCATCTACAACATAAACCAGTTACGGCGTACTCCTCCATCTACCAATATAAATCACTGCCTTATGTATGTGCCACGTAGGAACACATCATAAATATTTTCACACAGGCATCTGAAGGAATCTGCAACATAACACATACCGAAAGCCCTTTACGGTGATTAAAAGATTTGGCGAAAGGATTTAGCCAGAATAAATTATTTTTATACTCGCCGCAATGAAGTCGTAGTCGGCTTTGTATGCATTGGGTGGGGGCCAGAGCATAAAATTCCCTCCATTTAGCCACAGAAATGGTTGCTAAGGAGTTGGTGTATTGACCAAACAACTCATTCACTCCCTGCCATTCAGTCACGGACTGCGGGCTCGAATTGTCACAACTGTGTCATTCATTGCCCCCGACACGATCTGTAAGAATATAAGTTCAAATTTTGACAAGTGTAAACAGACACCCTTCGTGCGACCCGTTCCAGTCAATTTAAAGGCAAAAAGACTTTCCACTGGGCTCATTTGTCTGCAGTTTCTCTCACTTTGGTTCGTGGAGCGTGACGCACAGATGATCTGCTGCGTAACTGCGCACACGCAAGCTCAACTAACAGGTTCTCTACATTAATGACTTAATCTGCATAAGGCTCTTTGATGTTCTGACTGCTCTCATTAGAATATGAAAGCAGTTTCATATGAGAAACAGCTCTGTTTTGTGTCTGGATTCAGTTCTTTGGTGTGCGTGTGAATCCTTATGGAGTTATTACATATTGTACGAAATGGCTTTATGGGTGCATAATCAGGACGGTGTTGTACCGCATTAAAATAACAGCTAAGGTGCATGGGTTCAAACACACTTTTGTAATCTGTTGAAAATCAGGGTTTGAATCTACAGTTGTGCTTTAATAAAACAAGAGGGAAGCCCACTTCAACATGTTCCACTGTAAATTTCCATTCAGGGCCTGTTCAGATGACACATTAGGCTCTAATGTTTAGCTGGGCAGTGTCATGCGAGCTTTGCCTCCTCTTTCAGACTATTTTTTCCCCACCTCATCCGAGGAAACAAACAAAGAATTGCCTCAGACAGGAAATTTCCTTCATTTTGACAAAATGAAAAAAAAAAGACTTAAGAATGAAAGAAGGGGAGGAAAAAGAGCTACAGTGAAATTCATAGCCACCCAGGATTTTGGAAGACTCGCAAGGACCGCATGAGGGACCAACATCCGACCACTTCACACAGGCGCTACGGGACGTGTGGACACACCTCTGTGTGGTGTAAATACACTCGAGCCTGATCCCTCATCTGGCACCACTGCCAAAGACAAGAGTTTAAGTCATTCCTGTGCATCTCAAGATCTTTGATAATATGGCAATTTCAATTTCTGTAATTTCAAATGGATTTTGATTGAGATGATATCTACTTGTGATGACAGTCAAAATATATTTCAAGGAATAATTTCTCCTTTACTCACCCATTTCGTTCAAAGACCATGCTGCTACTCCCCCGTACCCCCCCCCCCCCCCCCAGAATACAAACAGATGAATGTTTATGAAACTCTCATTATAAAATGACACACTGATGGCTATGGCTGTTAAGCTCCAAAAAGCACTATAATATTCAATGCATTTTGTGTGCTGTAATTTAGGTCTTCTGAATAATGATAAAGTCATTATCTGTGTCACTGATCCTGTCCCCCTTGAAACTTTGCATATAGAGTTTATTTGAGTTGTTCTAACTGTTGTGCGAGTAAAAATATGTGTTTGATTCCCAATGAATCCATGAATGGATAAAAATTATATCTTGAATGCAGTGCTTTAGATAAATCGCTCATGTTCGGTTACTACTATGACAATGATGCTCTTTTTTTTTTTTTTTTTGCATAGGGATGTGATCACAGGCAACAGGCGATCTCTGCCAGAGAGGGATATTAGCAGTGAAAAACAACAGTCATTTTACCATACAAAAACATATGACTTGGAATAAAGTCATATCTTCTAGTGCTTTGTTTTGTCCTTTTTCTGGTCGCTATAAACTGACCTTGTATGACATGAGCCGATAAAACTATTCTTAAAGAATTCAACTTTTATGTTGCACATGAAAAAGCGCAGGTATGAAATGACGTGGGGGTGAGGTAAAACTAAATTTTTCATTTTTGAGTGAACTTCCTTTAAGAAGACTTTATAAAGTCACCTTTCAAAACTCATTTATTCTTTGATTGACTTGAAGTGATCATTCCTAAAAGCGCATATATATGTCTGGTGCATATGTGTGTTTTAGGGGAAGCTGGAAATATGAGGAGCTGAAAGCTTGTGCACATAGGTGCGTGTGTCTATCGTTCCTGTGTTTGGTTGCAGAGATGCAGACCTGCATCTATGTAAAGTGTAGGGGTGTGTATGTGTGTGTACGTGTGTTGAAAAGCTACGCGTCCAGAGCGGAGCTCCAGTGCGCCTTTCACATGCCAAAGAAAACTGTGGTCGGAAGAGGCCGCTAATAGAGCATGATGCACGTCACCTGAAACTAAAATCATCGGCAACCGAGAAACCACAGCAGGCAGGCATCTCCCTGGCTCCGCTATTAAAGTCTTCCAGAGCCTCCTGGGACCAGCCCCTTTGCCCAGCCCCAGACCCTCATTTCCCTGCCGCCCCTCCATGAGCGTACATTAGCCTCCAATGCATCCGCTTGCGTGTCTGGTCTACTCACGGTGGAGATGGACAATTGAGGTTAGAGCTGGATGAGTGTTAACAAGTCCGTAAATCTTCTTCAAGCCTTTTTTGAAAGGTCTTAGTCAGTGTAGGTAAGTAGCTAGCTTAAAGTAACCTCGTCATTCCAATCCTATATGATATTTTCTTATGTGGAACATGAAAGAAGACATTTTTTGAAGAGTCCAAACAACAATGGACCTCACTGACTTCTGTTGGTTTGGCCAAAAAATGTGTAAGGCATCTTCATGTTAATATGTTAAATATCAAGCAACCAAATGTCTAATAGATTTAAGTGTATTTAATATAGTTATTCATAATTTTCAAGTAAGATGTTAAATGGTTATAATGACCCATTTCATCATTTGAACAAAAATAATAAAATAACTGTCCTTCTAACAGATCCCACTCACTATTTTAGAAATGTCACTTTAAGAAGTTCAAGAAGTTTGTCAAGCTACAGTTTCAGTGGGTTCCCAATCTCCAATGAGAAGGTCAAAGAAGAGTGCTTGCCAAACACATTAACGCTACATACGCTCTTAGACCTGTGAGTCTGAATTACACAGAGTTTGCTCAAAGTATAAGTATAACCAGGCTTTGGTCGGATGTAAAAACCCAGTTATGTGTGTGCCAAATGTACTTTATGGAGCACTTAGAGTCCTCTCAAATAGCTTCATGTGTTCCCCCACTGTCTGCACCTTCTGGGCCATCTCAATGTCAGGGTCAATGCCCTCATAACATGTGCCACACACATGAATTGGTGCATCATCCACTAATGAACTGTAGCCCGATGGTATTACTTTACAATAGGGTTCAATTTGGTAATGTTAGTTAATGCATTTGGTATTATGAACTAACATAACTTCAAATTTCTATACTGTTCAAAAGTTTGGTGTTGTTCAAATTTTTCAAATAGGGTTTGAAAGAAGTCTCCTATGGTCATCAAAGCTGCATTTGTCAAAAATATCAAAAATACCGAAATATTGTGAAATATTATCACAAATTAATATAACTGTTTTCTATTTTAATATATTTTAAAATGCAATTTACTCACCAGATGGCAAAACTGAATTTTCAGCCACGATTCTTCAGAAATCAATCTCATTTGCTGATTCGGAAACGTTCAAGAAACATTTATTGTTATCAATGGTGAAAACAGTTGTAGAAACTGTGGTACTTTTTCAGGATTTTTTTGATGTATAGAAAATTCAGAAGAACAACATTTATTTCAAATAGAAATGATGTAGCTTTATAAATGTATTTACTTTTCTTTAGTCAGACAGACGGACGGACGGATGGATGGATGGATGGATGGATGCCTTCCTTTGCCAGTGTTTGTGATGTCTGGAACAACATCAAGTTCTTTTTTTCTCTCTCTCTCTTCCTCTCTCTCTCACTCTCATGCACTCACATCACTTCTATCTGGTGACAGCTTGTGGGTGGGAGAGGAGACGACTAGTGTCAATAGTGTCTATTAAAAAGGACCACACAGGCCAACGGCCGGCCATGATGGATGATTATCTCAAAGTGTTACAGGTGCAGGGATGGTGGGGGAGCACAACCTCTCTCTGTCAACTCATCTGTTTGTTTGTTTGTGTGTGTGTGTCCTGGAAAACCCTACATTATGGGGAGAAAATGCCCCCACAAAGATGACAATATCCAAAATCCTTGTCCTTGTAGGGACATGTTTTGGTCTTCCAGAGGAAAACAGCTTACACATCATCCTAAGTGATGTTTTTTTACACTATGTGAAAATCCTCTTTTCCACAAGATATTGAATCCAAAAAACACTTTGCGGCAGCATGCAGACATAGGCAAGACGGCTCGCGTGCCTATTGGCTGTCCTGCGGCAACTGCGGAAGCCTATCGAGAGAGACCCTTGGTAATGTCAGATCCAAAGTGGGCATGGCCTGGGCCAATGAATATAGCTCGATGGGCTGATATAATCTGATTTTTCATCTCTTCAGCGAAGCTCATCACTGGATCCGGAGTGAAGAAGCCGCGTCGTCTGACAAAAAGCTTTCTGCGGGACGAGTCTTTGCATCTGAAGCTGGTGGCCTTCATCTCGCCACCTTCAGTCACCGTACCTTCTACGCTTTCCGGCGTTTACATCCTTTTACTCTGCCAAGTGTGTGTTCGCTGCTGCAACTCACACTCTCTCTATATAAAAGAGCAGCGCCTCATTCCTGTGGATCGTGCCGAGGCGCACTCAGCGATGGGGGCCGCCATTTTATCTGCGTTTCCGGCCTGGGTAAGGATCATGCAGCTCTTGCCCTAGCTGACGGCGGCTGCCATCATTGCAAGCTAATGCCCAAGGTGACTCTGAGGCATTTTTCTCCGAGTCTGCACTTCCGTACTCAGCGGGTCCCCGAACCTTCTCCAGCCCGAAAGCTCACTGGTTCGCCTGCCAGCTTCACCAGTTCACTCAAGTCCCTCACCTCCACTTCCACCATTAATGACGACGAGATAACTGCATCTGTAGAGGAGGCCAGCTGCTCCATCCTGCCGTCAAACAGTGAGGATTGGGTGAGCTCTGTGGAAGCTGGCCAAAGCTTGCCACACTACTTCCACTATGCACAGCCACGCTTATACCGCCGCTGAACAGGCTTGGTTCCCAGTTCGGATGCAGCTGACGAGTACTGCCCCATGGCCAAAACTAGCGAGGAAAGACCTCCTCTCTCAAGCCAAGGGCTGGATTTGGCATCCTCGCCTGGAGCTGTGGTCCCTGCATGCATGGGCCATCAATGGGTACCTGCAAGCCTCCCGGAGGGAGTGTTTAACACGATCATGCAGGCTAGAGCGCCGTCTACTAGACAACTCTATTCCTCAAAATGGTTTGTGTTTTCTGCCTGGTGCAAAGCTCGAGGCTTTTCACTCCTAGAGTGCGAGGTTATAGAAGTTCTCTCCTTCCTTCAAGAGCTACTGGATAAGGGCAGAACCCCATCCACGCTCAAAGTTTATGTGGCGCCTACAGCAGGGTTTACAAAACCCGCGACCAGTCACTGGGGAAGAACGATCATTCGATCAACTGGTCATTCGCTTCCTCAAGGGAGCTAAGAGGCTGAATCCTCCCAGACCCCCCTCAGTCCCCATGTGGACGTTTCCACAGTTTTAGAAGCCATGAAAGGTGCCCCGTTCGAGCCAATCCATTTGTCAGACATGTAACATCTTTCATTCAAGACAGTGTTTCTTATGGCTCTTGCTTTAGTGACAAGCGCTCTCAGTAAGCGTGACATGTATGGAATTTGGGCCAAATTACTCGAAAGTCATACCCAAACCAAGACAGGGATACATGCCGAAATCCCTCAAAACACCATTCAGGGCTCAGGTTATTTTCCTGTCTCCCCTGGCGGTTTACAATGAGGAAAAGGACACAAGCTTTCTTTGCCCAGTCAGGGCATTAAAAGCTTATGTGTCTCGCTCGTCTGTTTTCAGACAGACTGAGCAGCTCTTCGTTTCATTCAATGGACTTGCTAAGGGAATAGCCGTATTGAAACAGAGCCTATCCAGATGGATAGTTGATGCCATTGCACTGGCATACACGTCTAAAGGCTTGAAGTGTCCTTTAGGTGGTAGAGCGCACTCCACAAGAGCCATAGCCTACGTATTACCTTGCAGGATATCTGTATGGCAACAGGCTGGGCCTCCCCGTCTACATTTATAAGGTTTTATAACCTAGAGGTTTCCACCTGACAGGCTAAACTACTTTCGGTCTAAAAATAAGTATTGTCTGCCCCATTGCTTCGGCTCAGAATACTACAACCGCTTAAGCACCACTCGCTGATCGATAAAATAACTCCATGGGCAAAAGTAAGACCCATAGCGTTACCCAGTTCAGGCCGAACGTTTTCACCCTGACTGTGTGGAACACTGTTGATGTGATTAGCTCCCTTAGGATGCTAACTTATTGGGATTGATGCTTCTAGCCTCTCCTCTCAGACTCTTTGTGAGTCCCTGGTGATAATGCACTCTATGAGCACCTGCCCATGGGACTTTGTTGTTGGATCCCATCATGCACGCCGTTTCACACTGTGTTCCCTTAGCCTAAGATATTACTCCGTACGAGAGAACTTCTCGTAAGAGAATTTACATGGTTACTAAAGTAACCCCGGGTCTCTCTAGAAGAGGGAACAAGTACTGCGTATCCTTGCCATGCCTGCAACACACTCTGGTTCGCTTTGGCGATGATAAAACATATTAAATCAGCCCATCAAGCTATATTTATAGGCCCAGACCACGCCCGCTTTGGCTGGAGGTGACGTAGAGGATCCCATTGGATCTGACATAACCAAGGGTCTCTCTCAAGTCGATAGGCTGCTGAAGTTGCCCAGGACAGCCAATAGGCACGCGAATGGTCTTGCCTATGTCTGCATGCTGCTACAACTTTACATTAATTGTAAATTAAGGATAATTTTTGGCTTCAATATCTTGTGAATAAGAGGTTTTTTTTTCCCATAGCGCAAGTAATTTTTTTTCTGTCAGCAAGCCACTTTTTGTGAGTGTATGAGGCTTTATCCCTCTCTTTTCCAATGTCTTGCCATCTCCTTTTCGTGTTTTTGTGAGTGTGTGTGTGTATGGATGTCTGTGATGGCGACCCCCCCTTTCTCCATCCACACCAACATTTCTCCAGGCTTTCTGTCGTAAGCTTCTTCTTTTCTATCACCTACTTTCTTCCTTTAAGGTTTCGGTCATCACGCTTCTCTTTGTCAAGATCCCCCGGCCCCCTCCCTGTTGTCCTGCTATCTCTCTGCTGCGCTCTCTGTATTGACACTTGGGAGATAACTCTACATGGCTAATAAGGCTGTGTAAGGGTCTTTCTGCCTGCACTCTGTCTCCTAACTGTCCAATCTCCCTGTCACCGTGGGTGAGAACGGCCTATCTGAACCATTACAAGCCATCCTGGATATCTATCTACTCCTGAGTCACTACACACACACACACACACACACACACACACACACATAAAGTATAGAGATCATATATGTATATGCGTGCGTGTGTGTGACTCCTAGTTGTTGTATTAAAATCAGCTTGTGATGGGAAATAAACTTTTAAAAAATTAAGCTTTTTTTTGGTGATCTTTAACAGGTTTGGGTTCAGTTCTTTTTAAGATGAATAATTGTTCAAAAAAGTGTTAAAGTGTTATGCTTTATTAAAGCAGTTTAGTTTACTGAATTGGCACAGTATTCCACAATGCCAGCTTGATGCCACAATGATGACTTCTGAAATTGTTTGATTTCCAATCCAAAATTAAAACATGCTGAACAAACCGCCCTAACTGCTGTGTAAGCACATCCATGCAGCGTAAACCTCAATACTGTCACAAGTCCTTTACAGTTCCCGAAACACCTTTAATCTGGCGTTGTGCAACCAAACTGTTATGGTCAGGCCAAAGACCACATAACCTCACTTCTCACGCTGAACTTCCTCATGGCCCTTTTATGACGTGATTGATAGTCAGTAGTCACCTGCTACCCATTCTCTGCTCTTATTGGTTAACCACGTCAAAAAGTATATGGCAATGCCGTATTGTTAGTTCTTTGTTACGGTACGGTACTTTATTCCAGGTTGAGTGACCATATGAACTCATATGGCTTGTTTAAGTGTTTTCATAGTCTGTGGAGTCATTTGTTACTAACAGGTCTGTCAGCATGGTCTTCTGCCGCCCACAGCCGTGTTCATAATCCTCTAATAGAGCCAGCTGTCAAAGATGTGATTGCGCTGGGGTGGTCTATGACGAAAAGCAGTCGTATACCATTCTTTCAGCTAAAAATGCAAGTGTGACAAGAACTGTGAGAAAAAAGATGAGTATTTAAGACGTTATTGGCTTTAATTTTGTCTTGCGTCTTTTAATTGTGTGCAAGGCACCGCATGTACGACACCCTCAATCAGTGTATAAACCCTGACATTTTATTCAGTTTTTTTCCTTCTTACTGTACTTTGGCAGATTTAATATGACTGTAAGAATGGCATTATGTTTCTTTCTTTGGCGTTGGCAGAGTTATTATATGCTGGTGAGATCGAAAGAGGACAGCATGAAGAAATGCAGAGAAAGCATTCTGGAACTAACACTGAGCGAAGGAGGGAGGAATGAGGCGCTCAGTCACGTAACTGTACCTATGGAATATGGTTCGGGAAAATCATACAAAAGTCTTTCCGTGAAACATAAGACTGACCTATTTTTGAGTATGTCCAATTAACATGCATGAGGAAAACCTGAATAAAGCTAAAATATAATATAATTATTATATCATGCTGAAAAATTGCTCTTCAGGAAAATAAATCTAATCCCTGGACAATACAAACCTTCAGATTCCTTCATTAAAGATTGTTGGCATATGCTAATAAGATGCCTTAGTCATAGCAATATAAAAAAAACAAATAAATAAATAACAAAAATACATAATAATTGACATTGTCATATTTAGATGTCAGTAAAATAAAATGAATTCTCATCCTCTATATAAAGCTTCTTAAAAGTCAATTGCTGTGTAAATTTGAAGAATAATACATATATATGTTTATGTGCCTCGATAGAAATTGAACTCTGATCATGCCCTGATTTTTTTTTTTTTTTTTTTTTTTTACTATGACATGGGCATAAAGTTTATTAAATTAAGTCCATCTTTTATCATAGGAATGATAAATAAGTACCTCATCTTGATAAAAGAACATTTATTTGCTATTTTTTTTTTCTGACACTATTTGAGGATAATAATTCAGACTATGAACGTTTAAAAGAGGAGAGGGAAGTGTTACTCAAAATGTGCTTTACCAGCACAAGCCATCTTTTCTTCACCACCCTGCTTTGTTTCATATTCTGCATAGCCCATCATTTTAATCTGTCATTAAAACTAAACCATGAAGACAGAATGTAAAATGACTAGTCCACCCCTCCCCCATGGGCAGATGGTATCTCCCTGACCATATCATCTCTCCCAAAGGAAACTCATATTCAGGCACTATGAAATGACTCCAAAAGCATAACAAATGAAGGAAGATAAAGGGTTGGAAAAATTGAGAATAAATTACTGTAAAGGGGAAACTGCTTCACACCCTGTCCTCCACTGAGAAAACTGGCCAAAGTAAAAAATCAACTTAAATTGATAAAACCTTTTTCCTCATTATTTTAAGAGAACAGATTTGAGGCAGAGAAATTGATTAATTGTATGGCCTCTTTTCAACTTCAAAGAGCACAAAAAACCCGTAAAATTTTACTTATAAAAAGAAGAAGAAAAGGACAAAATATAGCCTTACAATACCAAAATCAGGTTATAGAACAAATTAGCTTACCAAAATTATATTATTTAATATTTCTAGCACGCTGCACAACAAAGTATAATGCATTGTGCCAAAGTGATGAGATTATTTAAAGGTTTTTACAACATAATTAAGAATGATTTCATATGTAACACCATTCGGAATTTTCAAAGCCATTCAGGAGCTCTTCAATGTTAAGCCATAAAGCAAACAATGAGCGCAGATCCCTTATTTTAGAGTGGCACTTTCCCAGTATATGTAATGCATGGCGAAAATCCATTATGTCAAAACTCATTTCCTGGCTAGAAAAACAAATTGCCCTTTTCTAAAAAGGGAGGAGAAAATGGCAAATTTCTTTCTTTCCTTGTCTTAGCAAAAAAGACTCAGACTTAGACCACCTGGGAGAAGTGTAATATTGGGGGAGAGGGTGGTTTGGAAAGGGAAGTAGATTATATTATTGATTATTTGAAATGTTGGTATTATTCTCAGCAGGTATAAATCCCTTAATGTATTCTTATGACTGGATAATAACTTAGAGGTTATTATCCACTTACAGTATAAAAGAAAAGTACTCACACACAAATACCTGCATATATTCGTATGGCAAGATAAATCAAAATATCAGCCTCTTAATTTATCCCTAACATAATGAGAACATCGCTGCCGTTGAGCTTCCAGGAATATAACAATAGAATTCAGAAGTGCGGTCACAACAAGGGCACTGTTCTTGTTTACGCTGTACATAAATCTTACCATCCTCAAATAAACTTTTTGATAGTTCACCAAATAGAACTAATGACCTTGAAAGAGGAGCAAATTAGCAAACATACAGAGCCATCTGTGTGCCCTGCAGGCAGTCAAATTATTTCATCTTTGCCAAGGTACCCTAATGAATCTCCTACATTTTACATGTAAATCTCTGTCTAATCTCGCTCCTCGCTTCTGCCAAACGTCTGAAGCAAATAAATATATAAAACCCAATTATGAAATAATTAATAGAAATCTTATGTTCTGTGGAATTTGTACCTTGGCTGGGCAACTCTAAGCTCTGATGCCGACTCACGTCTGAGCTTTATCAGGCCCTGCTGTTTAAACATGCCCTAAGGGTCTGAGTGGAGGTTCACCAACCTCAAACCTTACAGTAGCTTTTTTTCCAAAACCTATTGAGCTACCTCGATGCCAACCGTTTACACAGGCAGCTGCCTTCTAGTTTTTCTACTTATGGTGTGTTCAAGTCAAGTCAAGATTTTTATTTTATGAGATGGAGACATTCAGTTTCCGGCATGTCAGATTTACAATAAAAGGTCTCAGCTGTGAATACAACTTTGTTCCTTGAGAATGTGGACAATGCTATGGGGAACACTATCAGCGTGGCCAGTGCCTGAGCACATATTAACCCTTAACCCTTTAATGCATATCACACAGCTGTGATTGGAACGCTCAGTGCATGACGTGATCAACTTTTAAATTCAAATGCGCTTTCGCTTGTTGGCTGGCACTGAGCCAGAACCTGACACTCTAAGCGCTGGTCACATAGTATACAGTAACTATTATGGCACATCAGCCACGCTGGAAACCTGTCCTGGGGTGCGTTTCCCGAAAGCATCGCTAGCCAACTATGGTCGCAAGTTCCGTCGTTATCTGCATAGTTTAATGAGTCGGTGTTTCCCGAAACCATCGTTCCAATGTACATTCGCAAACAGCATCGCAAAGTTGGGTGGTTTGAACGACAGCTTTCGACCTCTGGTTAGAGGCATCGTTTCTATATTGCATCAAATTTGGAGGTAATAAATCCTAATCTTGAGCAAAATAAGCAAGCTGACATTCAGTACAACCATGCCTTTAATTTAGAATACATACAAATGTAACTTACGTCTTTTAGTTATTCAAAAGATTTGAAGTAACGTGTTTGAAGAGTGCGCATGTGCGAACGTGCTCTATGTAAGAACGAGCCAAAAATTGAGTCTGGTAATAAAGCAAAATAACTGAGAACAATTAGAAATAGTCCTCAGATGACATGTCTGTAATTTATATTAACAAATCTAGCGTTAATTGGATCTCAAACAGTTTCATTAAGAGTAGTTATTACTCCACCACGTGCAAAACCAACGTGGTCGATACTTTGCGACAGTGGGTTTCGGGAAACAGTCGTGACTAGCTAGTTGAATTTTCCAACGATGCATCGTACTATGGTAGTGAAGCAGCGAACTATGTTGTTGTACGGGAAACGCACCACTGGACGGCCGCAATCCTGTGTAAAGGGTAAAAGCGCAAAAGTTTGCTTGATAGTGAAGGTTGTACGTGGACTTGGTGTTGTTGTGTGGCAGTGCCTCACATTGCCACCTAGCCGCCTGGAGTGCATACTACATTGAATTTCACACACTTTTGAGTCACCATTTGCACCATTTCCCACCCAAAATGCCCATCTAAACGCATAATAAAAAGTGTTAACACAATGCCACTTTTGCGTTTTCTCTTCAGTATCGTTTCCATGTAAACATAGCCTGAGTGTGTCAGATAAGAGAGACATACAAAATGTGCAGAGCAATGGGTCCCGAGGACTGGAGTTGACCACGGCTCTAGACAAGGGTTTAAATTAACGGATTTTTGTGAAAACCCCAAATTTTACCAAAATTTACATATATCACTTGTTTTGCCTGTAGCTCGTAACCACAACGTTGGCATTCTGACTCATTTATCCAGCACAGGTCACAAATTTTAAATTTCACTAAACTCAATCTTCAAATAAAAACTCAAATCAGATCTGAAAATTCCACATACGCACACGATTGGACCAAATTCCAATAAATTGGAAGTGATTGACTTAAATTGACTTCCTGTCTATCGTTTGGTGAAGATAGTGAAAAGAAGGCAAAATAATTTAATTGGCAACCTGTTGGAAGAACCCTCGTGTCGGACAAACTTGTGATGTTTTTAAATGCTGTCTACAGAGGCAGCGTAGGTTTTGAAAATGTATTTGTGTCTGTGTTGTAATGGGGTTCTTCTTATCATGAGAGAACGTGTCATGGCTGTGTCATTTCTCTTGGTCACAAAATGGAGACTGATTGTGTATGTGTGTGCGCAAACATGGGGGTGGGCGGGGGAAGTAAGAGAGAAAGAGAGAGAGAGGCTGTCACCCTGCCAGTCTGGAGACTGGGGACAGACATGCATCATTAGGTTCACAATGACAAGGTGTTATTACAGTATTTTTCATGTCCTCACACTGTCAGTGGAAACCTACACACAAGAAGACTCAAACCCAACTCACCCAGCATTACTTTCAAACAAATCTACTTAGACTTATACTCCGATTCTGACTTAGAGTGAAACCTTGTCTGCCATGAGAAAATAAAGAAATCACACTTGAAAGAAAACAAACACCAAACCCACCACACAACTCTCCTTACTTTTAACATGTTAAAGTCCTCCACCTTTACACTGAACCTGTGCTATAACTTGTATGCATTATTTGTGTAAAAAATGTTTTAAGTATCATTCTATGCTTTGAGTTTTAAACTCTAAGACCACTAGTGAAAATGCTTTTGTCAGAGTTGATAGCTCGTGGGCAACGCTTCAGTCCTGGTTTGTGGTACTTTCCCATCTCGTCACCACCAGTCCACCCCCCACCCCCACTTTGCTTCCTGTCTGATCTCCATAATGTCCTCTATAGATAAAGGCAAAACAGAAAACACCAGAAAACCCAACAAT
Source organism: Cyprinella venusta (assembly GCA_038021265.1). Classification (NCBI taxonomy): domain Eukaryota; kingdom Metazoa; phylum Chordata; class Actinopteri; order Cypriniformes; family Leuciscidae; genus Cyprinella; species Cyprinella venusta. Next base: position 24,222,917 of record CM075865.1, on the reverse strand, counting down.
TCTTAAAAAAAAAAGAAAAAAAAGAAAGGAAAGAAAACACTTCTATTTTGGAAAACTTTTAAAGATTTAAAAACGCATAACAATAAAAAAAAAACATGAATTCAATTAGATTAAATTTGGTATTTCTCTTTTTATCTTAAAAAATATCGAAATATGTAGAATACTGTTCAAAAGTTTATGGTCATTAGTTGTTTTTTGTGTCAAATTTAAGAAATCGTAAAACTTTGTTTATTTCCAGCTTTTACAAAAAAAAAAAAAAAAAATCTAGCTTTTCAAAGTAGTCACAGACTTTTGGACATCTCCGTCTGCATATAACACCTCAGAAGCAGTTTGCAGATCTGCCACATCTCTTGTCCACATGTCTTCCTTTGTACTTTCTGAAGCCTTTAGGACAGGCAGTATCCCAGGAGAGCTGTTGTCAGAAATAATATAGTGAGAGAGAGCGATGGATAGTGAGAGACAGATACATGTTGAGGAAATACCACACACTCTTAACTGTCCCTTTCTCCTTGCAGTCTGATAGTCAAGGATCAGATGACTGATAAAGACAAATATCCCACAGCAGAAGGTGGAGACGATCACTGCCAACTAGCAGACCTTGTCAATTAGCCTCATGCCAGCACGATAAGAGCCCTGTAATGAGCCTTTCATATCAGCGGTGAGACTGGACCTGTCCCCTGCGTGACAGAGAGACTTACGCTCCAATGCCTCCATTTGATAACAAAGGTTCCCTGTGTCAAATGATACAGTACAGAGCTCAGCCTATATGCTCTTATCTTTTGACATAGTTCACAGAGACGTAACCATCCCTTTACTCGCTCTGATCTGATTGTGAAAGACTGAGGTAATACAACCAGCTTTTTCAGTCTCTTCCCCTGTTAACAAGACAATAGGGCTGTCACATTTGAGATAAAGTGTTGACCATTGAGGAACTTATGTAACCAGCTCTCTAGGTGATATTATGGCAGGCTGCCTTTCTTGACATTGAAAGCACAGTAAAATGCCTCATTAAGTGCTTCTTTCAAATACATCTGATATTTAATTCTGTGTAATAATTAATGTCAAACGCATTCCAACACAATATAAGGATATTTGTGCGCAAGAAATAAGCATAGTTTCTTGAATATCATAAAATAAAAAGTCTCTGGTTCCATTGGCAAAACATTTTGTAATATTTTCTAATTAAACTCTTTCAAGTATTATAATTTTTCTCCTATACCACAGAGACAGATACTTAGCCTCTGAAGCCTCGGGGAGAAAAAAAAAAAAAAAAAAAAAACACCTTCCACCCACTCCAAGTGTTCCCACTTTGTGGCAGTTATTAGGAGCTAATAGAATTGCAATGTTGCAATATGCTGATCCAATTACAGGATCTACATTAGCAATTAACTTCCAGCTAAAAATAACAATAATGCCAATTACATGCATAAATAATCATATAATCAGCATATTCTGTCACCAGACAATTATTGTGATTACCCCTCAGTTTATGGAATGCTTTGCCAGAGGGATGTGTACACAAAGCCATTCTCATTTCCCCTCGCTTTCTTATAAATTACCAATTTCATTTCGTGCAAGCAGCTCGCAAATGAAAAATCAACACACTTAAATATCCTCTAACATGAACATTCGTGGCTATAAGTACTGCTAATGGAATAGGACATTTACTGTACAATTTACAATTTCAGGAAAAGCTTTGCATAAGACACAATGACAGCTCTAATCGTATTTTTCTTTGTCTCTTGTCTTGAAAGTTGGACAGGGGCAACCTCTTTTGCTTATTTTGATTAAAAAAAAAAAAAGATTGTTCGTATGAAGAAAAAAATCGGTCTGGAAATTGACTTTCAATGTCCTTCAGTTTTATATTGCCGTCTGGGTCTAGAGTGCTGGTTTTTGTTCAACGTCCAGTTCCCTAGGGTTAAAAGAAGGTCTCTGATTTCTTCTGCTGGCTGAGAAACAGAGCAAAGCTTGCAGGGAAAGCCCTGCATTGGTGGTCCGAGATGGTATCATCGAGTGAACGACTATTCTGTATGTTAGGCTGACATGCAGGATGAGGACAAGGTCGCTGTCGGCCGCAAGGCAGACTGATTAGACTTAACTGGCAGAACGTCTTTACTTTACACTTATATAGAACTGATGTTCTGACACACACACACACACACACACACACACACGCACACATATATACGTATGTATATATATACGTATGTATATATATATATATATATATATATATATATATATATATATATACTAATTCATCCTAAAAGTGTGTTTATCCACTTGTTTCTATGGAAGCAAATGTGGAAGCCAGTTTCCTTTGTTATGTAGATAAAATCCCAAGATTTGGTCATTTAAAGTTATTACACCCTAAGCACTCTGTAATGCTCTGCAATGATCCAAATAGCACAATATTTTCAATGAGTAGCATGTGAAACCAAGGTTACCAAACCTGTGGCTTTAGCACAAATACACTTTTCCAACACGTTCCCTTCATCATTCAACAGTCGCTTCTAGTATATCCCTACTGTAGATGGTGCTACACTGTGTGTCTCTGTTATAACAACAACCAGACAGGATTATTAACTATTCTTGTTTATTGAAATGAAGCTGACATAAAATCAGATGTTTGATGGAAAAACAAATTGAACAAAAATTAGAAATGCTGCCTTGAAAACTAACTGAAATAAGTTGAAGTGCAAAAATGACTAACTGGAAATACTATAAGTAAAAACTATATCTAAAATGAATAAAATAAATAAATAAATAAATAAATAAAGTGACAAAAGACCATAAAAAGCAAAACAAAAAAAGTTTAAAATTAATTTGAAACTCAACAATATTCAAAATATAGTTAAACAACTACAATAGTTTATAATTAATATGAAAATACTCAAAACAATGTAGTACTCGCATTCTGCATTTAAAAAGGTTTTTCATTTTTTTATTTGATTTACATATTAATTTAGAATGTGTTTTTTAAATGAAATAAAATAATCAGGATAACAAGTGTTAGGTGAAAGAATAATAATCATAAAAAGTAAGTACACTGAACAAAATTATAAGCGCAACACTTTTGTTTTTGCCCCCATTTTTCATGAGCTAAACTCAAAGGTCTAAGACTTTTTCTACACAAAAGACCTATTTCTCTCAAATATTGTTCACAAATCTGTCTAAATCTACGTTTACATGCGGCCAATAACTCGTTCAAAACCGGGATATTAGCAATAACCCGGTCGTGAACGGCCATGTAAACACCGGCAAAAACCCGAATATGCTCATATCCTGGATTTTAAAAATCGGGATATAGGGTACCCCTTTTCTAACCAGAATTTTTGTTCATGTAAACACGAATCGGCATATCCCCATAGTGATTTGTGTTCTGCGCATGTTCTATTCACAAGAAATCTTGGTCTTTTGAGTAGAGAAACTTCTCATCGCGCATACAAAAATCCTCATGCAGTATACCAGAAGTAAACATGGCGAGATCAGGCGAGACACAGCACAGCATACGTTTGGAGCGAGGTCAGTAACGTTACCAGCATCAAAGCGCAAACAAAGGCGATCGCTATCTGCCCCGAACTATTCATTAAAATTCATCTGCTGCTGCTGTTGTTGTCTTTGGATACAGGAAGAAGAATCGGAAATGACGCATATTGCGTCTTAAGGTTGTCCGTACGTCGCCGTTTACATCGGGATATTGCAATTCCATGTATACAGAAGAAACCCTCTCTGTTCACGCATGTAAACGGGTTATTCCTAATGTTTCAGAAACCCGAATTGTGACCTCAACCTGACCATAACCCGAAAATTGGCTGCATGTAAACGTAGTCTGTGTTAGTGAGCACTTCTCCTTTGCCGAGAAAATCCGTCCACTTCACAGGCGTGGCATATCAAGACGCTGATTAGACAGCATGATTATTGCACAGGTGTGCCTTAGGCTGGCCACAATAAAAGGCTACTCTAAAATGTGCAGTTTTATCACACAGCACAATGGCAGAGATATGGCAAGTTTTAAGGGAGTGTGCAATTGGCATGCTGACTGCAGGATGTCCACCAGAGCTGTAAACCGTGGATTGATTGGATCTGCATGATCGTCGTCCTCATCTGGGTCTCGACCTGACTGCAGTTCGTCGTTGTATCCGACTTGAGTGGGCAAATGCTTACATTCGATGGCGTATGGCACTTTGGAAAGGTGTTCTCTTTACGAATTAAGCATGGTTTTCACTGTACAGGGCAGATGGCAGACAGCGTGTATGGGTGAGTGGTTTGCTGATGTCAACGTTGTGGATCGAGTGGCCCATGGTGGCGGTTGGGTTATGGTATGAGCAGGTACAACAAACACAAAATGCAACGAATGCATTTTATTGGTGGCATTTTGAATGCACAGACATACCGTGACGAGATCCCGAGGCCCATTGTTGCGCTATTCACCAACGACCATCACCTCATGTTGCAGCATGATACTGTATGGCCCCATGTTGCAAGGATCTATACAATTCTTGGTAGCTGAAAACATCCCAGTTCTTGCAAGGCCAGCATGTTTGGGATCTCTGGATCGGAGTATAGTTTTGTTCAGTGTAGGTACTGTAGCTTATAGCAAACCAAAGAAGAAGAAGAAGAAAAAAGAAGGCTTAATGTGTCAGTTATTGGACAGAATGTCGTTTGTTAACTGAGTATTAAAGATGAGCATTTGTGTGAGATGGGTGAGAGAGGTCTGTGTGTGTGTGTGTGTGTGAGGCAGATTTGGGGCGAGAGCGGTCTGAGCCGGATCCACTGGGCAGCAACAGAGCAAATTGCAGCCGGCTTCTGGGAACACTTTCCATATTGAAGCTAAAGCTCGGGGCTCGTGTGTACCGCCTCTGTAAATAGTGTTAAAGTGAAAGGGGAGGGTAGCGGCCATTTTTGGCCTGGCATCTCTCAGCTTCTCACTGACATATTCTGTCTGCTTATAGGACATACTATTAGTCACAAGGGGGGGAAGTTATAAATACGTCCCAGAACAAACAGTTGAGGTCTAAATGTTTCTGAAGACTGTAGGCCAGGGTCAGGTTGCATAATGGGATAATAACAGGTATAGGTAGACCTCTTTATTTATCCATAATAATATTAGCCCGGCTAAAGTCTAATGAGCCCCTGCTGTCCATCTAAGTGAGTGACAACAGAAACAGCTGTGATATATCTATTCATTGGTACAGGAGCTGCCATGCGTATTTGATTTATGTATTTTTTATTTTTTTTTTTTTAAAGGAGCACAGGGAAATGAACGGCTGCTCTTTGCAATGCATCAGTGAAGTGGGCCACAAGTTTCAGCAGTTCAAAGGAAGAAATTGTTTGCTTTAGTATTCCAACAATGAAAAAACGTCTCTTCAATATCTGCAGGACATTTCTTGTGACCAACAAGATGAAGATCACATCATTCTCTTTATATGCAGCCAATTACAATGCACCAGTCCTGCTCCGCTGCCACAAGTGCTTTTTATAAAAAAAAAAACCAACTAAACCTTCAGAAGTGGCCACAAGAATTGAAGGAATTTACCATCCACACAGAACCCGTAGATTTGTTGCAGTTCATATAATTTTGGTTTTGGCTCTGGAATAATTTGCAAGCGTGTACTTCAAATGAGATGCTTTCGTGCAAAGTGCAGCATGTTGTGTGCTGTGGACGGCAGTCTGGAGTAATTGAGGTCATTTGATATGCACCATTTGGGGGTCCAGCCCTCACATATAATGTGCTGTTTTGACATGAGTTGAATGAACCCTTGCCATACCACCTTCAATGCCCTTAAATATACTGTACACTTGAATCAGTGGCTGCAATATTATCTCAAGCCAGCCTGATCTGATTAGCATTCATAAGTAACTTTTACAACTTATGTACAATTTTGAACATCTGAAGATGTAATCAATCATTAAAAACATGTGTGTGTGTGTGTGTGTGTGTCTGTACTTTATATAACCCAATAATTCCTTCACACTTCATAATAGGTGTCTTTAACTATGAACTTACATCAAACAATAAGTACAATGCACTTGTTGTGTTGATGTTGTATTTCAAAACACTTTTGCTGCAACTGAGGTGGGAGATGGGTAAGATTAGGGACAGGTTTGGTGGTATGTTGGTGTTAAGGGTTAAGAGAAGTTTCAACAGTGTAATTATAGCAGTAGTTACAGAAAATAATTACAGATGTAATTACAGTGTAGGTACAACATAAAAACACGTATGGACACTATAAGTGCATTGTATCAAATGATTAGTTTAAATGTAAGACACCTACTATGAAATGGGACCAATAATTTTATATATTTAAATATACACTCACCTAAAGGATTATTAGGAACACCATACTAATACTGTGTTTGACCTTTCGCCTTCAGAAATGCCTTCATTCTACGTGGCATTGATTCAACAAGGTGCTGAACGCATTCTTTGGAAATGTTGGCCCATATTGATAAGATAGAATCTTGCAGTTGATGGAGATTTGTGGGATGCACATCCAGGGCACGAAGCTTCCGTTCCACCACATCCCAAAGATACTCTATAGGGTTGAGATCTGGTGATTGTGGGGGCCATTTAAGTATAGTGAACTCATTGTCATGTTCAAGAAATCAATTTGAAATGATTCGAGCTTTGTGACATGGTGCATTATCCTATTGGAAGTAGCCATCAGAGGATGGATACATGATGGCCATAAAGGGATGGACATGGTCAGAAACAATGCTCAGGTAGGCCATGGCATTTAAAAGATGCCCAACTGGCACTAAGGGGCTTAAAGTGTGCCAAGATAATATCCCCACACCATTACACCACCACCACCAGCCTGCACAGTGGGAACAAGGCATGATGGATCCATGTTCTCATTCTGTTTACGCCAAATTCTGACTCTACCATCTGAATGTCTCAACAGAAATCCAGACTCATCAGACCAGGAAACATTTTTCCAGTCTTCAACTGTCCAATTTTGTTAAGCTCTTGCAAGTTGTAGCCTCTTTTTCCTATTTGTAGTGGAGATGAGTGGTACCCAATGGGGTCTTCTGCTGTTGTAGTTCATCCACCTCAAGGTTGTGCGTGTTGTGGCTTTACAAATGCTTTGCTGCATACCTCGGTTGTAACAAGTGGTTATTTCTGTCAAAGTTACTCTTCTATCAGTTTGAATCAGTTGGCCCATTCTCCTCTGACTTCTAGCATCAACAAGGCATTTTCGCCCACAGGACTGCCACATACTGTATTTTTTCCCCCCTTTTCACACCATTTTTTGTAAACCCTAGAAATGGTTGAAAGTAAAAATCACAGTAACTGAGCAGATTGTGAAATACTCAGACCGGCCCGTCTGGCACCAATGCCACACTCAAAATTGCACAAATCACGTTTTCCCATTCTGACATTCAGTTTGGAGTTCAGGAGATTATCTTGACCAGGACCACACCCCTAAATGCACTGAAGCAACTGCCATGTGATTGGTTGGTAGATAATTGCATTAATGAGAAATTGAACTGGTGTTCCTAATAATCCTTTAGGTGAGTGTATAAAGATACATTTTACTGCCACACTTAACATATTGTACAAATACCAATGAGATTTCCCCAATTTCTTTCTCTCTCTTTTTGTCAACATCCCCAATATGTTGCAGGATTACAGATTACAGTTTGCATACACACATACCCATTTAAGAGGGTAACACTTTTTTAAAGAGCTTGTCGATCACTATTAAAGAAACCGTTATAGGAAACTTACAGTGGCTCAGTAGTGCAAAACACAATGAAATTTAAAAAGCAAACATAAGTTCACAATACAATGAAATTAATCCACAACACAATGGAAATGAGCCACAAAACAACAGAAAATGTACAACACAAAGTAAATAATCCATAACACTACAGAAAATGTGCAACACAACTAAAATAAGTCAAAGCACAACGGAAAATGTACAACACAACGAAATAAAGCCACAACGGAAATGCTCCTGACCACTAGAGGGCTCTAGGAGCACGGTAAAGTTAGCTTTCCTTGCCATTGTTCTATAGTGTCGGTAGTCTATAAATAATCAATATATTTTGGTTAATTTTAACAGTATGTAACTATAGTTACTATGCAACTATGTAACTGTGGTATTGCATCAAAGCATTCAAGAGTGTAAATGGAGCTATAATGCACGTAGGTGATTTTAAAGTATATTTTATGTCGATATACAATTAGCTATATACTGTCAAAACTAATCATGGTGTTAATATATTTTTTTTAGACTGCTGACGTTATAGAACAGTTGTGTTGCGGCTTTATGTCGTTGTGTTGTACAAAGTACATTTTCCGTTGTGTTGTGGCTCATTTCCGTTGTGTAGTGTATTAATTTTGTAGTGTTGTGAACTTATATTTGGTTTTAAATTTTGTTGTGTTGTGCACTACTGGGCCACTGTAGAAACTACATGCAGACAAAAAGGTTCTCAATTTACCACAAAAGCACAAACTCAGTCTCATTTTCTTGTGCAAAAACATTAAGATCCTTCTCACAGTATACAACTAGAACAACTACCTTCTCAACAACCACAGGACTGCACCCAGTCTGAAAACCCAGAGGAACATCCACGATTTACTGGTTCCCAGACCATAGAAACCCAGGGGAAAGGCACTCCACCCAGGCATGGTCTTCATGCCTCTGGGTTCCTGCACGTCCTTTATGAAGATGGTGGCAAATGGCCAGAATCCTTTTTCAAAGAGAAGCGGTTAAAACGTGCTATGGTACAAGTTGTGCTCGACACAAAATGTTCCCCCAAATCCTATTTATGTTTGCACACTCATATATGTCTGTAGATATACTGTGAGAGTGATGAATGTTCAGACTCGGAGAAGGGCTTAGAAAATCAATTGTCTCCAGTTGAATTATTGCCGGACTTATTTGACAATTCAGTTACATAAAGACTAACTTTCATGTAGCATAAAATACAGAAATTAGACTTCTTCAGGTTGGCCTCGGGAAAACCTCTGAGGTCTAAGGTCTTGGTTCAATAAACGAGGCAACAGAATGTCAGGGGTGGTCAAACAATGTGATTAATTTGCCTGAAGAAGAAAATTGGTTGCAAATGAACAAAATATGTCATTTCCGACCTCGGAGCGAGAACACACAATAAGGCACGGCTAATTACTGTGCTGAGGTGAGGACCTCAACTCAAGCCCTTGTCACACTTTTGAACCTAAGCCATGCAAAAGGCTTGCTGTTTGTCAGATTAGACACTGTCAACATTCCTTGAATTCTGCACAAATGAATCAGAAAAAACATGTTGTGAGCACAAATGTTAGAAACACTGTTGTGGTAAAAAGACGGCATAAAAGTACATCTGTCAAAAATATGATATGATGCCACAAGCATGAGTTTGTTGAATGGGCTGAAAGAGTAATGCTTTGTTAATGCAACATAAAAAATGCAATCAAACTGTAGTAATCTGGGCACAAAAACTAAATACATTGGGGTGAGTTGGGGTGGCGTGAGGGTCAGACACAAGCTGGCAGCACCATCAACGTCTGGCCACTATGCCACTCTTTAGTTGACTGCTTTTATGTGGCAGCCCTGCAACCACCCACATTCCACAGCGTCCAAACATGTTAACCACACATGATTCACCAATCTGATGCCACCACCCAATCCAATAAAAAAAAAAAATAAATAGTTTCACTTGCTGCCACACCAGCCACCTGCACAGATAGCAACATGAGATTTCCAGTTAACATTAACATGTTTACCAATAAGATGCATAAACCAAATGTATTTTAGCTGCTGGGATTACTGAGCAGGACATTTCAGACTTTTCTTGTGTTATTGTTAATACACTTGGAAGAACATAATTTCTAATAAGTTATGGAGTTCTGTATTTTGACTCTGGAAGCATTTTCACACATTTTTTTTCACCCTTAATTAAGGGTATAACCAATGATGGCCACGGACAGGACCTGCTGGGTACTTAGGAAGGATCCTAATTGAATCTGACAATAATTTTCACATCACTCCCATGCTATTAGTGACATTAATGGGCTAATGGTTACCATGGCAGCATGAGCAATGCTCATTAATGACCTTAGCTGTAGTGTAGTAATAGTATACAATCTTTTTTTCTTATTCTTTATTTCCTGATTCTTTTTGCTCTAACTTCTGATTTGAAGATGTAGGAACATTTATAAAATGTAGCTCAATGGACTGCTCTCAAGACATTAGCATTGGAAAACTGGGGCATGCAAGAAAATTATTAGACCATTTGTAGTGTTAAAGATTTTCCATTATGTGATTTAAATAGAAAAAAAAAATCTAAATCTAATTCTAATTTCACTTTGGCTATTTCTGCTTCACACAGTGGGAGTTTTGGTTTACTCTTGTATTGGTTACCATTCGGAAAATCTCATCTTCATTTTTATTTCAATACACCAAGTGTACAGTTTTGTGCATTAACTGTTGTTGTCTTATTTACTGTTGAACAAAGGTTGATTTGCTCACCATGAAAAGTACTTTCATGTAAACTTTCACAAAAAGGCCCCTTAGTGCTATTTGGGCATCCTTTAAATGCCACAGCCTACCTGAGCATTGTTTCTGACCATGTCCATCCCTTTATGGCTACCATGTACCCATCCTCTGATGGCTACTTCCAGCAGGATAATACACCATGCCACAAAGCTCGAATTATTTCAAATTGGTTTCTTGAACATGACAATGAGTTCACTGTACTAAAATGACCCCCACATACACCAGATTTCAACCCAATAGAGCATCTTTGGGATGTGGTGGAACGGAAGCTTCGTGCCCTGGATGTGCATCCCACAAATCTCCATCAACTGCAAGATGCTATCCTATCAATATGGGCCAACATTTCTAAAGAATGCTTTCAGCACCTTGTTGAATCAATGCCACATACAGTATAATTGAGGCAGTTCTGTAGGCGAAAGGGGGTCAAACACAGTATTAGTATGGTGTTCCTAATAATCCTTTAGGTGAGTGTATATTTTATACTATACAGAGCCATGTTTAGCAGGAATAAGTTGAAGGAATCAATTTCTGAACGATAAAATCAGTCTCTTGCATTGTTCTGAAGTTTTGGCCTGCTCTTCTTTACAACGTTGCTTCAGTTCATGGAGGTTTGTGGGCATTTGTTTATGCTCAGCTGTCTTAAGGTCCTACCGCAACATTTCAGTTGGGTTTCGGTCTGGACTTTGGCTAGGTCTGTGCAACACATTGATTCTTTTTTGTTTTCATCCATTCTGTTGTAGATATGCTGGTGTGCTTAGGATCATTGTCCTGTTGCATGACCCAGATTTGGCCAAGCTTTACTTGTTGAACAGCCTTACATTTGACAGTATATTTTGGTTTACAGAGGAGTTTATGGTCGACTCAATGATTGCAAGGTGCCCAGCTCATGTGGCTGCAAAACAAACCAAAAGTCATCAACCCATCATGATGAACTGTGATAGGCAGTTGATTTGAGTTGTTTGAGCAAATATGCTATGTTTAGTTTTCGCCTAACTTGGTGCCATGCATTATAGCCAAACATCTCCACTTTGGTGGTCTCGTCTGTCTAAAGAACATTGTTCCAGAAGTCTGGAGGTGTGTTCAGATTCAACTTTGCGAACCTAAGCCGTGGTGCCAAGCTTTCTCTTGGAAAACCTTTCAAACATGGCACACTTTTCCTGCTTTTTCTAAATGTACTTCTGTGAACTTTAACATTTAACATGTTAGGCCTGTAGAGTCTGAGGTGTAGTTTTGTGGTATTTTGCGATTTCTCAGAGTATTACACAGTCTGACCATGGGGCAAATTTGCTGGAATGTCCACTCCTGAGAAGATTGGCAAATTGAATTTTCCACTTGTGAATAATCTTCCTGACTCTAGTATGATGGACTTCAAATTGTTTGGAAATGGCATTTTAACCCTTCCCAGATTAATGGCAGCAAGAATTGCTTCTCTAAGATCATTGCTGATGTCTTTCTTCCCTGCCATCTTGTTAACACACAATGTATATTTCCAGAACAGCAAATTGCCAACCCTCTACTTTTATAGAGGAGATACCACTTTCTGATTATCAGTTGATTAAAGACATTTGATTAGCAGCACCTGACTGCTATCACCCTCTTAATTTCAATGGAAGCAGTAAGGGTGTACTTCATTTGCCACACATGGCTTTCATTTTTTTTTTTTTAATGTGAAATAAATAATGACACAGTGTAATAGTCATGTGTTGTTGATGATCTAAGGTTGTATTTATCTAATATAAGACCTGCCATGGATCAAATGATTTTTTGTGTGTGTCTTGATACATAAAACAATAGCATGCAAAAGGGTGTCCTTTCTTTTTCACATAATTTTATATACAATTTTTATAATTATAGCAGATTTTAAGAAGTCTACGGACATCTCTTTTTCTTCAGTGCACTGCACAATTCTCCACACAGCAAAGATCCTCAAATGAACAGCTGCTCTTTTAAGAAGCCTATTCTTACCAGCTAGTTTGGCACAAGCGTGTAAAAATAATGGGACAAACAAACGTCTGTTGTGGATGAGGCAGTGTTTTGAATGTGGTCAAGCTTTGTTTAACGAGCTTCCTGAGGAGCTCATTTTCCTCGGGACATAACACTCCTGGAATTGTAACAAATAACATTTCAATCGCCTGTAAACAACAGGGTGCGTGGCCAGATTCACATCTGATTCATGGAGCACTTCCCGGAGAGTCAGCCAAGAGGACGGCCGTGCGGTAGCTCTAGTTGGGTCGAGTGCTGAGCAGCTGGACCGTGGCGGATCTTTTCACACACCCACACAACACACACACACCAGCCACCAGCTAAAACACACAAACTCCACCCCAGACAGCTTGGAGAGATTACAGAATACAGTCCACATGGCCAAAACAAATGGTGCAGTTCCATCACAGTAGCCCATGTAACCGATATGGATTTTCTGACAACAATAAGTGAATACTACATCTGAGGCTGGATCAAGACACTTGTACCACAACTCGTTTTTCTTCACACTTTGTCACCCAAAACAACTGTAATACACCTGGAGGATAAATGAACTATGTTGTACATGAAGACATCATCTGTTTCAATAATGTGGGATTGCTTTTGACTAATTCAAAGATATGTCAAACCTGTTCATATTCACAATTCATTAAATAAAAACAGTGATCCTTACCTGAGGTCATGAGAGAGAAACTTCACCTTTTTTTAAAGAAATGAAGGCACTAAATGTGACATGTTTTACAATGTATGTCATGATGAAGGTTTGTTTAAATTAAAAGTTAAAATTGGCCATGTTCTTTAATTGATGTAATTGATGTTTTAATCATACACTAGGTTTAATTATAAACCTCTCATATACATACTGTATATAGTGTATATAGTGTGTGTGTGTGTGTGTGTGTGTGTGTGTGTGTATATATATATATATATATATATATATATATATATATATATATATATTGCATGGTACTGACAGCAAAGTGAATGATATTCTACAGCAAAGTGATGATGAGTCACTGATCACTACCTTGTAAGTCACTGATCACTACCTTATAACATGCGTACGGCTGACATTTGCCATATCGTTCCTCATTTTCGTCAAGGTAGAGCAATTTTCCCAACCACTAAAGATTTACAAATAACCTGATAAGTCTCAGCTGCTCAGTTTACCCAAACACACAAATGAACTTCAGAAAATGAGCAGTATGGGCACCATTTTCTCCAGTATACATTAGAAATGCTTGCACCCATGAGTAAAATTACTACTCTAAAGAGAGAAACTCGTGACCTAGAGCGCAATTGGAAATTCCACACTTTAGAGTCGTGTGGAAAGGTTAAAAAATCCATCAGGGCCGAGCATCTCTGGAAACTCATAGAAAATAACCAAAACCATCCAATATTTTTATTTAGTAAACTGGCTAGATTAACAAATGAACAGACATCTCTTGAACATATGTTACAAAAACAGCCTTCTTCCACCTCAGAAACAATATGAAGCTACGGAACATGCTACAAGCTAGTTCATGCATTCATGACCAGATGCATTTCTAGGTGATTGTACTGCATACAGAATAAACAAGCTAGAGCTAGTCCAAAAATGCAGCTGCTATAGTCTTGTTACCATGGGCAAAGTCCTTTTAGGCAAGTCCTGCCACTCGGCCACCATCTTGGCAATGCCTCTGGGCAGCTATTTTGAACTAACAAGACCGGGCTCCTATCTAAATGATTGGGCAGAGAGTCAGAACTGCACTTTCACTGGTCCCTGGGACATAAAAACTGTGTATTTGATGATTTTGCCCCAAAATAAGGTTTAAAACGGCATGCGCAAGGGTGCACATGCGACAGTGGAACCAGACGATAGGCTTACATGTTTCCCGCAACCCTGTATCACACGAAATACTTTCTGAGGAAACTATTTTTGTAAATCGCAATTACGTTACATGACAACATATAAGCAGTGCTATTACGTTGGTCCTTAACGTAATATGTCTCATTGTTAATACGTAGATACTAATACGTAATTTTCAAATATGTAAAACGTATGTATTGTATGTTTGGATAGATGCAAAAACGTATAATATGGACGTATTTGTAACATTTAAACGTAACATTATTACGTTTTTACAGCTATAAAACGTTAACTATTTACGTCTATTTCATATCATAACGATATCTGTATACTTTCACTTTTAAAGATAAATGTAACAAGATCCCTTAATCCTACTCACAAAACCTAAACATATTCATTTTATACAGAATATAAAAAGGATAAAACATAATGGACATAGAAGAGTTTTAGCATTACAATATATTTTAAGCCACTAATCCTACTCCCAGACCTAAACATAACCATTCCTAAAACTACGCAATTATACAGAAAAAACATAACAGACAGAAGTATACGTTTTACAATAATTTATTTATTGGGAAAATGTCAAAACCGGTAACGTTAACATTACCAAAAGTCGTTCACATCGCAGTCCTCTGGCAGTATTATAGTAGTTGTGTATGAGGTACAGTGCAGAATTAAAGTTATTAATATTAATCCATGAAAATGTTAATCTGATTTCGGTTCGCTCTCTGAAGGCGCGCGATCTTCTCCATTTCAAATGTAGCTACTACACCGACTGAAACACGGCATGTCGCAAGAAGCAGGCGAGAGCCAATGAGCGTTTGATATCACTGCCGTAAAACATGTCGTAACGCTTCTTGAAGGCGCATTTTTTGAATTTGAATTCATCACCAATGCGGATTTGACATTTGCGGTCGCTGCTGAGAAATGAAGATGAGATCACTGGATAAAATACTGAATTTGGATCTGTTTCTTGCAACCAACGTATGGATTCGTGAATTTGGTTTACATCAAGTTAATAAAATGTAATTTTGTGAATGTATCAGTACGTTGCGTTTTATTGGAGAAAATGCTTTTTGTGTAAATACACTAAATACTACAAAATGGTTAAATAAGGTATTTTTAAGGTTAAAAGTGTATCAAAGTCAAAAATTTAATGCCACGATTATGCATAAATTGTAAAGAAACCTGCTTTGGATGTATTATGTTCAGAATCAACACATCTTCAAATTTTCTATGTTGTAATTATTATAATCACAATCTGTAATAATTGCTTTAATGATCTCATTGCTATGCCTAAATGAATACATGATGTTAGCTAACTGTGTAAATATATGATGCTAGCTTTACATTACTTGGACACAGTCACCTCTAGAAACAATCACTCTAAACCTAATTGCAGAAACATGCATTTTCTTTAAAGCTGCATTGATAGCCTATTGTGAAAAACACTGTACAAATAAATGAAAATTGAGCATAATTAAATTCAAATGTTGATAAATTATAAACACAAACTGAAGTCTGATAAATTTGCAGTTTAGGCCTATGGATGCGTGCATTTATTAAAATAATCTGTACTTGTCAAGTTTAAGTTTAAAAAGTACAGACATACACAGTATTCATGATCTCATTAATTTGAAGAAATCATGATTGAATCACACCTATTATAATTAATCACAGAAAGCAGTGTGATTCATTTGTTACTTAATTGTTTAATTGTTTATCCAACAGATATTAAAACTATGATATATAAAACATTATTCCAATTTAAAAGTTTTTAATGAGTTTTCAATTCTTAACATTTTTTTTTTCTTATCCTTTGTCACATCCTGACCAAACACTAAGAGAATCACATACATTTGTATTAGTCAAAGTGATGTTGTGAAATAAATAAACACTGTACAAATCTTTTTGGGATTTGAAATATTCAGTTTCTAAGTAATCAAACATGGGATGGTCGAGAAAAAAAAAAAAATCAGAGGTCTTATGTTGAGACAACCCGATCTCACGGGAATTCGTACGAATTTTACCAGGTGGCTAATTCGTAACAATTCAAACGACCTCACTCGTACGAATTAGTACGATTTTTGTGAAATCGTCCATATTTTCCGAATTGGCCAATTCGTATGAATTCGTACGAATGACCTACCCCTTACCCCGCCCCTAAACATAACCGTCACGTGGGTTTAGGCAATTCGTACGAATTCGTACGAGTGAGGTCGTATGAATTAGTAAGAATTAGCCACTTTTGAATCACTCGTACGAATTCGTACGAATTGGTCGTGAGATAGGGTAGGTTGAGACTACTTCTTGAATTGAACAAGTTCTTGTTTCTATGTAACACTATTTTTTTTCCTTTCCTTTATATTTATGTTTCAAGAAAATACTGATAGTCTTTGAGATAAATGTATATGTGTATAAATGTATAAAGTATATGTGCAAACGCAAACCAAATATAGTGCTGCTGTATTAAACCTGAATGCATTTTGCTCAATATGTGATTTTAATTCATTTCATTTCTGTTACTGAGCGTGATGGGAGAATGACAGTTGGCGTATTGCTGAATTTGGTAAAACAACTCTATGCTCTTTATTGAGGTTGGAGAGCTGTTCGGTCACCCAGAGATGGGAAGCTGCCAGTAATGGACAGTTGCAGATGCCAAATTGGGGAAGTGAAAGTGTTGGTACCCCCTCCTCTGTCTTTCTTTCGTTTTGCTCAACCATTACAGTAAAGGCCAAAGAACCACAAACCCTCACACTGAATGTATAAACACACACTCACACACACACACACGCACACATACACCCACCCTTAACGTCAACAAAGCTTCAGCTATCACCCCTTACCTTGCATTTTAAATCACGCGTTTTAATATATACACCGTTCAAAATTGTGGGATTGGTAAAATAGTGATTTTTTTGTTCAAGTTTGCAAAAAGACAGTTCACTTCGTGTATACAGACAGGAGCGATCTTAGAAAATAGTCTCGATAAGTCGATCCCCGAATGCCGTTCATACAGTTCAGAGGTTCGCTGAACTTTATACAGTTCAGCGGCCTCATTTATAAAACTTTGCGTAGAATTTGCGTCAGAAGTGGCGTACGGATGAAACATAAGACGTGCGTACGCACAGAAATATTCAGATTTATAAAACCGTGCGCACGCACATCCTACGCATTTTTTCCCTTATTAAATCACAATCAATTCTAAATGTAGCACAGCTTTTGTGGCTTCATATCACACCCATAGTTGCCCATAAATAGTCTGTGGAATGCCCACAAGTTAATATTCATCAATTGCAAAATCATGTTAAACACAGAGAGGAATTAAAAAAAAATGTAACTTCACTCAGTGTGAAGTAGAATTATCGTTGGCGAGGTGGAAAAGAGATGAAAAAATGTTGTTTGGAGGGCACAGTGTGCATTACTAATGCCAAAAAGGCACTTGAGTGGGAAAAGGTTGCAGACGCCGTAAATGCTGTAGCCTCACAACCTCGGACATTAATTCAATTAGAGAGGTGGCCAAGGAGTTGGGCAAAATCAAGACTGTCCTAACTGAAATAAACTGCACAATGAGGGAATTCTTGAATAAATAATAGCCTATATTTTTTCCACACCTTTTATTGTGAGGATGAGGCGTTCACTCTGAATCCTTCCATTTAATCGCCACATCCTCTAAGAGCGCAAGATCAGCCATTGTGCGTCATTATACGCATTGTGATGGGGCATTTTATTTACATCCATTTAATTCTGCATCTGACATACGGATGTCGGTTATAATCTAAATGGGAAATAGTTCAGCGCAAATGTAATTTCTTGCAGCTTTCTGAATGGTTGAGACACATCATATGCATGAATACCATGATTCCGTAGCTGATGAAGATATTTTTACGATGAAAACAACTTTCCCCAGTGGACAAATAATATAGATCTATTTAATCGATCTATTTATCGATTTATCTATATATCGCCCTAATTATCTATCTATCTGAATGACTATCTAATTGCTATATCTGCTCCGTTAGACGGACATATTGGCGAGAATATCAGTTTTGTACATTACTTCGTTCTGTTTGCCATCTTATTTATGAGGATGAATTGTATATGCCAATATTATTGAAGAACATATTTCTTTCTTTTTGGAAATATGTGTTAATTTGCATTTCTGTTACATTTCTGTTACCCGTTATCGATCTAACGGGTGTTCGTGTAGGCTGTTAATTGTAAGACTTGCTTTGTGAAGTCTTCGTGTTATTTAAGAGAGGCGGTATTGCCATTTATTTTACACAACCTACAGTTTCACACACTTTCACTTGTTTTTTTCCAACTTCCAACGGTGTCGCCATTTCTCATTTCACCCGTTTTTGTACGCCTGGGTCAGAGCTTGCGTGAAGGACCGCACATTTTACCGTCAAGTTTGCTTTTTATAAATACCAACTATTGCGTAGAGAGCGGCATACGCCTTCTTTTGTACGTATGCAATGTTTAGAAATGAGGCCCCAGATCACTCAGCACGACATTCGTGGTTTGACTTGTCGTGACTGTTTTCCAAAGATGGCGCCGCATGTATACGCGAAGTGAATTGTCTTTATAAAGTATCTTCTTATTAAACGGTCTGTACACTTACAAAGTTCTCAATGCTTCGTTTTGCATGCATGGACACTCAGTATGTTACTGTGTTAGTGTGGGGCTATTTTGAGCCTTGTTAGTGGTATAAACTTGCGATTTATTTTTACTTAGTAAATGCCCCCATTACTAGCATTATACGCTAAACAGTTTTAGAGATAAAACTCTTTACATTCGATTATCATGAAAACAAATCTCAGAGAACGGTTGACTAGGTACCGATGTTTTATTAGACCAAAGGTTCATTTTTTACCGGACTTCTCCTTTAAAAGCTGATAGCCAGGCGCACTGTGCGAGCTCAAACTGAGCCTGTCACATGAGCAACCTGTATGTCTTCTAGCTGTGTCGAATGAAATCTGAATAATTCCCTTCCGAATCTCACAGAAACAGAGTGAGTATTAGCTATCTTGTATCCATGAGCTAGCAGTAGGATCAACTTTATGATTCTATATGGGCTTCTCTCTCGACTTTATCAGACTTTATGCCTCCACGTTCCCCCAATTCCCTGCAAGCTTCTCGTCCTGTCTTTAAGGTAATTTCTCTACAGTGCGACGGAGAGTCGATTCGTTATGATGCAATTGTTAGCCTATTTTTACAAAAACTGCTTCTCCGTTTTTTTTCTTTTTTTTTTTTTTTTTTTTTACAAAACCCCGTGCAGCACGTTTCTGTATTTGTATTGTGAGCTTTTGCAGCGTGTTTGTATTTGTTATGATCTTGAAGATGAACCCAAGCACAGACACAGAGTTTATTTATGGACAAAAACAGGGAAAAACAAAACCCACGAGGGGGAAAAATATGGACAGGGTAAGGAGTGACTGAACTAGACTATGACCTGACAAATAACTAGACAATAAACAAAGAGCAAATAAAGAATTCGTTCTCTCTCTATACAAATACTCTTGACAGGATACACAAGGCTTCACCAAGTTAAGATAACACTCAGGTAGGAACCCATAGCAAAGCAAAATTGAAGATGAGATCTCCTTTATGTCACATTTACATCTCCTAGATATAAATGAGCACTAATTGAGACCAAAGTGGTTTTCTCATTCTTCTCAAATGTCTCTCCTGGGAATTAAGTCTCACATTGAGCACAGTGCAAGTTCTCTAAATTCTCTCACAGCTGTCTCTTTTCCAGATCTCAACTAAGACAAACTAGACATACTGTGCCACTATCAAATATGTCTCAATTTGATCTCAGTTATATCTCAGTGAGAAATATGTCTTGTACTGCTCAGTATTTGAGTTCTCAGATTCTCTTACATTTGTCTCTTTCAGCAAAAAGAAAAAATAGAGTAGTGCAAGCTCTCAAATTAGTCTCAATATGTTCTCAATATATTCTCAAGTATTGCTCATGTAGCTTATGTCTTGCTCCTAAGCGACCCTTAGGAGAAGTAACTCAGAAACAAATGATCACTGATATGAATATGAGAAGCTCAAATTGATCTCAAGAGATGAGATTGAACAACAGATGAGCAACACATTTTTTCCTATGGGAATCACAATGAATGACACAGGACAGCAAACACAAGGGGATAATATAGGGAGAAACTGATGAAGAGAACAGGTGATGCTGACTAGATAATAATGACAAGACGTGGATAACAATGGGCGGGGTTAAGTAACAAGACAACACAAATACATGGCCCAAACAAAAGGCCATGTGCTTGCACACAAAACATTGGTCTGTCATGATTCAGCCTCAAGACTAGCGAAAATCATGGACAAGAAGGCAGAATCATGACAGTATTTGGAGCTTGTGTGTGTTGTGAAAGTGATGAAGATGTTTTCTTAATTTGTGGGTGTTTTTTTTTTTTTTTTTTTTTTTTTTTGCATGTGTTTTCTTCAGTTGTAGAACGTTGAGCTTTCTCAGCCACTGTAAGAATGTCTAAATTGGAAAATTGAAATAAAGTGGAATCTAGATGTTTTCTATTTTAATATATTTTCAAATGTATTGTATTCCTTTGATGGTAAAGCTGATTTTAGCAGCAATTGCTCCAGACCCTTCAGAAATCATTATAATGGATTTGGTGGTTTTTTTTCTATCACAGATGAAAACAGCTGAGCAGCTTTATATATTTATGTTTTGTCCATTTCTTCATACATTTAGTATATACAAAAAATATCAAGTGCAATTTAACTGGTATACTGCATATGCGCAAATGCACAATATAATGTATAACACTTCATGACCCATACTGCAGATAGGTATGTGAATGTTGATATTTCATATGGGCTAAAGTCAAATATGCATCCATACACGTCTGGACAAGAGTTTAAAATAGAGGACTGGAAACAAAAGAAATTACATAACATGCATGCAACATCTCGTCTTACACTTTATCACATGCTCATTTTTACTGTTTTTCTTTTTTTTAAGCAAGTGAAAGTTGGTTTTATTCTTCATATTTTCTCTTTGTCTTTTGTTTCTGCACCAAACATCCACATCCATATTAAACCTCCAGGCTGTTTCCTCCAGGCAGCAAAATCATTTGTTCATTTGTATTTTGTAGCTGAGGTTACAGCATGTTTGTGCTTTAAAAATACATTGATATGTACAATATCTGCATCATCAATACATTTTCTGCCTGCGTATCTCACAACCCGCACTCACAATATACTTTTGCACTAATCTTTCATACAATTAAAGGGATGGTTCACCCACCTCATGTCATTCCAAATCTGCATTGACTTTATTATTGAATTTTTTTTTGTCCATACAATGAAAGTCAATGAGGTTCAGTGTTCTTTGGACACATACGTTCTTCAAAATATTTCATTTTGTGTTTCACAGACGAAAGTCATTCAGGTTTTAAACAACATGAGGGTAAGTAAATTTATCAAAATATAATTCTTTGGGCGAATTATCTCTTGATACAATGACCTGCACGTTTCGTTGTCGACTCATTTAGAGACCCTTTTTCTTCAAGGGAAGTGAGAGAGGAAGTCTGACTTCTGAGGAGGTAGCAGTGAATGAGTGAATGTGGTCACTTCCTGCATGAGTTGGCTTTCAAATGTCTGTAGAGTAGAAATAAACAAAAAAAAGAAAAAGAAAATATGTGTTTTGTCACAGACAAAGATGATGTAGACGATGCCAATAAATCCTGCATATGCAGACTTGTAGAAAATACAGGGAAGTGTATTGCAAAATCTTTTGACCGCTGGGCACTACATCCAAGGGGATTTCCATCAAGCTTCTGCAAATATTACAGAACAATATTTTTAGAAACGTAACAATTATTCTGAGAACAGAAATTTGCTTCTATTGTATTTCTTGCCTTAATATTCTATTCTAAGAATCTGACATGTTTTTTTTCCAGACATAATACATCCGAGCCCATTAATAAGTAACTCCTACACAGAAAGGAAGTTTAATCTCAACACATATTGACCTAATACTGTATTTTGTATCACTCTAGTTGTAAACAGTAGCCCGTTTCTCTCCTTCAGAATAAAATGCTGGGTGTGAACTTTCCCTGACAGAATGAGGGCACGGAGGCATCCAGGGAATTAAGGTGTTGCTCAAGCACAATTATATAATTATACATTTCCTTTGTTGTTGCCATATTAGACAAAATTTACCAACAATTGCTGTAAATGAGGCCTTTCTTTGAAGTTATCTGACAATTACACATGCAACATAAAAGTAGGATTTCAAGATCTCAGAGACTGAAGCCTTTGCTTAAAGATTACATCTTGTCACTACAGAAGGGGAGATTTGACTGAGCTGAACAAATGTGTGTTCCTTTCACTCCAGTATGATATAAACATCAGAGCTGAGAACGTTCTACTGGAAATAATTTAGTCAGAGGTTTGATGAATGCCAACAGATCACAATGCCAATAGATTCTTATCTAAAATGATGCTGTTGAGGAGTGGAGGGAAATCTAGATCTGAAATGGTACTTAAAGACTCATTTTGTTAAGACATGCACCAATAAACTTCCAGAGTGGCATTACCATGTTGCAAAGTGTGGAAAAAATTGTGTGTAGGCTAATTGCAAGGCAAAGCAACCCTCTTGAATTCACAACTTCGAAAAACGAGTGTTTAATCCCAACTGAACGTCAGATTCATGTGACCATATATGGTCTCATGAATCTGACGTTCAGTTGGGATTAAACATATCCAAACATATGGTCTGTATACAGACATGGTCAAATGTTGTAGTTTTTATTTATTTGTTTATTTTTTTCACAAACAAAAACATTAAATGTAAGGATGTGATTGGGTGTCTATCAGCAAAAAGGTAGACATTACAGACACAATATTGTGGTGTGGATTGTTAATTGAATGTTGCAGGTTCAGAAGTTGAGCTCAACTGCCAGAATTTGAGGAATAAATTACAAAAAAATTCCACTTAACTCCTACCTTTTTTAAATAAATAATAGCTTTCTAACCTTTTTTTCTGTTCAAAGTAATATCCAATTTTACAACTTTATTTCTTTGAAAATGTGAAACTGGTATGATTTAAAGGTGCATTGCGCAAGTCTCTGAGTTTTTGCAGAACTATGCCCCCTCTGGCGACAAGTGAAACTGCAACCAGAGGTGTGCACGCTCATGGACCACACGCACGCTTGCATGAGCTGCTCATAACCAAAGGAGCACCAGCTGCACCAATCTTTTGTCACAGTCATAATGTCTTCAGAGGTAATAAATTTATAATTCTGCAAGCCATTTTAAATAAGGAAAGGGATTTGAGAAAGTTAAATGTGTGATAGGGTGAAACGGGGGTAGTGGAAAACTTTGGTAGCTGTGTACAGCTGCCATCCTGATCATTCATTTCATATAATTGTAAACAGCTATGGAGCCAGAATTGGCTATTGCCATTATTTTCTTTTATATTTTAATGGACATGAGGAGGATGTTTCATTGCCGGCTGCCGAGTCATGTATTTGTGGCTTAACCAAGACCAAGGCCAGAGCTGGTTTTTGGCATATATTCAGAGGCTGTGTCCTGAAGTATTGGGTGTTAACTTACGTAAATAATGTAATGAAATATGAAAATAAAAGAAAACGTACGTAGGCACACACACACACGCACACACACACACACATGTATATATACAGTATATATATATATATATATATATATATATATACACACACACACACACACACACACACACACACTCACCTAAATTATTATTAAAAACACCATACCAATACTGTGTTTGACCCCCTTTTGCCTTAAACTGCCTTAATTCTATGTGGCACTGATTCAACAAGGTGCTGAAAGCATTCTTTAGAAATGTTGGCCCATATTGATAGGATAGCATCTTGCAGTTGATGGAGATTTGTGGGATGCACATCGAGGGCACAAAGTTACATTCCACCACATCCCAAAGATACTCTATTGGGATGAGATATGGTGACTGTGGGGGCCATTTTAGTACAGTGAACTCATAATCATGTTCAAGAAACCAATTTGAAATGATTCCAGCTTTGTGACATGGTGCATTATCTTGCCATCAAAGGATGTGTACGTGGTGGCCATAAAGGGATGGACATGGTCAGAAACATTGCTCAGGTAGGCCACGGCATTGGAACGATGTCCAAATGGCACTAAGGGGCCTAAAGTGTGCCAAGAAAATATCCCCACACCATTACACCACCAGCAGCAGCCTGCACAGTGGGAGCAAGGCATGATGGATCCATGTTCTCATTCTGTTTACGCCAAATTCTGACTCTACCATCTGAATGTCTCAACAGATATCGAGACTCATCAGACCAGGCAACATTTTTCCAGTCTTCAACTGTCCAATTTGGTGAGCTCTTGCAAATTGTAGCATCTTTTTCCTATTTGTAGTGGAGATGAGTGGTATCCGGTCTTGTGCTGTTGTAGCCCATCCGCCTCAAGGTTGTATGTGTTGTGGCTTCACAAATGCTTTGCTGCATACCTTGGTTGTAACGAGTGGTTATTTCAGTCAAAGTCAGCTTGAATCAGCCGGCCCATTCTCCTCTGACCTCTTGCATCAACAAGGCATTTTTGCCCACAGGACTGCTGCATACTGGATGTTTTTCCCCTTTTCACACCATTCTTTGTAAACTTTGTAAAGAACTTCTTAGTAAACTTCTTTCTTCTTTGTAAAGAAATAGTTGTGCGTGAAATTCCCAGTAACTGAGCAGATTGTGAAATACTTAGACCAGCCCGTCTGGCACCAACCATGCCACGCTCAAAATTGCTTAACTCACCTTTCTTTCCCATTCTGACATTCAGTTTGGAGTTCAGGTGATTTTCTTGACCAGGACCACACCCCTAAATGCATTGAAGAAACTGCCATATGATTGGTTGAGAAATTGGACATTTCCTTTTGGTGAGTGTATGTCAAATTATTTTATTGAGGGAATTAAATAGGCCTACCTGAAACCACAGGACAAGATCTTTGCAAATATTCAATTAGCCTATGAAGTTTTGTAGTTCATTCAACCTTTGGGGTATTTATTAGACCTGTAATATATTTTCCAACCATTCAAATGGCTTATTGATTGATACAACTTAATACTGTATGTGCTGAAATGCCTTCAATTGACTAAAGTGGCTAATTTCTACCTCACACGTACTTGAATACTGTGCGTGTGTGTAAATTACCTAAAAATCCTACCTGAATCGGCAAATCTGATCCTTTTATATCAAACAAATTTATCTCCAAGGAACCTCACAAGGTATCTATCTGCAACCCAAGGTGCGCAGGTCTTATTATTTCTGTTTCATTATAGTGAGCAAATTAAATATCAGGGCCAGAAACAGGAGTCGTGTAGTCGTTTAATTATGTCTAATAAATCTAACTCCCTAATTGCCCCTGGGGAAAAGAAGGACTGCTGGGTAATGGAGGGGCCTGGAATGGCACTTTGCTATTTGTTATTCTGCCTTCCTAGATTAACCAGACAGACAAAAAAGTGGGTGATTGTCAAGGCGTGCACCGTGTTTGTTTACGTCCTTGTAGCTGGAGGGGACTACCATTCTAATGAATATCGAGAAAACGCATGCTAATTGGATGTGTTTACTTAATACTGAAGCGTGATGATATTGCTGTCTGTTGTATTTTTTACTGTTTGGAAATAAGTTAGTAACTCTTCATTAAGGGCATTGCATATCCACATCTGGTCTATTAATGTGGGAGCTGCTAATAGTTCCTGATGCTCACATGGGTATTAACAGACAAAGAGACTGAGTCAAGATAAATATGTTGTGGTAAAGATTCTGTCGGCTTCGATATACGTCACTATGAAGTGAATAATCATTTGTTTATTGAGTGACTTCTGCACTCCTGCTTAGAACAAGTTTGATGAAGTATTTTAACTGAAGCGGACATATTCAACTCATTTAAAAAGTAAAAATGCCAACTATAGGCACCTATTTTTATAATGTGGCACACAAAAACATACAGACAATGGGTCTCATTGATGAAACACGAGCAGAACAAATTTATGGATAAATCGTGTGTAAAATGGTTCTGGAGTAAATTTTCAGATTCATTAAAATGTTCATATTTTCCAAATGTTAGTTGGTACGCAAGAACTCCCCACTCCCCACTCCCAGCCACGCGTAAATGGTGCGCTTAACATCCGAACGTTTTGCTCATTAATAAGGCTGCATTTTAATTCACCAATGGGTACATATTTAAACAGCATTTTGAAAAAAAAATATTTTATATAGTAATAGCATACAGTTTTTCTTTTTACTTTTATTATGAGAGTCAGTAATAGCAGATCTGGTGATCGATGGCGGTCCTTCTCCAGTTTGAATACGATTTTTCTGAAGTCAACTAATTCGTTTTTTGCTGTCAAGCTTAATGTCAAACCATTTGTTTCTCACTTCTGGGACTGTTCGATTAACAGATGAAACTCCATTAACTGCATCTGTAATATGCTGCCAATTGCTTCCTTTTTTAGGACCTGATGCGCCACTATGTAGGCTACGCTTGAAAATAAAATGTGGCGTTTTGTATGAACTTGTGATAATAAAACTTCAGTTTCTGCATCCGAGAAATCTTTCTTTTTCATTCGCATTCATGTTATTATATGCATATACGTAGATGTCAGTCGGATATAATGGGCCTGATTAATGGTATAATTGAGAATGAACGTGCACGCGCATCCCATTTACGATTGGTTGGAATTCATTAGCACACACACACATTTTACTATCACATCTGACATTTACGAAGTATTTGTGAATCAGGAGAAGAGTTTTCGGGAAGTTCTCTTTACGTGCAAATCATTCTCATATTTACTCGTACATTTACGAATGTTTCATGAATGAGACCCAATGTCAGAAGAATCCTGGCAAGTGTATATAAAAAATAAAGATTCATTGACAGGATCAAGAGAGATGTATTGAACTTCCTTTCCATAATATCTCAGACCACAAATTAGTCAAACCGAGTTCCTTGTCTCAGAGTCTGTCTGAGAGATGTCATTATGGACTCTATGTATTGACTCACAGGGGTATGTGTGTGCTTGTGTATGTACATATCAGTGTGGTACAGTCAGACACGATAGACCTGAGGCATTCGCTGGTGGCAAGGGGGACTGTTACTCACTGGTGTCAATGAATCACAATGACTGTATGCATGGTGTCAGTGTGGTTTTAGGTTGGAAAAGAGGAATGGTTACGGCAAAGCAATTTGAACAGGGTGTCCTTGAGGTGTATGGATACAGAGACCTGCCTTAAGTTTTACCTCAAGATTTAAGTGTACTTCATAAAAGTGTATATATATATATATATATATATATATATATATATATATATATATATATATATATATATATATATATATATATATATATATATATATATATATATATGTTGTATTAGTTGTATAGTTGTATTCTTTTCCTGGAAAAATTATTCAAGAAGAAGTTCTATAAAATGAAAAAAATATATAGTTTACCAACTTCCGGTTTCAATAAGAAATACAGCAAAAAAAAAAAAAAAAAAAAGGAAAAGAAACTGATTTGTAAATGATTTCATGGGGTTTTCAATGACTATAAAAAGATTGTATTTATGTTCATTTTATACTCTTCAAATAACTCATGGAAGTTTGCAAAAAGATGTTTCCTACTTTCCAAATCTCAGCAACACCACATGGGTTCAACAGTTAAAGTTTGTAGTCAAGAGCAAATCATGGTTCTGAGAAAGAGAACACAATGGACTAATTATTTCCTCCGGGGCTAATTTCCTTTCAGGTTTCCCTAAAGCCATAAACAATTTTTTTATATATTAATTTCCTCCAAAAATCATGGGTCTTCCGGGCCTATTAACCAACCCTGTGGAGTCCAATGAGTGAAAATATTTTTTTATGAAAACTGCAAACCCCTTATGGTCTAGCTTCTCCAATACCTTAGAGACTCTACAATAGATACATGAAACAAAGAGAGGATGATAAAATTTTGGAAAAGGTCCGCAGGGTCACCTTTTCAAAAATTGAATGGATAGTAAACAGCACACTTCATTTTGTGTTTGCAGGAAGGCAAATTTCTAACAGTCGACAATTACTCAGAGGATTAAAAAAAATATCTATTTTATAAACAAGTCAGCACTTTTTATGGCATTAGTTCACTTCTTACAGAGTTGTTTTGCTTTCATGTTAGGAAGACAGCAGAAAATTAGACAGTGTTGAGAGCTGCCGTAACCAAGCGTTTTCTTTATATTGAGGCCGTTTACATGGCACAGTTTTCAACAAAAACAAAAACTTTTTAAAGTTATTATAAACAATAGCATTATCATCTCTGTGTAAATTTCAAAAACATGAATTTGTGAAAATGGTGATGTCATGCGCATGTTACGTTTTCAGTCTATAGCTGCATGGTTTTTTTTCTGGACATCGCCAACTACTGGCCTGGCAGAATAATACAGTATTGTTTGTCGTTTTCACGGATCCATGTGAACGGGAGCATTTTGACAACATCATCTGTACAAGAAAAAAACGGAGAGGAACAACTTTTCAGTTTTTAGTACATCATGGAAACATATCCCCTTTGTTATGGAAGCATATTATGGGTAGCAATATTCAATTTGAAAAGTAACATACAAAATGATAATACAATATGTAAAATGACAATGCAATATGTAAAATGGCAATGCATTTCTGTATTTAAATTTACATTTTCCATTAGGCTACATTTGTGCAATGTTTGGTGCAAAATGAAAATGATAATGCAATTATATAATTTACATTTGCTATTTCACACACGAGTTATAATATGCAAATTGAATACATATTTTAGCGGTTTAAAAGTTGCAAAATTAAAATGTATTAAACAAATTATTAGATCTGCTTCGAAACAGTAGTTTTAAATGCATTTACACTCACAGTTAAGACACTTGTGATTACATTTTCATTAAATGTCCTGAAATGAATGTAGCAAAATGCAATGTGCAAATTGACAATGCATTCCAAACCGATCCCGTCCCCGCCCCGTCCCGCTCTGTCAATCCCTGCGTGTAGTTGGCACTGCCCCCACCCAATCCAATCCGTAAAAATATAGACTCAATCGTTTTTACTTCGTTTGTGCTTGAAAATTTTCTTGTTTGTGCTGAAACCAAATTGTTGCAAAGTGGTCGTTTAACCGACTTGGTTTATGATGTCACCCAGGTTATGGAGTAATCACTTTTTTTAATGAAAATGTTTGAGATCAAATTAATGCTTGATGTAAATTACAGACATAGCATCTGAGGACTATTTCTCATTTTTCTCAGTTATTTTGCTTTATTTCCTATTCTTACACACTAGAGCACGTTCACACATGCACAGTCTTCAAAAACTGTGCTTTAAGTATCTTGATAAACTCAAAGATGCAAATTACCTTTGTATGTATTCTAAATAAAAGACAGGTTGTACTGAAGGTCAGCTTGCTTATTTTGTTCAAGATACAGATTTATTAAGTCTACATGTCATGCAATCTAGAAACTACAGGTCAAGATCTGTTGTTACAAACACACAACTCTGTGATGCTTTTTGCGAATGTTGGTTGGAACGATGGTTTTGGGAAACACCTAGTTGAACTGCTGATAATGACGGAAACTTGCGACCGTAGTTGGCTAACAGTGCTTTGTTTTTCTGTTTGTTCTACTTCGGTTTTTAAAATATTAGACCGAATTATAGACAATGTCATTACTAGCCCCCTGACCTGCTCTAAATTCACCCAAAATAGGCTCAATCGTTTGTGCTTTGACATGTTTCTTACTCTCTATGAACAATATTACATGGGCTTCTCATGTAATTTCACAAACCTCCAGTTAAAAGCCCCGACCATTTCCGGTTTTATCCAAATATGATACAAATAATTCTAAGATTGTTACAGATACAGCATCAGATACATACATACATATATATGTATATATATATATATATATATATATATATATATATACACAGCTATTGGCTCCACTGCACAACCCTAATATCCAGTAGATTATTTGAGCAGGTAAATGAATCATTCAGAAGCAATTAGACAAGGGTCTCTTGTGAACAAGAAGAGGCTATTCATGTATTATTTAAATAATACATAGAGTAGCCACTTCTATCTCATTCATATGGAAATCTATGTTTTGATCACGATATAATAGCTTATAACTGACTGATTACAAACAAAACCCTAACCTGCTGTTGTGTTGTCACGTGAAAAGGATTTATAAAGACAATGGTAGCACAAGATGAAGATGACAGGTGTCTCATTTGAGCCAATTAGAAACGTCCTTTCCATAGTCTAACAGTAACCTAATAAAGGTCAGGAGTTAATACTGGTTGTACTATATATCTCTAATGGGATCTACAGGTTAAATAGGTACGCTATGGCCCTGCAATATAATTTCCCTCATGCTTCCATACTGTATTTCTGTTGCTCCATATATCTGTATGGGTTTCTTTCTTCTGTGGAGTACCAACATAGATGTTAGGCAGATAGTTCATGCTACTCTTTAACATACAATGAAATTAAATGGTGACCGGGTCATGTCAAGCTCCAAAAATGGCAAAAAGTCAAATTAAAAACATCATACAATGTGTTTATTGCAATCCAAGTCTAGTGAGCCATATTATACATTTGTGTATATGTGAGAATTCAATTCACTGTAAGTTGTATTCACATAAATTTCCATAATGAACTAAATATATGGCATATCTTCTGTGAATAACAATTGCATTTAGACCTGTTCCTCACACAACTTAACTACAACTACAACTGTATGGCTTTATAAGACTTAAGGCCATTGCACACTGAGTACAAAATTTTCGTATGCGTTTTTTCTTGTTCGTCAGCCTAAAAAATTGTCACACAGAGAAACCTTGCACACTGAGTCCTATGCGTAAACCTTTGCGGGGAAAAAACGCAAAAATTCAAAATGGATTCGTCAAGCAGTGAGGATGATTTTGTTGTCCTCTCTCTTATTGAAAAGAGAAGAGAAAATATTACGCCCATCCAATCCTGAAATTGCGCAGAGAGGAAGCACCTCCTTATCAAGTGGTTTAGAATTTATCCCGAGCGATTCAAAATTTACCACAGAATGTCAGTGGAACAGTTTGATGCTTTGCTTGCGATTCTGGAGCCACATTTTAAAAAACAAGACCACCAATTTCTGTGAACCAATCGATTCTGAACAGAGACTGTGTCAGTATGTCTAAGGTATGGACAAACAGACACACACACACACACATACAACAGCTGTATAGGCTACAGGTTATATATTGTACCCAAATAATACATTAGTAATCGAATTGGCTGCTCAATCACAAATTAATCGATCCGAAATTTCAATCTGATTGAAAGGGGAGGTTATTCCTTTCATAATCCAATCGAGAGAAGAGAACATAAACACTTGATCGAATTGAAAACTGAAACTGAAAGCGCTGCGCATATGTGCAATGATGTGCGGAACGAGCTCCAGTAAACGAGCTCCCCCAGGCCCTGAATTGTCAAAAAAAAAAAAAAAAAACCTCTCAAAATGCTGGCTGTGGTTGCGAAAATCGCAAAAAATCGAACCTGATCCGAATTTTTTTATGACGGACGAAAGTTTCGGAGGCGGTGTGCAAGCGTGATTGATATAACGTGAGGTCGATTTTTTTTTCTCTTACGTGCGAAAATTTCAGATGCGAATTTCGGACTCAGTATGCAATGGCCTTTAGTGCTTTGACATTAGTCGATGAGAACATTTGGTCAAAATTTGGTCAACCAAATTTTAATTAGTCGGTTGGTCCACAGGAAGTGACAAAGCTGTTAACGTTAATAGCTATTTTGGTGGCCTCAGAACGCAAACTTGAAGTAGGTTTTAAAGCGCAAGTTTTTGTTGTAAACTTGCAAAAACGTGAATCTTCTAGAAGGGTCGAAAAATAAGCAGATCTATCAGTGTTTAAGGCATTTCTGAGTGAAATAGTGAAATAGTGCTTTCTTTCCATAAAATGTGAAAAAGCTCTTAAAATAAAATGTGAAAAAGAGTTTTGTTTTCTTTCAGCTGCGCTTCATTTTTTGGGCTGATCTCTTAGGATTCTAGACTAGATAAAGTGTGGACACAAGTACAGTGCTTACTGCATGACATGTTTAACTTAACATGCATTTCTCTCTGTAGGCGCTTCCACTATAATGTGGAGGTGACGGTCTCCTTGCTGTTCCGACATGTTCATAATCTTTACTTTTGCCGGTCTCACTATGGCTCGTTTGTATTTTAAAGGTTCATTATTATGGTTTAGAGTACCTCTACAATGTAGAACAACATTAGCATTCTTTCTCAGTCCTGAATTTCTGATGCCTGGTTCTGAGTCAACTAATGGCTTAAATGAATAGCTACCAGTTTACTAAAATCTTTGGTGGGAGAAGCCCTACAAAACTCATATGGACTATGCTCATGCTTTTTGTCATATTTTGGAGCTGGACAGTTCTGATTCATTTTATGGGAAAGAACAGTGTGAACATCCCAACCAAGATTTCCTCTTATATTTAGCATAGGTATTTATATATGTTTCTTGAGCACCAAGTCAGCATATTAATGAAATCTGAAGGATCATGTGACACTAAAGAAAGACAAGTGTTGATTTAAAAAAAAAAATCAGCTTTGGCATCACTTGAATAAATTACACTTTAAAAATAAATAGAACACATTTTAATTTATAATAATATTTCACAGTATTACAGTTTTTAGTCTATAAGTATAAATGCAGACTTGGTGAGGATAACAGACTTCTTCCAAAACAAAAATATATTTTTTAAAAATCGTACAAACTACTTATGCATGGTAGTGTTTACAGGTTTCAAACAACAATAGAGAGTAATTGGTTACATAATTTTAATCTTAGGGTGAACTTTCCTGTACACATACAGAGGGTAGTCAAACCTCACTTTGACCCTGTAGTGGTATCCTGATGGTGGCTGGCATTTGCAGGTCGGTTCCAGGATACCCCGTACCTGTTAAAACAAACCGGGCATCTGCTCTACAGGCCTTTCAGCATCCAGAGCTCTGCGAACACTCAAAACATTCAGAGTCACCAAGCGTGGCCCCGGCCACACTCTTTAAACACTTGTTAAACTTAAACTTTTTTCTGCTAAGTCAACAGCTTCCAATCACCCTGCAGAGAAGGTTCCTACTGCTCCGCAACATTGCGGAGAGATGAAAAAGAGAAAACACGGCCAGAATAGAATATGTCGCTCTGCTTGCTCTCCTACCATGAAGGGCCTGATTGAGAGACGGATGACAAACCCATCCAACCGTGCCAACCACCCCGCGCCCGAGTCAGTCCAAAAGCCCCAAACTAGACAGCAGAGACCAATGATCACAGTTACATTCCTATTACCTGTGAAGTTTTGGCAGCACCATGTACTCCAAATGGAAACGTTGGGCAAATAAAAAAGGCCAAAGCTGTCTGCACTCACTCCCTGTAGATGGATGGTGAAAGGTAACTCAAGCAGGGCTTAGACAACCATGGCCTCCAACCTCCTCTGGAAAGTGTGGTCTAAGGAGTTTCCATTGTTTTAGTGATGGGGGGAAAAGGAAGACCACCGGTGGAGGTGTCCATATGGATTATCATGAGTGCTCTTAGACTGTGAGCTTCTGCAGGCGCCACAGCAAGGCATGGAATAACTCTCTAAAGTAGGCAGTGGTGGTCAAGAGCCAGGATGGAGAAGAGCCAAACTGGACTTCCCAGGAATGATTGCATTGCCATTTCATTGCATCACAAAAAGCCCCTTTCCAGCTTAATTTCCCCACATTGTGTCCTAATGTGCTAGAAGAACATACCGGCTACTTAACTGTTGCCACCCACCAATTTATCATACAAGTGTTTTTTTTGTTTGTTTTTTTTTCACTTTTCTAATTGTTTTTCAAATGCCAATGACCTAACAAAAGTCTATGACCTAGGTCTCTCTATAATTCAAATGTATTGATTAGACACCATAGTGACACAAGGTGCTTAAAGGTGATACAATCAGACTTCATGCTGTAGATTCAACTATGGCTGTGTTCAAAATCGCCAACTATACACTCTAAACAATGCTGGGTTGTTTTAACCCAAAATTTGGATGAACCCAAATGTTTGGTTCAAAATGTCATTTAAAATATTATCCTAACTTGAACTTTCGCTTTCAACTGTATTTTTTTATTATTACATTTTTAACCCAACATTTGGGTTTGTTCATATTTGAC
The DNA here is from genome assembly GCA_038021265.1 of Cyprinella venusta. Taxonomy (NCBI): domain Eukaryota; kingdom Metazoa; phylum Chordata; class Actinopteri; order Cypriniformes; family Leuciscidae; genus Cyprinella; species Cyprinella venusta. The sequence continues at coordinate 24,188,318 of CM075865.1, read as the reverse complement.
CCAAATTTGGGTTGAAACAACCCAGCATTTTTTAGAGTTTAGGGCACTATATGAAGAAACAGTCATAGTGGTGTTTGAAACTAGTGGACGTTAATGAATGCACTCATTCAATCTCACAATGCACCGTAATGATGATGTACATCCAATGTACATTCAATGGATAATACCCATAATGCACTGTGAGGGTAGTGTCAAATGAATTCACTAGTCTGACCAGAAGAAGAATATGTGAATCATCCATCCATCCATTTTTTTCTAATACGCTGGTCCAATGTGTACAGCATAAAATCAAACAGGTATAAATTCGTATTTATTTGATTATTTAATTGTTTAATTAAGTGCTAGTTTTCATGCCCACTTGCTAACTTCCCAATGGTTATTAAGACTTGAGATCATCTTTGGAATATAAACAATTTTTTTTTTTTTTTTATAAAATCTGAGATTCCTGTCCCTCTGTTGACAAACGCAACTACCACTTTGACACTTTAAAAAGTTAATAAAGAGATTGTTAAACTAATGTGCACATTATACTGAAAACTGCACTGATCATAAAAAATAATTAATTATTATTAATGGATAATTAATTAATGATTTATAATTTAATGTCTAAACATGCAACATCAACCATGAGGGCAAAGATTAATGACAGGTCTGTTGGATATGTATATTTGTTAAATATAAATGACAAAAAAAATAATATAATAACAATATTAAATAATAATAATAAGTATAAAAAGTTTGAAAAGGACCAACTGACTATTTTCCTTAAAAATAATCATTAAAAAAATACAAGAAAGACAGAAAAATAAAAGAAGACAAAACTGACATACTGTAAAACCTCACCAACAACTGCACTTCTAAGTCTAAGCAATTATATAAACTACTAGAAGAGGAATAGCATCTTGTGCCACAATGCAAATAAGCCTGAACTGAACTCAAATGACAGAATCTCTTTAGCCCGAATAAGAGAGAGGAGGGCTTCCACTTACATAAACAACCATCAAATTGACTGTGCCCCTGTTTTTCCAGCCTTTAATGATGTTTTTCACCTTCCCTGGCGTTACCAGAGATGAGAGTAATTCATTCCAGGACCTGCAATAATAAGGTGTTCCTAGCATATCTCCCCATTTCCGTGAATCACAGCGGAAATAAGAGAAATGATTGTGGGGGGACAGGAGGAGCGAACTTAATAGAGGAAACCGTTTAGACATTACAGTCATTTTAATGTACTTATGTCTGCCTGAAATCACCCCTTGAGCAGCACACTGCTACAAGTCACAGAGCATTAGTCCTGTCAGCAGAGGCTTTGAGAGTTATTGACTGCACAGGTATAATGTTCTGGCCCAAGGAAAAAGCAAAAAGCGCGAGTGAAAAGAACTCAAGTGTTTGATAGGAATTACAACATCTCACGAAAGCGAACGTCATAATTATGTCAGTTAAATCAACATCTCTCGGGTATTAGACCCACTTAACTGTGATTTTTCGTACGGGTTTACTTCAATAGCCAAGTGACATCATTTAGACCTTGCACTTGCACTTTCTGGTGGTCTTATATATTTTACATAATGTCGCAGGCTTGGCACAATGACAAATGGCAAAGATGCGGTCCCAGTCGCTATTGTAAGTCACCATAAACAGGTCGGAGCTTGTTTTCCGGCTTGTCTCGGCTCGTCTCGGTCTTTTAATGCCTATTCAGCAGCACATATTCATTTTATTTGTCAATTATGGGTTCAGGGACAGTGAAATGAAGCACTTAGACGGCCTTCTAAGCTTACTCGCCGCCCAAATTTGGCTTTGTTTCAACACAACCTTTGCCAATAACAAAGTAGAAGCCAATCAAAGCAAATAGCCCAGTGGATCTTTACCGTATAATTGGGATACATGTAATCATTAACCTTGGCGCAGAGCGAGGAAGTTAATGAATCAAATCAATACCTCTCTCTTCTGATCCATAATTATTTGAAAAGAGATGAAAAATTAAACAGGCCCGGCCTATGAGGTTATCATGCCATGCAATTAGCTCGCCGGAGGGAGATTACGTTACCTAGATACCAACGGGAGAAGTGTAATTTCTCTTTCAGATGAGAGTTTTTTAATGAAGAGTGCAATTACCTAAATAGGTCAGCAGAAGACATGGAAGCAGTTTTCTTCCCTACCTGTGAGGGAGAGGTTTAGAGAGATGGAAAGAGAGGAAAAGAGGGGAGTTTTGTACTAGATGGGTGTTGGAACACACACACACACACACACACACAAACAAACACACACCCGACTGTTTGGATCATATGTCTAAAAGAGCTGCTCATTATCTACCCAGACACTGAGTATACACGACAACAACAACAACAACAATGATAAAATTCATTATCTAGCATATATTTATATACAATAAACAAGTTCTCTATTTATTATGTCAGTGTGGCATGCATATCTCTTAGAAGAATCAGAACAAAAGATTCTTCTGAATATTTTTGTTTACATTATAATTATTTTGTGATATTTTCTTTATACTCAGACAGTAGAGAGGTTTTACTTAAGCATGTTTCAAAATCTGTATGCACTTACACTTTTTATTTTGAATTCGTTTTTTAGAAACATGACTATTTATCCACTGTTTTCAGTTATGGATGTTCTCCTGTTCCTATCTCTGTCCACCTCAGTGTACAGGAACAGATAGGATAGACCTAAACTAGGTCAGGCAGGTACAGTAAGTCAGTGAGGATGTCCTCTCTACGTGTACTGCTCCAAAACAACACACTCAGCACTCTGGCATCATCACTGAGTGGATTAAACTGAAGGCTTTCCGCGTCGGACCTACGCCAGTGTCTATGCACTACGCCTTGGTTTTCATTTGTACTTCTGCGTCGTTGACCGCGTTGACGTTCCAATTACACATGCAGAGGGAGCAATTGAATTGCAATTGAATCACGTAGAATGAACGTGTTGTTACATGTTTGGAGAGATACCAACACTATCTCACGACCAATTCGAAAGAAATCGACGAATGATTAAAAAGTGGCTAATTCATACGACCTCACTCGTACGAATTTGTAAGATTTGTCTAAACCCACGTGATGGTTAGATTTAGGGGCGGGGTAAGGGGTAGGTCATTCATACGAATTCATACGAATTCATACGAATTGGCCAATTTGTAAAATATGTACGATTTAGCAAAATCCTACTAATTCGTACGAGTGAGGTCGTATGAATTGTTACGAATAAGCCACTTTTTAATCATTCGTCGAATTCGTATGACTTGGTCGTGAGATCGGGTTGGAGAGACAGGATACGCCGGAGAGTATGCGCGCTACACACAGCTACTATGTAGCTATGGCGTGAGTTCGAAACATAAGTATAAAATGGGCTTTAGTTTTACATGCTTGCAGACTGTGGGTGGGGGTGGTTAAGGAAGATAATATACTGTTTTTTACAGTTTAAAAATCATTATGCCTCTGGAAATGAAACGTCACTAAATTAAAAAAAAAATTATATAAACACACAACAAACATAAGATATTACTCACCCTCATGTTGTTCCAACCCCCGTAAGACCTTTGTTCATCTTCAGAACATAAATTCAGATATTTTTGATGAAATCTGAGAGCTGGATCACTCCTCCATACTAGTCCATAGGGATTGAAACTTGCTGGCCTCGAAATTAAAGACATCGATAGAACAGTCCAAGTGACAACAGTGCCTCAATCTTAAAGAGCAACATGCAGGTTGAATTTATTTCTGAATGAATACTCTAAATTGTCTGCAGAGGTATTTGAAAAACACATATGTAGAAATTTCTAATTAAATCTCATTTGATGTTGAGATTTTGATGAAAATGCGCTAGGCTCTGGAATACGCCTTTCCTGCTAGCAACGAGTCATATGACGTAGCCCGAGGCAAACAAATGAGCTCGTGGTCCGCTTTCTCATTGTTGGGTGTTGATGTAGTTAAAGCAGTACTGAGAGACAGAAAGATTTAGATCTAGTTTTAGAGAAGCCATAATGGTAAATTATTGTGTTTGTGCTGGTTGCACGAATTCCAGTCTGTCAGGACATCGTGTCCATAATTTTCATTCTAGGAAAAACAAGGCTTTTCGGTCTTGGGTGTGTTTTTGTGCAGGTGAAAAGAGCAGACTTCACTGCCGCGTCTGTTACCACACACACTCGGCCGTTTGGCGCACATTTCACTCGCTTTAAATGGTATCACTGACTGCAGTTTAAAAGTAAACTGAGCTGGGTATTTTCATTGTTTATTTGTTGTTATGGCATAGTCATTAGTCAATGTAGATAGTGCTAAGGATGGACTGCATAATCACTGTCAGCGTAGAATATGAGAAGACAAAACGTTGCATAATGGATGTTTAATAAAGAACAAGGTCGAACGTATGTTTGCTAAAGCAGATTTATTGCAAAACACCAAGGTACTAGCCATACAGTAGATGAACCAGCGTTAGCCGCGGTGCTAACTTACATGAACTCACCAAGTCACTTGCCCTATTCGCCACTGGTTTTCTTGACACCACAACTCTAACGTTACTTATCTCTTCTGCCCATTGTTCCTTCCCCGATCTTCCCCTGACTTCTATTTCGTCTGAAAGTCTCATAATTATAGGCCTGTGGGTCATCATAGGCATTTTCGCCAACATCGGAGAACTCGGTTTCTTCATTCGCATCCATTGTAACCTGAGCTTGAACTTGAACAGACTCCCTCGGCGATCGTCACTTCCGGTTAGTGCTTCATAGACGCGGAAGATATTTTATCACAATTTTTCTCAAAATAACGTTAATGGCTAAATGTATTACTCCAGTTCAGAAAATCTAGTTGTTTTATCATCAACATACAATATGCTATATAGGGGTGTCCAACCTGCATGTTGCTCTTTAACTTTTGTGTGCAAAAAAACAAATAAACAAAATTAACAACTTTATTTCAACTATTCATTTCCTTCTCTCTGTGTGATCTGTTGTACCTCACACGTATCACACACACATGACCAGCGTCGGCCAATAGTGAGCCTAGGTGTGACATTTAACTGACTAGAGGCCCAAAGAGAAGGAAATGAATAGTCGAAATAAAGTCATTATTTAGGTTTGTTTATGCGCACAAAAAGTGTTCTTGTCGCTTGATAAAGTTTCAATCCCTCAAGAAGCCTTTGAACTTGTATGGAGGAGTGAGACAGCTCTCAGATTTAATCAATTATATCTTAGTTCCTGTTTCGAAGATGAACGAAGGTCTTACGGGGTTGGAACAACATGAGGGTGAGTAAATACTGACAGAATTTTCATTTTTGGGTGAACTATCCCTTTAAGGAAAAATTAGGCTACTCTCCAATGTCGCTAACTTATACATTTGCACATGGTTTGTCTTAAAGCATAGTAAAAAATAACACAGTCTCATCCCAAAAAGTCATATAACTGACGTCTTTACTGATAACTTTAACGTCAGTTAGGTGACGGGTTAGGTTTAGGGTTAGGTTTAGGTCTGGGGTAGAGTTAGGATCCCATAACCTTATCTACCGACGTTTAAGGGGGCCATAAAAAGGCGTATATTGACGTATCGTCAAAAGACGTCCCAAAACGTCAGTTGTATGACAAAAGCTGAGTAAAACAAAACAAAACAAAACAAAAGTATGAGTAAAAGCTTGACTTTAACCACAGAGGGACTTTACTACAGTCTTTGCACGGTTTCCACAGTTTCCTTAACTTGTGAATAATCGGGGCTGTGGCGATTTGCTTAATTTTACTTACATATTTTTTTTTTATTCTTACTTCACTTGCATCATTTTCCTCATGACCCATGCAAACACTTTTTGTGTGAATTTTAAAGATACTGTTAAATTTATTTACTATAAAATGCCTCAAAACATGATATTATAAATCATTATACAGTATTCCCTATACATTGTATAAGTATTATTATTATTATCATTATTATAGAGTCACTATTTGAGGTTCCACAAACTGACACACTGGCAGAACTCACTAGCCATCTAAAACCTTTCATTTATGATGGAGTTAAAACTGGGTCTTCGGAGTTTCCAGAGAACAAACTTTTCTGAAAGGTGCCTAAAGGTGCCAGCGTGGCGATCTGAGGATTCTCTAATCTTCTTTTCTTTTCTACAGTGTAATACAGCATGCAATGTATGCATTGTCACTAGTGGCAAACATCCAACAGACCTCTAACTTTAGATAAACTAACAAGTAAGTTGTTACAGTGGAGGCTCCCGCTCTGTCTCCTCTCCGCCACCAGAGGGAGCCTTCACCAGAGTACTGATCATTGGCTACAAACTCAAATTCCCATCATGCCGCTTACCTGGGACTGATTGCGTCACACACCTGCACGCCATTAACACACACACATAAAAGCCACGTCCACACACCACACCAGTGCGAAGTCTTGATTTGCCCCGGTGATCATTTCTGAGCGTTTGTATCCTGATTCTGGTTTTCTGGTTTTGGACTTTGGACTGTTTGATTCTTCTACGACTGATATCTGCCTGGCCTGAACTTGGACTGTTTACTGACCACGATTATTGCTGCCTGCCCTGATCTTTGCCTGTCTACTGTTTATCCTGTTGTCTGATCTGCATTGCCCTGTCTGCCTCGTCTTGACCCTGCCTGTACGACTTTGTTTAATAAAAGCTGCAAATGGATTCCTCTGTGCATCGTGAATCATTACAGAAGACTTCGCCACTAAACAATCCAGCAGCCGTCATGGAACTCACGTCTGAACTCACCTCCCAAGCTTCTCGTTTGGATTTACATCACCATCAGCTCAGTCACCTGACCACGCTCACTGAACAGCTCGTACAGGGTATGCAGGAGCTTCGCACTGCTGTGGGTATTGTGCCTAACGCACCTGCTACACCCACACCACCACCGAGTGTTCCCACCGAAACCGTGAGTACAGCAGTAAATCCCCGACTCGCATTTCCTGACAAATTCGACGGTAATCCGACTAAATGCAAGGGATTTCTTTTGCAATGCACACTCTTCGTCGACCAGCAACCGACATTGTACTCCACTCAAGCCAGTCGCATTGCATTTGTTTGTTCCCTGCTCACGGGCAAAGCATTGGAGTGGGCTACGGCAGTCTGGAAACCAGAGGGGTCTTCATTCACCACATTTCAAGAATTCCTTCAACAGTTTCGTCAAGTCTTCGAACACTCTTCTGAGAAAGGGAGCGCTGGAGAGCAGCTTCTAAATCTCACCCAGGGAAAGAGTAACGCCGCCGAGTATGCACTCACGTTTCGCACCCTCGCTGCACAGACGAACTGGGTCGAAGACACATTAAAGACGCTGTTCAGGAAGGGACTCTCTATTGAACTTCAATCTGAATTAGCCTGTCGAGATGAAGGAAAGAGCTTGAACGAGTATGTAAGTCTGGCCATTCAAGTCGATAATCTCGTGCGTTCCAGACGCATCACCAGGGCACCTATCCGTCAATCACTCGAGGCAGCTTCCGCTCACGAACCTATGCAGATCGGGTTCACGCACATCACTCCAGAAGAACGGGAACGCAGACTGCAACACCGTCTCTGTATGTACTGTGGTCAATCCGGCCATATGAAGCTCTCCTGTCCAGTCCGACCTCCAACTCGCACTCTTGCGGTGAGTTCTGTAAATCAATATCAAAGATCTCCATCCAGTTTCACTCTCCCCATTCGTTTCACTATACAAAACCAATGTATTGAAGCCACAGCCCTCATAGACTCTGGAGCCGCTGGAAATTTCATTTCTCAAACATTCGCCAATCAGATCAAACTCAAACTTAATCCTTGTCACTCTTTCTTGTCAGTGGAGGCGCTAGATGGTCATCCCATTGGAGACGGCAAAATCCAGTTCGAAACGGAGAAGGTTCAAATGCAGATCGGTTCTCTTCATTCTGAGCAAATCAAATTTTATGTCATTCACGCTCCACATCACTCCATCATCCTCGGCCACCCTTGGTTGCACACTCACAATCCACACATTTCCTGGAAGGAGGGACAAATCATTCGTTGGAGTGAAGCCTGTAACAACCATTGCTTGTCTAAAGTCAAAAGAGTAACCTGTTCCAAACCAGAACCAGACACCCAAAACCATGAGCTAGGAGAGCTACCGGCAGTCTATTCCGACCTCACAGAAGCCTTCAGTAAAGAAAAAGCTTCTCAACTTCCCGAACATCGTCCAACGGACTGTGCCATTGAGTTAATGCCCGGCGCCACACCCCCTAAAGGCAGAATCTTTCCCCTATCAAAGCCTGAGTCTGAAGCCATGAAAAAGTACATTGAAGAAGAGACAGCCAAAGGGTTCATTCGACCTTCCACCTCACCTGCCGCTGCAGGGTTTTTCTTCGTCAAGAAAAAGGATGGGGGACTCAGGCCTTGCATTGACTATCGCGGGTTAAACGATATCACCATCAAGTATCGTTATCCCTTACCTCTGGTGCCAGCCGCACTGGAACAGCTGAGACAGGCGCAATATTACACCAAGCTCGATCTACGCAATGCATATAACCTGATCCGCATTCGAGAGGGGGATGAATGGAAAACAGCCTTCTCCACCACTAGTGGGCACTATGAATATCTGGTCATGCCTTTCGGCTTATCTAACAGTCCTTCCGTCTTTCAGGCCTTTATGAACGATGTGTTTCGTGACATGCTGGACAAATGGGTAATCGTGTACATCGATGACATCCTGATTTACTCAAACTCACTGGAGGAACACATCCAACACGTCAGATCCGTACTTCAACGCTTAATTCAGTTCCAGTTGTATGCCAAGATCGAGAAGTGTGAGTTTCATCAAACTAGCGTTTCATTTCTGGGTTACATCATCAGTCAGGAAGGAGTGGCCATGGACGACAAGAAGGTGAAAGGAGTTCTGGATTGGCCATTACCTCAGACAGTCAAAGAATTACAGAGATTCCTGGGATTTGCTAACTTTTATCGAAGATTTATTAGAAACTTCAGTCTCATTGCCGCTCCATTAACAGCTTTAACCAAACGTCATGGCTCTCGAATTGCCTGGAACCCCGAAGCACAGCAGGCTTTTCAGGAGTTGAAAACCCGATTCACTACTGCACCCATCCTACGTCATCCCGATCCAGAGCGTCAGTTCATTGTGGAGGTAGATGCTTCGAACACAGGAGTGGGGGCCATATTATCTCAACGACAGGGAAACCCAGCCAAAATGTACCCGTGTGCTTTCTTCTCCCGCAAGCTTTCTCCAGCCGAGCGGAATTATGATGTGGGGAATCGCGAACTGCTAGCTATGAAACTGGCTCTAGAGGAATGGCGACACTGGCTGGAGGGAGCTTCAGAACCATTCATCATTCTCACAGACCATAAAAACCTTGAGTATCTCCGATCCGCCAAACGCCTCAATCCTCGTCAAGCACGATGGGCACTGTTTTTTTACACGTTTCAACTTCACTGTCACTTACCGTCCAGGCACCAAGAACGTCAAAGCCGATGCCCTTTCTCGCCAAACAGAAGAAACAGTCCACAAAGATAATCCCGAGAATATCATCCACGAGAACCTCTTAGTAGCTCCAGTCCAGTGGGACATCATAACCGAAATCCAACAGGCCAACCTTCAGACTCCAACCCCCAGCAACTGTCCAGCCAATCTCCTCTTTGTCCCTGAAGCACTACGCTCTCGCATCATCGATCAGGTCCACTCCACTCCTAGCTCCGGTCATCCTGGTATCTCTGCCACAATTCAATTACTACAGAATCGATTTTGGTGGCCCACTCTCTCATCCGACACCATCAAACATGTCCAGAACTGTATCAATTGTCAAACTTCCAAATCCACCCGTAAACTACCAGCAGGCCTTCTATGTCCCCTTCCAACACCTCAACGACCCTGGTCACACATTGCCGTAGACTTCATCACAGATCTCCCCAATTCTCAAGGACACACGACAATTCTCACAATAGTGGATAGATTCTCCAAAGCCTGCCGTCTCATTCCCCTCACTAAACTTCCCACTGCCTTCGAAACAGCTGAACTCCTCTGCAACCAAGTTTTCAGATTTTACGGACTACCTGAAGATATAGTATCTGACAGAGGACCTCAGTTTACTTCCAGAGTCTGGTCCGCATTCTTCAAACATTTAAACGTAAACATCAGCCTCACTTCCGGTTATCACCCTCAGTCCAATGGTCAGACCGAACGTCTAAATCAAGACATCATCCGCTTTCTAAGAACATACTGCCAGCAACATCAACAGGATTGGAGCAGATATTTATTCTGGGCTGAGTATGCTCAGAATTCGTTGGTCAAACCTGCTACTGGTATCACTCCCTTCAAATGTATACTGGGTTTTCAGCCTCCTCTCTTCCCATGGTCCGGTGAACCCACTGAACTCCCATCAGTCACAGAATGGCTACACAAAAGTGAAGAGGTTTGGGACCAAGCACACACTCATCTGAGGCATGCTGTCAGGCGTCAGGAACACCAGGCCAACCGTCGTCGTCGCCCAGCTCCAGAATACCAGAGTGGTCAATGGGTATGGCTATCAACCAGAGACTTACGCCTCAAACTTCCATGTCGCAAACTCAGTCCCAGGTATGTTGGTCCGTTTCAAATTATAAGACAAATATCACCTGTTTCATTCCGTTTAGACCTGCCCGCTAACTATCGTATCTCTCCCACTTTTCATGTTTCCCTGTTAAAACCCGCTGGTGGTCCGAGGGGAGAGACGGAGGAGGGGGCCGCCTCTCAGGGCCCTCCTGCCTTTCTGGTTGACGGCGAGGAGGCCTACAGAGTGCACAAGTTGCTGGATTCCAGACGTCGGGGTAACATGCTCCAATATCTGGTCGATTGGGAGGGGTACGGTCCGGAGGAACAGTCCTGGGTCAATTCAAGGGATATCCTAGACCCCACTCTCACTGAAGAGTTCCATAGGACATACCCGGAGAAACCGGCCCCTCGACCCCGTGGGAGACCCCGACGACAACCGCCTCCTCGCGTCAGGAGCCGCTCGCAGGGGGGGGGGCTCTGTTACAGTGGAGGCTCCCGCTCTGTCTCCTCTCCGCCACCAGAGGGAGCCTTCACCAGAGTACTGATCATTGGCTACAAACTCAAATTCCCATCATGCCGCTTACCTGGGACTGATTGCGTCACACACCTGCACGCCATTAACACACACACATAAAAGCCACGTCCACACACCACACCAGTGCGAAGTCTTGATTTGCCCCGGTGATCATTTCTGAGCGTTTGTATCCTGATTCTGGTTTTCTGGTTTTGGACTTTGGACTGTTTGATTCTTCTACGACTGATATCTGCCTGGCCTGAACTTGGACTGTTTACTGACCACGATTATTGCTGCCTGCCCTGATCTTTGCCTGTCTACTGTTTATCCTGTTGTCTGATCTGCATTGCCCTGTCTGCCTCGTCTTGACCCTGCCTGTACGACTTTGTTTAATAAAAGCTGCAAATGGATTCCTCTGTGCATCGTGAATCATTACATAAGTGCTGTGAGATTTAATATCATACATTTGCGCTTCCTTAGCAGAATGATCACAGACCTCGCTCCATTTTGTCTCCGGCAGACCAGAAGAATACAAGAGGGATGGAGAAAGCACAATCCAAGATTTCTTGGATAGAGTGAGATGAAGGGATAAGAATCAACGGTTATCCAAGGGAATTACAGCCTACACAATACACTGGTAAATGATCCCTGTATTTGGGTTTTTCTAAGGAGTAGTTTTGGAGCCAGCGATAAATGTGAAGACAAATGTTAAGTGATGGGAGTATACACATGCGCTTTGATTATAGCTGTGTGGCACCTTCACTGTAAGCTATACTTCTGCCCTCTGAACCTCGTCTACCCAACAGCAGAAAATCACTTGACGTTGAACACGCTTCCTTTGAACTAGTCACTCTTGTTTGCTTCTGAAAGGAAACTAAAAGTTGGACGCTGGTTGCTGAAAATACATAGCAGTAGCCTATGTCATCAATCATTTTCAGCAATTCAAGGTTTTGCAAAATAAACATGTACTGCGTGGATTGGAATCACATCAATTATAAAACTAATTCCCTATTTATTCAAGTTGAATTCTTTTACTTGTTTCCTCTTAATAAGCAAAGGAAGAAATCAGTCTATTTACTTCAGGTTTATTATTCCTCATACAGTCCCAATTAGGTAACACAGATCTAAGTCACGCTCAGCAGGTAACTAATGTTTCGCGAGTGAAATAGAGTACAGGATTTAATAATACAAAGATCATGGCTATACTGGAGGGGGTGGTGTTTAAGAAATCACACTATGGGGTCTGCACAGCCAAACAACTTTAATAAAGATGTTTAGTTTCACTATAAAAACGCTGATTATTTTTCCGCCTTAATAACAGTGTTTATTAGTTTCATTGTCATAAAGTCTACCTATACTTGTGTCCTTCCTTTCTGCGCCTTCTCTACACTTGGTTACTTGGTTATCAATCTGGTTTCTTTTCATGGGAGTGTTAGCGTCTAACATCCACATTCCATATGAACTATGTGACCAACCAAATGTTCTTCATTGCAGGTTTGCAGAATGACAGGTGCTTCAGAGTTTTCAATCGGCATGCCAGCAAGTGTTATTCCCGCACCAAACTTGGCAGCAACATCACGACAGCCTCTGAGCTGTGACTTCAGCAACAAGAGCACACAAAATGCGTCAAAACGAAGCTTTTAAAAGCACTTGATTAGCAGACATTTGGTTCTTCAGTGGTTTTAGCAGCATGCCAGAGAGAAGGAGATGCTCTGGGACCCTCAATCGAGGAGATAATGTCATTCTTCCCTTGATAGATGGATGTTTTGGGTAGCAGGTGTGTCGACTGCTTCCCCCGCATGAAGCAGGACTGAAACACAGGGCATTTCAGTGATGCTTTTTCTATTTTCAGGAAAATATACTTTTATGTCGAAATAAATGCCTCCAATGTTCACCCGAAGTGAGCACCTAATGCAGAAGTGATGTGTGGGCTTTCAATCAAGCAATCACTATCAATACCTGCGTAAGTATTGTTAGAACGAAACAGTAAAATAGCCAAAGCTATTTAAATCTATAGTCTGTAAATTGAATAGAGCTGTTATAAAATCGAAATATTATATGAAGAAATTTAACTTAGAGTACAGAAAAGTTGACTTAGCATTTGCAACAAAACAAAATATACATGTTGAAAATAAATAAGACTAAAACTGAAGTAATTTCTAATTAAAGCATTTTTAGAAATGTATATAAAAGATGACCAAAGCACATGATAAAATTGTAAAAACTTAATCTTAAGATGAAATGTGTTAAAGATTAATACACGTGTCTGTAAAATGTATCTGTAAATCTCTACATATAGTAAATGTGGTCAGGATAATGAAGCTGTGTCATCTGCGTAATATTTGGACAAACAAATATTAACATTATATATAATATGAAGACATACATCAATCAATCAATCAATGGCCTATAATCCACAGCAATACATTCAATAATAGTGTACTTCAAGCTTAAATTGCTCAGATAGTAAGAACATTTTCTTACACTTTTAAATTATATTTTATAGATTAATGTGTTAAACTGGTGTGTGTGAGAGTGAGTGAATCACTCAGTCTGCAAAGATAGAATTGCTTCAGCATGTATAGGTAGTGCACATTCATTGTACTGCACAAGATAGACAGAGCTCTCACTTCCTCCTCTACTTTTCCCCCTCTTCATCGCTTCCAGTCTCGCTGGCCTGTTGAGCTCCGGTACAGACCCTAAGGGCCCTCCTGCACAGATGATTAAAGGAAAGACTGCCCCCTACAGAGAATCCAGGGCACTGCCCTTGGCTCCCTCCTTTCCTCTCCCCGTGTGCCCTCACACTCTCTGTGCTGTTCTGACCCACCCTGTACCAAGAAACCAATGAGACATGACCAAGTTCCCTCTCTGAGGTAGCACGGCTGCAGGCTAGATTTCCTAGGAAGGCTGATTATCTGAGGAGAGAGAGAGAGAGAGAAAAGGAACCGGCCACGGCCTTCACACGTAGCAAAGGCACAGCGAGGCAACCAAACAGCATTCTGAGAGAAGCAATCCTGCACCTTGAGCTGATTTCATGGCTAGAGCAAAATTACATGGCGTTTGCCAAAGCACAACTGCACTGCTTATTATCAAGGGATTCCTTCTGAAAGGCTTCGCTTACAAAACTTGACGAACCATCTCCGCATTGATTTTTATCAGTCTGTTTGCCGCTTAAAGATGAGAGGGCTTTTGTTCGCTGCTGAACCCTACATGCCGTTTACCTTCCCTTCAGGGCATTTTCCCTGTGTTCCAGGCAGGGGATGAACTTGCGTGCTGATCTTTCTGGTGTGGAACAGCAATAACTCGGTAGTATGACAGAAGCGTTAGGGAGCCAAAGGTGGAAGAGGTGCAAAGTTTACGTGGTATCAAACACCCTCAGTCATCAAAGAACACGCTCTGTTGCGCTTTTGTAAAAGTTACAAAGCCATTTTCTCGAGATTCTTCCCTCCGTTTGTGCGTGTGTGTGCGCGCCTCTCGCGCTTTCTCCCTCAATCTCCCCACTCGGGCTGTGTAGGAGTTTTGTTCTGAGGACGGCGAGGTGGCTTGTCTTGTTTTGAAGTTTGTCAGTTTGCGCAAGAACATAGCAGCCTACTCTTTTGGCACCTCGACGCATGCTCTCACTTCTTTCCTCACAAACATTTGCCGTGGGTGGGTTGCTTGGTTTTTTGCCGGCAATGATGTATCATTATAAGGTGTGTGAGCTCAGTGGCGAGTGTAAACTTGGCCTGCTCTGTCTGTCGCGCCACCGCCCCAGTCCCTGTTAGCTCAGCGATTTCAGAGTGGTCAGGCCGTCTTGCCACAATCGCACGCTGGCGCCACAATCGTGAAGCCCAACTGCAACCCTTTGACTCGGTAATGAATACATACTGAAAATACACAAAACCGCCCTGCTCTGCCCCGCTGCTACCCGGTACCAGTGAACTAACTGGACCATTCTGAGAGCGGGACCGCTGGCCTGCTAGCCCGGACCCGACTGGACTGTGTGGTTGTCGGGCTAACACTGGTGCACACATGGAGAGGGCAGCGACCGCTAACCCGAGAGGCCGATCTTGGGCAAAAAGTGTGTCGTGTGATGCCGTGCTCTGTGGCGATAATAAGGATGAGTGTTTATGGCGTGTGTCACTGTGTTTGAAGGTGTCTGCGTGTGTGTACACAAGCCACAAGTCATAAATACATTTGGTTAAAAACCTCTGTGGTTTCGCTGACCACTGCTTGCCTAATTGTGAAAGAGCGGCTATCATTAGCCTAGTAATTTTCCATGCTCTTCTTCTCTCTACACAGGTGCTCCAACCTTCGTTCATCCGAAAACAGGTTAGAGTCTGGTGTTGTTGATGAAATGATATATGCATTTAAAATCTGCTTAAATGTAATATGAATTATATTCACCTTTATTTAATATTTATGCCTTAAACAATGCCTAAAGTGGACTGTTAAAGCAGGGGATTTTCAGCTGCTTAATGTTTGTTGCAAGCATGAAGTCATTTATTCTGCCATGCTATTTCTTAAGTATATATAAATACTGTAAAATAACAGAATTATTGTCAGGTAGACTGCTTTTACACACTCACACACACACACTTAAATAATATATTGCAAATGTATGTATTTATAATAGACTTACATGTAAAAATATATTAGTTGACTCATATAAATATATTTATTAAAAATACAGACCTATTTTTATACATTATTTATATTATACAAATCAACAGCGTGCAGTCAAGAGACTGATTTAACGTAACTCTCCATTAAAAGTGTTTTTGCTTAATTCAAAATGCACTTTAAAGTACTCAACAACTCAAGTTGTGTACAAAACAGCTGCAGATTTTCAGTGCCATTGTTTCATCGACATAAAGGGTCTCCTGTTGGTTAAGTACTGGACAATGTACAGTCAGATGGACATTATCATGATATAAACACAGAAAGGGTGATCAGGACCCTGCCACAATCCTCTCAAGGGGTTTATATACAAACCATTTTATATAAAAAAATATTTGACTGCATAATACCACAATTAGAATCAAGTATTCCAGAGAGCCGTGCAATAAAAGTGATTAATGGCGTAATCATACTTCTGTCTCAGGAGGGCTGTTGTGAACAGTTTTCTCACGTGGTGAAGATCCTCTATCCATTTGTGAAACAAGCAGCATTCTGTATGTACAGCAGTTAGCAGTTAACAACTCTAAAATGTGTCCAAATGTTGACACAGACAACCAGATCGGCCTATTTTTGGTATTTATAGCCGGTGTTTGGCAGCACTTGAAGGCAGCCCAGTACTCCTAATTGAATGTTGCTATTGTAGGAACACTAGTCATTGCTCAGAGATAGGCATTTCACTTCTCACTGTTTCTCACTTTCAAATTCACAAATGTCTTCTTTTATAATGCCTGCAGACAAAAGTATCCTAGTCATCCGTCACCCCCTCCAACCCAGGGATCAGTCGAATTGAATAATTGCATTGAATCACACTGACAATTAAAAACAGGCAACAATACGTCCTCATGCTACGTTCCACATTAATTAAATGACATAGGCCTATGATCTTTGTTCTTTCTGGGAATTGTACATTCATAAAGTCTGTCAAGGAGTAAATCAAAAGCACCTCTGGACTGTTTATTTGTTCTAACATCAGAGAATAAGAGATTGTATATATATAAACTTTACTAGCAGCCAAGAGAAATTGCAAGTAGACAAGTGGATGAAAATTGGTGATGGCTCAGTGCAATTATAATCATTCAGCAGAATGAAGGTATTTTCTTCAAGGTATCCCACCCCCCCACCCACAGCTTTTTAGAAAATTAAGATAAAGTAATTGTTGCCATATGGCAACACTATGCAATAAAGGGTTAAACATAGTACTATGAAATGGTTTTTTTTAAATAAATATTTTAATAACTGCACAAATAAGGCAGATAAGCATTGTCTATTAAATAGAAATATGTTTTAAATCTGAAAAAGAGTCATGTATATTAATTAAGATGACATCAGCCACACACTAAATCTGGTTTGCCGTTCATACTGATTGACTGTCCACAACGTTCTGTAAGTGATCAGATAAGATGATCTGTAGATTTGTAGATCAGATCAGACATTGTAGTCAATATATACGGCATCTACAACAGTTGCCATAGTAATGAGTCAACCGTCAGCACAATGGACACAGTACAAGAGTAGTTCTCAGTGAGGAAAGAGGACTGAAATTTGTTCCTCTACTCATGTCCATTAGAACAACATGCAGTTATAATATAAACTGTAAGTACACTTGCATATACTGCAATACCGACTTCACGGATGGACTCATTTATAGCTCATCATGAACGTATGGTCCACCTTACATGTCAGAGTTCACTCCTTAACTTATGTCACATCCTGAATTAAAAAAAAATAAATAAAAATAAAATAAATCTGTGCAATCAATCAGAAACCAATTTACAATATTAAAATCACATATGATTGTGGTTTGAATCAGGTTTGTAAAAATCTGTCTACAAACAACTGAATGAAAAAAAAAAACAAAGCTGAATCCATTCTCATTAAGGGAGGTCTCTTTCTCAAGCCTGTTGTATATGGATTGTGCTCAAGACAGAATTTTCACAATACTCTTTTAGCTCCCAGTCTCCTTTTTCTCTCTCTCTCTGTCTCTCTCTTTCTCTTTCTGAGTGAGATTGCTTTCACATCAGGGAACTCGTCAATTATTTTCTTCTGACGTGGCAGGTCCTCAGGGGAAAAGCAAGGAGGTCTTCTTGTTTGTCTGGAAACCTGGAACCAGCGTTGCGTTCATTCAAGTTACGATACTTTTACGCTGTAATTCAAGTCAATTTTCTCATCCCTGGCGTTCTTGTTGTCATTGCTCCTGTTTTTACAACTCAAAAGCAAGAGCTGCTGAAGACAGGCATGTGTATGATTGGATACGTATGTGTGTATCTATGCGCATTTGTGTTCGCATGTTTGGTTTTGGAGGTGTGTGATATGCGTTTGATCTTTTTTTTTTTTCTTTCCTTCTCATTCAACCCTGTACTCCCAAAGGGCAAAACTTACTTTGCAACTCAGTGGAAAGAAATGATCATGGAAAAGGAAAGAAAACCTATGAAAACAACAACAAAGAAAAGCATTGTAATGCTTGAGTGATTAATTATACATTGATTATTATGCATGTATACAGTTAATAATGTTTGCGTATCATTCATTTGTGCTCATATGTGTGGATGCACTTGTTTATTCTTCGTTGCTCTTGTGTTGTTCATAATTATTTCACAACTTAGAATCAAAACTACAAGACTAGAGATGGGCTGAATATTAAATGAACATTTCACAGAAATATGAAACTTGTCATTATTTGCTCACCCTCAAACTGTTCCAAACCTGCCCGCCTTAGGTTAGTTTTAAGGGTTAGTTTTTTTTTTTTTTTGAATAATCATATTAATTACTAATTTATTAATAAGTTAATCAGTATACATAAGAATTTGTATAATTTATATTTAATTGTGCATGCCTATTTACAGAATATTTACATTTATATTACATCTGTTCTCATTTAACACTCACTAAATCTAAAAAAAGCATTCATATTTTAATAACTCTGTTAAATGTAATCGTTTTCATATCTGAAAATGAATATCCATTTTATACAGTACATTAAAATGATGTGCCTAGAATCAATAAAATATTTTTTTCATTTTTTTTTTTTAAATCATTTTAAAAGAGATTATTTTATTGTTAGTGTTTTACTTCCTTTTTTTTACAATATACCAGTTATTAAATTGGTATGAAAATATGAAATAGTTAAAATTTCGGTTTGTCTTCAGAAGATCTACAATGTTGCGCAAGACTGATTAATTATGAATAAAGAGCTGCATGAAGATCCTTCAAAAGCGTCCATTTTTGGGTGAACCAACACTTTCACCATCATCTTATTGATTAACAGAATGGTTGGCATTCTTATTAAGACTTTATACTCTATGTACTGTATACTGAAGCCCGAGTTGTTGTTTTTTTGTTTTTGTTTTTTTTAAGTATACCAGTATTTCTTCAGTCAGGGAGCTGAATTGTGGCAGTGCAAATGCAAAGAGCATAAATAATAGATGGAGAGTGTGACACCTCAGCGGCCAGCGGTAATGAACGGCAGCTCCCGCAGGTGGCTCCGCTAACTCTTATCTCAGCTCTGACTCACCCAGCTGACTAATAAAGATGACACTTGACAGCTAACAAAGCTTGTCGAAATCCCTGCCATCCCCACAGAAGACATCCAGCTGCGAGCCTTACCCCCCTCCTTGCATCTGTCCACTAGGCCTTGCTTCGTTCCTCCAATGCGAATGCAGAAGGAAAAAAAAAATAGAAAAGGAAAGACTTGTTTTCCAGTTTGTTGACCTTTGACCACCTAAACCGCTCTGTGTGCTGTCAGAACCCCGGAGTATAGCTTTTACTATTTCCTTCACAGCTCAACAATTGACAGCTGTCATACTTGTTTGTATGCCAGGATCTCCAGTAAGATTTTCCACAGGGGGAAGGGCACCTCAGGGGACACAGCCAGACCTCACGCCCACCACGGAGAGACCAGCGATGGGCACTCCATTGCTTACACTTCCTTGCTGTGGGTAAACAATAAACAATGAAAAAAAAAATAATAAGTCAGTTTTCAGGTTTGCCCCCACTCTACCCCCACGTGCACCCGCTCAACCCCTCAGTCAGGCCTTATAGAGCCTCACCACGGCCGGCCGTGAGGCCCAGGCCAGACTCACCAGCCACGAAACCGCACGAGGGTGTGGTTTCAGGCTGGAACAGGAAGGCTATTTATTTCGAGTGCATCTCTGCAGAGTGACTCATATGTTGACTGGAAAATGTTCCGTAACCATTCGTCTTTCAATGGTATATCAGCTCACGACCCATAACACTTTACATGACACCTTCTCCTCACATGGTTATGCTTGCCCAAAACTTTTATCCTATACTGACTGTAAACCCCGAAAGCAGGTTTAACTAGTCTCAGTCTCAGACGGAAGTGTCCTTTCACTGATCATCTGTGGTGAAAAAATGCATACAAAACTAAAAATCATAAGCTAGGTTTGTAGCTTCAGATGTTTCAAAGATATTCAGAGTTTTGTCTAAGACAGTAATAACCAGTAGCTGTGAAAAAAAAAATCTGTGGAAAATCAATGCGTTATCCACACATTTTCACTCATTTCTTCTGTGTTTTCTGCACATTCATTTACAGATATTATTTCTAGCCTGGCACTGCATTTTGAATTTTTTTTCTTTTCTTTTATAACTATATATATATATATATATATATATATATATATATGGCTATTACTGTATTACAGTATATACAGCGTATCTAGCAGCGTACAGCGTATCTATTTCAGGTTTACCCAGCCCTAAATGGCACATACAAAGCAAACAAACTGTATTTTGCCTATTTGCATGTCAGTCAGACTGTCTTATTCTGTCTAAGTGGCAGTTCTTGGACAGAATGAGATACAGAGTGAAACAGACTTTATACTGCAAGCCAAACATCTAGCTACACAAGACGTGAAGATTTTGGGGTTGAGGGGTGGTGGTGGGGTTAAAAATAGTATCCCTAAACAGTTTGAACATTATCTTTGATCAAATTCATACAATATCATACTATTATGCAATTTGAGTTACCAAATTATTAAATCTTCCTATTTCACCAACTTGAACATAGTGAATTTTTGTTTTTACGACAAAAAACATAATCGGTTACTAATGTAACCTTGGTTCTCTCTTGAAGAGGGAACGAGTACTGCGTAATATCTTACGCTAAGGGAAAAAAAACTCTTTTCCACAAAATATTATGCCAAAAATTCCTCCTTAGTTTTCAATTAAAGTAAATTGCGTTGTGGCAGCATGCAGACATAGGGGGCTTTTACACTGGGCTCGTTTGCTGCGGTCCGAGCCCGAACGCGGTTGTTTCTGGCGCCCCCCACAGCGTTGGTCTGGTTTCACACTCAACTTGATTCTATCGAACCCTGGTGCGTTTGCGTGCATCTTACGTCATCGCGAACATGCACGTCGCATGATAGAAAGCAGAACGTGGTTAAATATTGTGGGTTTTTTTATTAATTTGCTGCTATTTTGAACAGTTGAGTGAACAATACAGGTTTACTATGCGTGTGTCACATAAGGTGGACTTCTGCTGCTTGCAAATGGACTCTTTTGATGAGACGGTAGATTTCCAAATGTGTTGCTCTAATTCCACGCGCAATGCACGAATTCACTGCAGGCTCACACTCGCTCGTATACAAGGTAAATCATCAACACCATCATCCCTTACAAGTGTTTAACTGAATACATCACAATAAGCTAAAATGCATGCGCAGGTTACTTTACTTCCTGAACAAGTGCGCACCCGAGTCTTGTGTTGCTTGCACATTCACGCGAACCGCGGCACGGTTCGGGAGCAACCGAACTCAGACCACCTCTTCCAGGCAGTCTCGGGTTCGGTACCCCAGTGCGCACCCGGGTCCGATGACAGCGTTCACATTAACGATTTTTCTCGCGAACCGTGCCCCGTTCCGAACTAAACTGCCAGTGTGAAAGCCCCCATAGGCAAGGTGGCTCGCGTGCCTATTGGCTGTCCTGCTGCAACTGCAGTAGTCTATCGAGAGAGACCCTTGGTCACGTCAGATCCAATGGGGGCGCTTCGCGCCCACTACGTCACCTCCCGCCAAAGCGGGTGTGGCCTGGGCCTATAAATAACAACCGAGTACATTCTCTTACGAGAGGGTTTCTCGTACTACGTAATATCTTACGCTAGGGGAACACAGTGTAAAACGGCGTGCATGGATCCAACACCAAAGTCCCATGGGTAGGTGCCCGCGGCTCATATAGTACATAATCACCACGGACTCACAAAGAGTCTGAGAGGAGAGGCTAGAAGAGTCGATCCCAATAAGTTAGCATCCTAAGGGAGCTAATCACATCAACAGTGTTCCACACAGTCAGGGTGAAATTGTTCGGCCTGAACTGTGTAACAGTATGGGTCTTACTTTTACCCATGGAGTAATCATATCGATCAGAGAGAGGTGGTCAAGCGGTTGTAGTATTCTGAGCCGAAACAACGGGGCAGAGAATACTGATTTTAGACCGAAAGTAGTTTAGCCTGTAAGGCGGGAACCTCTAGGTTATAAAACCTTATAAATGTAGACGGGGAGGCCCAGACTGCTGCCATACAGATATCCTGCAAGGTAATACCGCTAGACCAAGCCCACGATGAGACCATGCCTCTTGTGGAGTGCATTATAACACCTAAAGGACACTTCAAGTCTTTAGATGTATATGCCAGCACTATGGCATCAACTATCCATCTGGATAGGCTCTGATTCGATGCGGCTAGTCCCTTAGCACATCCGCTGAACAAAACGAACAACTGCTCGGTCTGTCTGAAAACAGACAACCAAGACACATAAACTCTTAAAGCCCTGACTGGGCAAAGAAAGCTTGCATCCTTTTCCTCATTGCAAATTGGCAGGGCAGACAGGGAAATAACCTGAGCCTTGAACGATGTGTTGAGGGATTTAGGCACGTATCCGTGTCTTGGTTTGAATATGACTTTCAAGTCATTTGGCCCAAATTCCATACACATTGCGCTTACTAAGAGCGCTTGTAAATCCCGTATGCGCTTTACTGAAGCAAGAGCCATAAGAAACACTGTCTTTAATGACAGATGTTTTATATCCGACAAATGGATTGGCTCGAAGGGGGCACCTTTCATGGCTTCCAAAACCAGGTCCCACATGGGGACTGAGGGGGGTCTGGGAGGATTCAGCTTCTTAGCTCCTTTAAGGAAGTGGATGACCAGGTCGTTCTTCCCCAGTGACTGGCCAGTCGCGGGTTTTGTAAACGCTGCTGTAGGCGCCACATAAACTTTGAGCGTGGATGGGGTTCTGCCCTTATCCAGTAGCTCTTGAAGGAAGGAGAGAACTTCCGAAACCTCGCACACTTGAGGAAGTCCCCAGCTTTATGCCTGACTAGTACCAGTCGATTTCTCTTTAAGGTTTCAGAGCTGTGACACATTTCTGATCGACCTTGAAGGCAAAACAGACCGGAGACGAGATGAAAAAACGAGATGAGATCAATGAGATCAATAACATGCATTTAGAAAATAGTTAAATATTAATTTTATGCTGACTTTAAATTAGAGCAGGGTGATGTTCTTTTGTCTTGTAATATGTGCTTGGAATTGCACACTGCTTCCCTGTCTCCTTGTACTGTATATGTACATTTTCACAGACTTTTCCTGTCGTGTGCACTAGACTGGCAAGCACTAGCTCTTGAGATCAACAGACAAAAGGCCATAAATGAGACATGGAGCTTCACAGCTGGAACTTTCCAGATGGCAGGAGCAGTTCATAAAAAGGGGACAAGAGGCCCATAAAAAGACTTCAAACATAAAATTAGCCACTATAAAAACAGAGCACAAAAACTTTAACAAGGCAGTTATTTATCTGCCTGGCAAGCAGACACAAGAGTGTCCACTTCAAACCACAAAGCTTAAATTTATTTTTCCTCCACATAAAGTTATTGGTTAATGGAGACATTTCTGCATACTGTAATTCCTAATTCAGAGTAAAAGTTATATTGTTATTGTGGCACTTGTAATGAAGCCTGAGTTATATTAATAAAAATGGTTGTGAACTGTAAGAGAAAAATAACATGATGATTACTACAACTTGCCTCCTTTAAAAAAAATAACAAAATAAATATTTATATATACATAAATGTTATTATTATTATTATTATTATTATTTTACCACAGAAAAGCTGTTGATTGAGCTTAATTTTAACCCAAAATCAGGTGAAATTAAACAATTAAACATTATTAAGCTTTGATGTAAATTCACAGGGCTTCACACCATGGAGATGATCTGCATATAATATCATACATGTATGCATTAATTCATTTCCCATGTGGAAATGGCACCAGCCGCCACCTTTGATGAATTAGCATTTCATTCTCTCTCTCTCTCTCTCTCTCTCTCTCTCTCTCTCTCTCTCTCTCTCTCTCTCTCTCTCTCTCTCTCTCTCTGTCATTAGGGTGGGAGGGTGATGCAGTGTGGTGGAAACCATCTCGGCTACGGACAGGCCCTCCACAGCAACAAAAGGCAGACGCTTTCTCCTGCCGCTTGCGAATGGGACATGTGGCACACTGACATTCCCAGCACCCACACTGGCAGGGGAATGTGCCAATTAGTGGCCATCTCAAGGAGGGGGGCGTGGGGGGGAGATGGTCGGGATGGGGGAGGGGTGATGTGGTGAGCCGTGGATGGAGGTGGGTAGGGGTGGAGTAGTGGCACTGACACCAGACCTCAGGAATGCCTTTCACTCAAAAGTAGGGTGTAATTAGCCGGGTGTCCCTCCCCTCCCAGCCTACATCGGCGGAAGTCCCGGCCCACGGCCCTTTGCTGTAGGTGGGCAAGGCCATGACCTGCAGCAGCCCCACCCGAGTTGACAGATGGAGGCATGTGTGCGGTGAGCATATGCTCGATTATATACGTGTGCAAAACTCTTCATGCAATCCTCTGCTGTCATTATTGAAACACCCACTTCAAGTCACACACACCCTAGTTGCTCTCCCTATGGAAACGGCTGTATACAGTATAAACACATTTACCCAACTTCAATGCCTGCCACATGCCTCATCCAAATCCATCAGCCTCCCTCGACAGCTGGTGGACTCTAGGAGAGGCTGGCAGGGGGTTGGCTGAGACTGTCTGGATCAAGACAAAGACGTTCCTAGTGAGGTAACAGAGGTGTCAGAGTAACATTTCAATTATGTAATAATTGTGCCATGGATTCTTCATGAAGAAAGGGCTGGGGACTCTTCAAGTGAAATTACTTTCAGGTTTTAATTCATGAAAATGGTGCAAGAACTTATATAGAAGCCATATATAATTAGCCATTGAATTATTCACAAAATAATACGATGCATTTAGAAAATATAACTTGTTTTACTTGACCCTTGAGTTAAGTTGCTCTTAAAAAAGCAACACCCAGCCAGGAACTGACATCATAAAAGGAAAGGGAACTGATAGTGAAGATTGGACAAAACTATAGCAAGAAGCATTATCATCATGCCATGGAGCTAAGACATGAAGGACAAATGAATAGACAATGACAGAGAAATTCAATTAGCAGTGATATAGCAGATTCATTAATTATTCAAACAATGATTTGCTACAGGGCAACGTCAATCTACTTTGGTACTTTTAGTTCAAGTTAATTACAATGCAAAACAGAACATGTTGTGTAAATCCTATGGGCTATATGCACGCATAAGTTCCGCATTTGGATGCTCGTCCATTTCCGGTTGTATAGATTAAAGCGGAGGAAAACCGAGGAAAACGGGATTATGGCATCTGAGTCTTCAAAATTTGAGTCTTCAAAATTTACTGTCCTCCCGTCTTTGAAACGAAACGTACATATGTTTAGATGTAATTTTATATATAGTTATGTTTATTTAATATAATTTTAAAAAGAAGCATAAACACAACGAGGGGTGTCTGTTTTATCTGTTTTTGTGACTAAAGTTTCTTTAGTATAACCATGGAGTATAAAATTCTCGGTATTGCATTGGACTCTACGATCGGTGGAAGTTATCGAGCATCCTTATACCTTCATCGGAAATACCGCCGTGCATAGAGACCATTATGCCATTTAAATATGATATACATTCTGCAGTACTTCCAGTACAGTTTATTCCCCAAATCTGCGGTTTGAAGAAAGAGATTCAAAGTCCCATTTAAAGGCCATTGCGTGTCCCCAGTACCCTTCGGCCAGCTCTCAGCATCTCTGCAGCATCCACCCATCAGTGACCTATTTGAGCAGCTGTTGGTTGTGTGGTCACTGAGGACACAGGCTGACTGGGACAGACGGATGTGAGCTGTGAGCCTGGTGGCTGAGACCCAGAACACAACCACTATGCCGACACCTGTTTCTAAAACACCAGCAGAAGAAGAGGCCTCAGAGGACACTGGGATGGCTGAAGCGTAAGGGTCATAGGAAGACAACTGTTAAGATTGGAGAAGGGTCATTTTTTTGTGATTATTGGCCAAAAAAGTAGCATTAGCATTACTAAGTAATGTACTGATATGAAAAAACAAACCTTATTGGTTCTCGTGCAACAAGCAAGTACGCTTGAGCTTTGCTTTTTATATATTTGATGTGCTCTATGTATGTACATTGATAAATGTTTATATGTGAATAAAAGCCTAAATTAAATTATTTTCGCTATATAAAGTTACTGTGTCTCTTCAGAAGACTTGGTTTAAACTGGTTAAACTTGGTTTAATCTCTTTATAGACTAGTGTCAACGTTTTGGTTTAATTGACTTTAAATGGAGGTTTTGGAATGACATGAGGCTGGATACGTAACCATTTAGTTCATCGAAAAAATGTTCATTAGTCACTCATGATTCTGAATAGATTTTAATATTTCTTTAAATAATCAAGATACAGGATGCTAAAAGCTACTGTACAAACTGCCTTGAGTATTTATGCTGACACTCTTAAACCCATTGCGTCTTTCTTTCTCATTAAATTGTATTAATGTTTTTATCCTTAGCTTGCAGTTGACACCATCTTCTCACCCCCGTTCTCCCCACCAAAGCCAAAGTGACAGTAAGTCTTCAGGCGACATTTAGAGGCCACAGGGTCACACTGAAGATAATGGTGCTTAGGGCAAAAGGGAAGATGGCCAAAGCCAGAGGGACACGGAAAGGAGACCAAAGGAGAGTAGAAAGGAGAAAGGAAGAGAGCCAAAAGGAGTGAAGTATTCATTAGTGAAGTCAAGCTGACGCTGTCACCTTAGTGTCTTCTAAAGAACCTGCTCAGGGCCTCGTCGGGGGCTAGCAGCACAAGTGTGTGTGTGTGTTTGTCGTGAGGGATAAGTGTGTGTTTTGTTCCATGTTTGGATTCACACTGTATCTTGAGAATAAGACTGTACTCATACAGTGCCATGTTACTGTCAGTACTGTTCACCATTTAGATGGCAAAACTAGTGCTCAGATCTAAAAACATATCTGATCAACATCACAAATGGAAAGCTGGTTTAGGATCACCAGGTGCATTTCTTCTCAGAGCTCAGACTCAGAAAAAAAATTCAGACTTACAGTAGATCCCACCCAAGCGACATTAGATCAAGTCATTTTTACAAGCAGTCAATTGAATGAAACATTTAATCAAATTAATTAGATTATGTGCTGACTAATTAATTGCATACATCAATATCTGATGTAAGCCCCAAAATGGAGATCATTCAAATACATTTCAGGTCTAAGGTCGGTGATGCAGGAATCGAACCAGAAACCTTTTGGTTACCACCACGCCAATCGGAACATGTGAAAGTAATTGGACATTGATAAGGAGATATTATGAGTGGTTCAGTTATGGAATTGACAACGGACCCCAACAATGTGTGGCATGCAAAGAATTAAGTTTTGCCAAAACATTGGTCTTGAACGTTCAAAATTCAGGTAACTGATAGCATTCCCAAATCATAAGCATGTTAAGCAAACTCAACAATGTCAACTTCTTAAAATTAAAATTGAACTTAAAATTAACTAACAAAAAGTAAGTAAGTAGTCAAGGTAACTTGAGTTGATATGAATCACTGTAAAAAAATGATCGTGATTTTAACGGTAAAAGGTTGATTGATTAACAGAACCTTTCCTTACTGTATAAGGTAAATAACTGTGATAGATCTAATGGTAAATTTAATGTAATTTTACTGTAAAATAATGTTAAATTTACAGTTGTTTGCTACATAATCTCACGACCAATTCGTACGAATTCGACAAATGATTAAAAAGTGGCTAATTCGTCTAATGATTTATCTAAACTCACGTGATGGGTAGGTTTAGGGGCGGGGTAAGGGGTAGGTCATTCGTACGAATTCATTCGTACGAATTCATACGTACGAATGACCAATTTACAGTGAAAAAATTAAATTGACATTCCCACAATTCCCTGCGTGACACTTCGCATTTGATGTATTTTTGTTGAAATAACCTGTTTCTTCATAGTTTTCTTAGTCTTTTTCTAATCAGTTATGTACAATAGGGTTTTATATGACATTTAATGTTGTTGAATTAATGTTTATATGGGAATAATGCCTTTTTACAATTTCATGTGTGTTGTTATGGTGTTTAATGTTTAGGTGAATGACAATGTGCAGGTTTTTATATATTAATATTAAGTTTAATATGGGAGAACTTAATGTGATGAGCTTCCATATACCATGTGACTCTCATCACTGCTGTGATTGTTGGTTGTCAGTGTATTACATTGGTACAAAACAGATATGAATACTTCAATTCATCGATAATATAACATTAAATAAAAAAAATAAAAATAAATTAAGACTGTAATACCTTGTTACTGTAAAGTCTTGCTACCGTATTTTATATGGTAAATTTCTGGCAACCAGCGCTGCCGGTATTTTACCGTAAATTGAACACATTATTTTTACAGTTTCCTCAAATAAATTGCTGGTAAAAGCTTCTTGCAGTGGGATCAAGAGCATCACCACTTTTAAAGCACTACTCAAAAACTGCTAGGGCTCATGACATTTGTGTCTTCCAAACTATTTGCAGAAATAGGAAAACTACAAAAATGAGTGTAGACAAATTGTAATCACAGGTACAAAGAATGAGAGGTTAAACAAACATTACACAAGTCACAACTGAAGCTGAGGAGAAACAATCTATCCAATTAACAAATGACAATTACAACTATTTATACAAAGCAGATAATTAGGAATGAGTGAAGATAATTAGATACTGTCATGGTGATATTTTCAGCAGTCCGGTGATATTGACCTCTGCTGATGAACTAGTGACATTACATTTCCAAGAGTAAGCCAACTGCACTGAAAAGTCTGAAATGCATGGAAAAACAGGAGTTAAAACTGGTTAACTTCATCATTTTCATCATTCAGCCAAGTTGATGTACAGCCAACCTCAGGCATGTTAGCTGTGTATTTTGTTTTCCTTCCACCTGAATGCTTAATTACCTAAATGAACTAATTAAGTGCTTCATTGGACAATTTAACACTTTTGGCCAAGGTCAAGCCTGACGAATATTTAATGTGACCCTAGAAAACCAGTGAAACGAGGTCTGAGTAGCCCACTGGTGTCACACCTGAACTTGGGCCAGTCTGAAGAAGGCAAAAATAGATAATTTAGTTGTATGGTTAAATGTGTTTAATTATACTATACTTTCTTATTTAATCGCTTTCTTTGTTATTTTGAAGTAAAAAAAAAACAAAGTTTGATAATCTTCTAAACATGTTCATCTTTGTTCATGTTCATCATGTTTAAAACATCTTCAAAACAATCGAAGAATTCATAAATAGTCATAATGCTTTGGCAATATTAGGTATTTTACAAGATAGTCCTAATGGAGTTGTGACAATAAGGAGAATGTAGATGGAAAAATAATCAAAATTACTGCAAATTTAGTAACAAGATTAAAAACCACGATATTAAGAGGATGAAGTCGGTAAAATAATGCATCTTGCACTTACAAGGGTGGTTGCATTCGAAGATCGAATTCACTTTGCTTCTTACTGATAATAAAATGTTAATTTTAATATGTTTTTTTATTCCATGGCTCCAAAACACCATCATACGTGTTACAGGATATTTAATGCAGGAAAACAGACTTTATCCATTTTTTGATCAATGTGAATTGTGAAAAATGGAGTTATATTCCAGAACTGAGCCATGTCAAAATGTGAATGACTGAATAAACAATAGCTATACAGTCCATCCACCTATTATTTGTGCGCTTTGTGATATTGCAAAAAGAAAAAGAAAAAAAAAGAGAAAAACTGGATGGAAATGTGCATGCTTAATTGAGGCGGATACATTTTTATCCTGTACGAAGACATGCTCAAAAACTACGATGGAAAGTATACCTCAAACATCCCTTGATGCGCAACAAAAAACTTGACTTTGCATCAAGTGGATGTGATTGGATAACTGGACAAAACAGCTGACCAATTACATTGCACAGCATCTCAAATGTTGGTTTAATCATTCAGAAATGCCTGAGCCAAAGTCTGTTATCAAAATGATTTGCTTTAATTCCCTTTCACACGTAAGTTTAAATTATTCTAACTGACCCCCCAGCGTGAGTTTTTCAAGACGACCGTTATTTAGAACTTGCCACTTTAATGTTTCCATGTTGACGCGTCATTGCTTGTCATGTGACACAGCGCTGAATGAATGATGATCTGCTTTTATGTAATTTTTCCTTTTTTATTAAAAATATTCACAAATGTATTAGCTATAGCATGAAACACTGATATTCCGATTGTCAAATATGTCCAAGTGGATGGGTTTTTAAGTTTAAACATCTTTATAACGATCGTGTTAGTTGAGCTGTATGCACAATGGCCGGCGCCATTTTAGTTTGTTTTACAGTTCAGAGAATCTGATCTGTTGGATTTACAACGTCAATTCCTCCATTTCTCACGAAATAGATTGAAAGTAAGTGGCTGTTGAACTGGGAGAAGAATAGGGTCAAATGTTAAGCTACTTGCACAATGTGTATCTGATATAAATAAATCGTGTCGTCTTATTATAATTGAAAAGATTATTATTGCCGCTTCCATAGACATCAGTGTGTATTTTACAAACTCAAAATCATTGTTTTGCTAGTACTTATGTGTATTTTGTAAAAAATAAAATAAACGTAAAAATAAACGTTATGTGGTTGAAAACACTCAATAGTCGTGATATATGGCAGCACCAAGTGCGTCCGTCTCTGGCTCAGTGCCAGCCAACGCGCAAGAGCGAGTTTGAATTTAGCAGTTGATGACGTGATGCACTGACCGTTCTAATCACACACCGGTGATCGTACGCTCCAGGGACCAGCCAAGACTGATCACACCGGTGTGATCGTATGCGTGAAAGGGTTAATATGTGCGCCAATTAATCATTCAAATTCTGATGTCATGTTGACTTGATTTTCTTGTAGTTTAAGGATGGAAAATATAGAATCTAATGCCCAATTACAGTCAGATACAGATATACTCCATGGAAATAAAATAAGTCACAATACCCACTTGCCCTGTCAAATCATAAAAAATAGGCCTACTTTAAGATTACCTAAATTAAAGAGACAACATAAGCAGGTAAAGTCACCACCATAAAACTGCTGGTGCCTTAATCATCGCCCCGCAAGAACCTCACATTACATTCTCTGTCAGTTCAATCTGTGTGAAATGTAGGGCATCTGCGTTTTTACACCCCAGCCCTGGTATACCTTTCTTCTCAGATCTGGTCTGAAGCTGCACTGCCGTTCCCGGGGACCATGGGGAAGGACAAGTCCTGGCTGTCCTGGCTCTTGACAGGGGAAATAAATCACTGCGCACACCGGAGGATACCCTTCCAGGCTGCAAGCTGGGAACTTCATTATCCCGCCCCTGCTTCTTATTACTATGCATATCGGCTCTGATTGGTCCTGGGCTCTGACATACCGCAGCCTACTTCTGTCAGCCTTCGAGAAGCAGGGGATCAGTCTTCTGCCACAGACTGTGAGAAAGAGTGAGAGGGGGATGAGCACAACTTTCAATGGGCCAGGAAAGACTTGGAAAGGTGCAGTAGATTAAATGGAAGAGAACGGAATGGGACAGAAGGAAAAAGGAAAGAAAATAAAAAGGGGAAATCCTTAGGAACTTGCTGACTTGGGTCTTGCTGGAACTATTTTATTCTATACCACTATGAGGATTTTAGTTCCACGTGGTTGCCCCTTTGGGGTTTGAGACCAGTGCGTAAAAACTCATTCCTAACATTTGATCTAAATAGTAGACATTTAATTGGCATCCTGCTTTGTTTTTCGTGTATTATTCTTTCCTGAAGTTATTTTCTCCCCCTCAGAATGCTGAGAATGCAGTAGTGATTCCGGGCAACAATTCTGAAAGGATCAACCCTGGATTCTGCTCCACATATATCGATTCAGTTGATTCCTTCTCTCTTGACTCCTCCTTCATGCTAAACACATTATCTTTGTTTGGTGCCATCTCAATGTTGACACAAGTAGGATAATGTTATTCAATCTGAACAGAGGTGATTTACCTCAAGAGAAGGAAAAGAGACATTTCCATGAGGAATGTATGAGCTTGGGTGTATCAAGCATACAAATCTGCTGCACTGGGGTGCGTTTCCCGAAAGCATTGTTAGCCAACTATGGTCGCAAGTTCAGTCCTTATCACCATAGTCCAACGAGTCGGTGTTTCCCGAAACAATCGTTCCAACGAACATTCGCAAACAGCATCGCAAAGTTGTGTGGTTTGAACGACAGCTCTCGACCTGTGGTTAGAGGCATCGTTTTTATATTGCAACACATTTGGACGTAATAAATCCTTTTCTTGAGCAAAATAAGCAAGCTGACATTCAGTACAACCATGCCTTTAATTTAGAATACATACAAATGTAATCTACGTCTTTTAGTTTTTCAAAAGATTTAAAGTACTGTTTTTGAAGAGTGAGCATGCGCAAACGTGCTCTACTATGTAAGAACGAGCCAAATATTGAGTCTGGTAATAAAGCAGAACAACTGAGAACAACTACAAATAGTCCTCAGATGACATGTCTGTAATTTATATAAAACAAATCTAGCGTTAATTGGATCTCAGTTTCATTAAAAGTAGTTATTACTCCACCACGTGCGAAACCAACGTGGTTTGACGATACTTTGCGACAGTGGGTTTCGGGAAACAGTCGTGACTAGCTAGTTGATTTCTGCAACGATGCATCGTACTATGGTAATGAAGCAGCGAACTACGTCATTGTACGGGAAACGCACCCCTGGTTAGATATAGGATGTACATGGGAGATCTTTCCAGACATTTTTGAGAAAACAGTGGAGATGTTCCACAAAAAAATAATATACTAAGATTATGTTGTTGATGCTGTTTGTTGTTCCTGGGCTAATTAACCACACGGTTCTGTCATGTTCTCATGAAGCTATTAATACTATAAACACTAGGCTATTTACATTTTTTTTTTTCCATAGGGTAATAAGAGCATTATCACAGGTGATACTGTAAAAACACAAATCTCATTTGAATTAACACCCTGATTGATGAGGCAATACCTCCCGATACATGCCAAACTTTTAGACTGCAAGAAAAGTGCCTCCTTATGGTATTTAAATTGCCGTTCTCATGGTCAGATACTCATTTCCCCTTTCAAGGCCCCTTCAGTCATGGCAGACCAGTAGCCTGATCACATCTCTGATTGCCTCATAGGGGATCGAAGTGAAGTGAGACACAGGAGGCATCTCTGAAGACACCTTTTTAGTGATGTGTGACTGCTGTGAATGTGTGTGTTAGAAGGGCTGTGATCCTCTGTGTCTGGTTTAAGTTGGGAGTTAAGAGCAGGTGTACACAGGCACATTCGCGACATAGCCAGACATTAAAACCTGAACAGTGAGAAATCATTACATTGTGGTATAATTTAATTATATATATATATATATATATATATATATATACACACACACACACACACACAAGGGATGCCCCCTAACGATTAAACGCTAGTCGACTAGAAGAGGCTTAGTCGACCAAAATTGTATTATCCGGTTAATCTTAGATATTCAAAAAATAAAAAAAAAACTCTTGCCAAAGTCACTCAGTCCGTGAGGGACGGATCATTCCAGACATTTCATTATATATATATATATATATATATATATATATATATATATATATATATATATATAATTATTATGATTTCATTGCTGAACAGAACCAGTACTGAGCATGCTTGTGGATCTGTGAAAGGTCCATCCATGCTTCTTATCTCCAATGCAGGAAGAAATAAGGAGGAGGGAAGATTACCTTTCCTACCCCCCGTCCCACCCACCCATTCCGGGCACAGCATGGGAATCCCTGGAGCTCAGCTGGGCTAATTAGGGTGAGTTGTTAGGAGAGAAACACAGGTGTTAGGCTGAGCCACTCGATGTATGGAATGATGACTGCTCCCTTACCCCGCACACCCCCAGTAATTTGTCGGCACCCTGTGAAACCATGCATCTCTCTGCTCTACTTCTATGCACATTTCATTAATTCTCTTTATGTGCCTATTCGTTCTCATTATTTATTGCCCACACATTGTTAATGCCATTAGCAGAAGCCACAACAATGACTTTGCCTGCGCAGTCCTTATGGGCCATGGGGAGCTTGCTGAATGTGGTTTATTGGGTCAAGGTTCTGTGTGAGGCAAAGGCTTGGGCTTTCTGTGTGAAAGTGATCATGCAAAAAGGATGTACTCCAAGACCACAGAGTTGGCGTCACAAGTGGCTACTCGATTAGCCAAATCTTTGATACATTATGGCCAGGGCTTAAATTGAGCCAGAACCAGGGTCATAGCAACCATAGAGCGGTGGAGGACAAGAGAAATAATCATCATTTTTTAAAATGTTCTAATTGCTTGGCTGTACTGTGGCAAATGGCAATTACAACTAAAATAAATAAATACATAAAAACAAAAATAATATAAAAAAGGCAAAACAGAGAAATGAATCATTGTTGCTGGTCAAATTAGGACTGAATAGTCTCTTACACTATGATCTGGCCTTTTGAATGAATTTGGCTCAACTCTGCTCAGATTCAGAGAAAAGGGAGTATGAACATTTATATTAAATCAATAAAAACGGTTACACTTTATTATAAGATGTCCGTGTTACAGTGTAATTATACATTTAAGTATTGAGTAATAATAATTAACAATATGTATTAACAACAAATTGAGTACAATTATTTTACACTTTATTTTACAGTACATGTACTTCTGTGTACTTAAGAAAGTAGTGGTAAATACAAGGTAACTACATGGGTTAAGGTTAGGTTTATGATAAGATAAGGTTAGAATTACCCAGTTATTATAATTACCATAATAAATGAATAGTATGTACATGAGGAAATAAAAAGTGCTAACGTAACAACATATAAAAAGGACAAAAAAATGAAAATATGAACAAAAATAGAACCAATCAAATGGCATGTATCATTAAAATATGAAAATTAAAATGATGGGTTTATAGATTATGATTTTTTACGACCCTGTCCATGAAAATGACTGACAATGTGGAGGTCTAACGCAACCTCTGGTTGCCATAATTACTGTGTTTTGACTTTGCAGGGCAACGTACAGGTTGTGGGTTGCGGTTATGTCCTATGTTTCCAGAATCACCACCAGATTTAACCTCTGATCATAGCCAGTGTACATCTAGCTTTTATTCTTACACAACATTATACTGTAATAACCTGCCTACCTTTCTGAGTGCACTTTAAAAGAAAACTCCAGGAAGTGAGATGAACATGAACTTTCCAGTTCCTCTCCACACTGGCTTTGGAATGATAGTCCATGTGCTCCATACTTATGCCACCTGAATAATACATACAACTCCTCATGCCATATTTATGCACACAAATCGACATAGAGTGGAGAAAGCAGCAGAGAGACAGAGTTGCCCGGCAGATGTACTCCTCAGAAGGAGAAACGGAGAGTGTAAAAAGAGGGTGCGAGAGAGAAACGCACACAAAAGACGCGAGGGGGTGCACCATTAGGGGCTTTAGTGCGCAGGCATCGAGGTGGAATCGGAGTGAATCAAGGAACACTCTCTCAGCTCAGAGCTGGTCCTACACTCAGCAGTGCTCAGACTGGCTAAAGCTTTAGCTCTGACTCAGCTCATAAACAGAGGGAACCATTCCTGCCTTGTGATGGACGATGAATCAATTGCATCATGCTTTCTCAAGAGCTTCTATTTCAGGTGTGTCAGGGGAAAAGAAAAGGAATGAAAGACAATGCAGCCAGCTGTGAGCATTTTCTAGCGAGGCAGACTAACAGCTGTTGTGGAAGAAGCACCTCAGCATTTAAAATATTCAATTTATGCTGAACTACCAGTGTAAATAGAAGACAATATAGAGTCTGTCTATTAAGGTGATCCACTGAACAGAATATTAAAAAGCATTAGTTCTTATATGACCAGATATGGGCACAAACTGAGCCCACAGAATAGAAAAACCTCAATTGTTTCATATAGACAACACAGATATAACATTGAGTTTAACATTGAGGCACCCTGTGCCACCAGCACCCAGGAGGAAGCGACACTCCTAGTGGAGTGTTCCGTCACCTGGGTGGGCAAGGCATGTCCTGGGACTCATAAGCCTGGACGATAGCATCCACTAACCTGTGGTCTAACCTCTGCTTGGAGACAGCCTTCCCCTTCTGCTGGCCCCCGTAAGAGACGAAGAGCTGATCTGAGGTCCTGAAGCTTTGTGTTCTGTACACGTATCAAAGCAGAGCGCGGATGGGACAGAGGAAATCTAGGGCCGGGTCTGCCACATCCAGGGGCAGCGCTTGCAGGTTCACTATCTGATCTACAAAAGTAGTGGTAGGAACCTTGGGCACATATCCAAACTGGGTACAAGAGGGTACGGGGTGTGGATTACGATGTGGATTTAGCCTCTTGGCTCGTGACGACGAAGTTGTGCTTTCCTAATGACTTACCTTCTACATCATGATGAGCGGCTATTGCGGCAACACACACTTTGAGGGTAGAGGGAGACAGCCTTCGCTCCAACCCATCTTGCAGGAAGGAAAGCACGACTCTGATCGGGGTCCTAAGTTCAGGGGTCTTCCTGGCGGGAAGAACACCATTCAACGAACAGGTTCCACTTCAACGCATAAAGACGCCTCATAGAGGGGCACTAGCGGAAGTGATGGTGTCTACCACAGCCTGTGTACCTCACATACCTCACAAGTACCTCACATCCTGTCCATAGACCAGACATGGAGTCTCCTGAGGTCTGGACATGGGTGCCATGGAGTGCCCCATCTCTGAGAAAGCAGGTCCTTCCTCAGAGGAATGAGCCAAGGAGGTACTGTCATGAGGGTCATAAGTTCTGGGAACCAGAATTTACCTTTCCTCTTACTTGGCCCTTCGACAAACTTCGAGCGGGCTGGGCACTTCTCTTGAGGCCGACACCCTGCTGCTTAGCTGGCTGCTGCTTGTGCTGGGCTGGGTTGGAGGCGGTGGCAGGAGGGCGCCCTCGGTGATGAGCAGCTGGAGGTGCAGCCAATGGGCACGGGGCAGCCACAGCCTGTCTCCGGGGCATGATGCGCTTAACCCTCTGCGGTCGCCTATCGTGCTCACTTTATCAGTGCAAAAGAGACTCAAAAGTCTCAGTTGATTTTGATCTTATATATAAGTGTTGTACATCATTAGATCCTGTTCAGTGTCTATTTTGTGTGGATGCTCACAAAGTGTTGTGCTTTTCGCCAAATAAAGAAGAAAAAAAAAAACATGATGCGAGTTCTGCATTCTCTCTGTCAGTGAAGTCCATTCTGAAACGCGTCTGAAAATGAACTAACTCAACAAAAAATATATATATATTTTAATAACATGGTTTTGCCGGTTATACAGTTCTAATGACGGTGTTCAACCATAACCGTCACAACCCTAGTTCCGTCGCTGTCCTGTCGTCATCATGTAAAGCCCGCCCCAACGTTTCTGATTGGTGCCGTGATTTCGATGGATTAGAAATGGCCTTGAATGAGCTCTGTGCCAGACTAACTTGCAGAGCAAATTTAAATTGTCTGGGTTTAAGCCATTTAGATCCAAACTGCTCCTATTTTTGAACGCAATTGTAGATATTTCTATGCTTCCTAATGTGTCACACGCTTTTTTCCTTCATGCACACATTCCAGATTGCCCCCTCATTTCCAAGAAAAGAAAATCACAAAGATGTTTGAGAAAATTGCAGTTTTCTCTTCATCCTGCATGGTTTAACAGTTCAGTCAGCACAAGAAAGCCTCAGTGGTCCTGACATAATTTCAGAATTGATTTCCATAAAAAATTATTTACTTCTCATTGGGGGAATAATCTCACTCAGATGGAGGGAAACTTTGCAAGCTTCTTCCGAAGGGCCTTTATGAGAGAGAACACAGGCTCGTATCCGTCTGCACCTTGAATGCACGGGTGACACGTTTAATTGATATGTGGTAATGGTGTCAAAGCACCAGAGGGCACACACACACACACACACACTCACAAACTCACACACTTACAGTGTTAGCATAGGGAGCAAATGCCATTTACACTAAGCGAAGGCTGGATTCTTTGAGAGTCGCGACATCTTGACATAGCCCCAGCGGAGACACACTGCTGATCAGAAGGTAGGTTTTGTATCCCAGGGGTATGCTGTTCATTTACACTCTGCTACTTGGGTGTGGATTTCAGAGTGGAACTTCAAGCTGCTACCAAACTTAACTTTTGTTCATTAGTTAAAGTCAGCTCTTTTCATTTTTAATGTCTTCTGTACTTTTCCTGAGACTGCTATTTGGGAATGTGAAATTTAAGCTTTAATGAGTACAGTTAATTAATGACACAATACAATGAGGTGGTATTTTTGTTTTACCCAATGGCTTTTTTTTCTTCTGCTACTTCTATTGAGATAAAACGATGTAAGGTATGTTAGAAATGTTACCTTTCTTTATAAATAATAGCACTACATGTCATGCCATTTAAAAACAAATGCATCATTCTGTTCAATGATCATTGTTGCTAATGAAAAATGGGAAGGGGGGATATTTGAAGGGTTTTCTTACAAAATCCCTCAAATATAACATTTTTTTTTTTTTTTACTATTTTTATATTTTGAATAACATATTTTACACATTTAATGCATTTCAATGGGATCCAAAAGAGAAATAAAGAAAGTCATACATGTTTGGAATGATATGGGGGTGAGTAAAATATGACACAATGTTCATTTTTGGGTGAACTATCCATTTAAACATTTGCATTTTAATTATAAGAATGCTGACCAAATTAGATGCTGCGAGTTTGATTTCTGAATTTCCATCACCATCATCATCATCTCAATGTTGGTGAAATGCAATCAGTAAGGTGAGAAATGTCACCATATCTGCAGAGGCCTGGGTAGGTGAATGTATGGTAATCATAAAAAAAAAAAAACAGATGCCAGGTATTATTATATTTAAACGGCATTTGCATTAGGAAGTGTCTAACTTGATAATGAAAGCCAAAGAGTGCCTCTGGTGAGTCTAACATGTGAAACAAAGCACTAAAAACATTTAAACAATTAAACTTATTTTAAACTGAGAGAAAACCCCACAGCCAAACGCTCATGTTGATATGTATATTATGCAAATTAATATTTCATCTGCCTCAACTGGGAATCTGAATCTTGCTGATGAAACGCGTTAAAATCAAGAAGTTCTGTATTTGGGACTTTCTACACACTACACTAAACCACATATCCAAACATTGGTGTATTGTGTGAATAGTTTCTCATAGCATAATTCCTCCAATTTCCATCATGTGCTCCTTTTAGCATCCACCTTTTAGAAGCACATATAATGTAAGAGGTCATATCCTATTAGGACAAGAGTTTGATGTGCTTTCTAAAGGATGAGGACAAAAAGGGATGCTTGGGGACAGGCCCCACAAGTACTTGGAAAACAAGGGAATAAAAGGGGTAAAGCATTATCACAATAATGCGCTGTTTTCAGGGGGTCACTGTTAAAAGCACTAAATTGAGGGACAAGCAAAAAGCTTTGGTTTAGTACTTTGCATCCACACCCAGCTGTCAATGGGACAGGAGAAAGAGCTCTCTTGCAGCATTCAACCATTATATGTTTGCCATCTTCTCTTCTCTGACACGATTTAAAAAAAAAAAATCCAGCAGTTGGAAAGCATCAGGCCTGATGTTTTCTTCCAAAATCCCTAAAACCCTTGTAGCAACAAGCTGCGCTTTGCACCTTATTGTAATATTCTTGTTGTGTGCCATTTTATGTAAAGCGCCAACATTTACTTCAGTACATTTGCTTTTATAGGGTTTCTAAAATGCTGTGAATGTTGGTCTTGTCAGAACAGATTCCATCAGTCCTTCGCAGTCGCGTTACTGTGAAACTATCGAAGCTGTCTTAATTTCAACAGTCGAGCGTAAATCAAAGAGCCGTGGGTAATGTTTCAAAGAGAACTCCCACAGAATGGTCATTTACAGGTCTATAGCTCATGTTTATCTGGTTAAGACGCATGCCCAGAGGCAGCTTACCTTCCTTAACAGTGAAGTTGACTTGAACGTCAAGAGGAACCCTCTGTACCCACAATTCATTTCCCTCTCAGTCACGCCACCCTGTTGGCAGCCTGGCAGAATTGGCCGGGACCCGAAAAGCCGTCTCTGTGTGAATGGACATCTATTTTCTCTTCTCGGTGGGACTGCCAATTCACCTGGGCACGTTTCCACGCTGCTGTCTTCAAAGGGCCCATGCCTCATCCTGAAACACATCAAGTAGACTTCATTTCAGTAAAGATTAGGAGGTCTACCACAATATTTTGACGTCCTATAATTCTCATAAAAGTTAGTTACATGTGTGTAAATACATCAACAAATTGTACTGACACCTCAGGCCCTGGCTGTGCTTTGATGGTGTTTCTGTATTCGTTCTCAAGCTGTGAAAAATGAATGAAGGCTATTAGTAA
This sequence comes from Cyprinella venusta, assembly GCA_038021265.1. Lineage (NCBI taxonomy): Eukaryota > Metazoa > Chordata > Actinopteri > Cypriniformes > Leuciscidae > Cyprinella > Cyprinella venusta. Next base: position 24,147,754 of record CM075865.1, on the reverse strand, counting down.
GTGACATTTAAAAAATTGCTGTACTGCCTGGCAGGACATTTGAACACTGTAAATGGACACAGCTTATATATATACAGCCACATCATATATACCACGTCATACCAGACACCAGTTTCCGGCGACAAGCAATTTGTTTTTCCATACTAAATCTGAAGCTGCTACTTAATATTTGATATTTAATGTACAGTTTACAGAGCACAATTTTGGACCAATGATATTATAAGTTGTGTGGAGAAACTAATCCCATAGTGCATTGTTGCTTAAATAGATATCAAAAGTCTATTGCCACTTTGCATCAATCCAACAGGTACGATTTTTTTTTTAGTATTTTTCCTTTTCCTTTAGTGTCAAATGTATCTGTTTGTGCTTGTTTAAGATCTGCAAAGTTACAAAATTCGGTTCGACTTTCTATTAAGTGACTTTAAGTACTATGTACTTACATTGGAATTAATCATTTGATACAATGGACTTATTGTGTACATATATGTTTTTACATTGTACTTATACCAGCATGTAATTACAGCTATAATTACTTTATGTAATTACATTTGTTATTACACAGTTGACCCTCCCCTTACACCTTAACCTACCCTTAAACTGACCCATTCCACCACACCTGTCCCTAACCTTACCTGTATCACACCTCAATAGCAGCAAAAGTGTTTTAAAATATAACACTTTAAAGTATAAAGTATTGTACTTATAAAAGCATGTAATTACAGCTATAATTACTTTATGTAATTACATTTGTTATTACACAGTTGACCCTCCCCTTACACCTTAACCTACCCTTAAACTGACCCATTCCACCACACCTGTCCCTAACCTTACCCGTATCACACCTCAATTGCAGCAAAAGTGTTTTAAAATATAACAGGAACACAATAATACATTGTACTTATTTTTCGATGTAAGAACATAGTACTTAAAGTCACTTAATATAAAGTGGGACCCAAAATTCATAGTCCTTCACAAAAGGGATGTGCTGCAGACCTGCCTAAAATACATTGATCGAAGTCTAGTTCCACAGATGTCTACATTAAAATTGGAAATGTTGACATAATAATCACCTCAAGTCTCTGTATAGCTCTAAAATGACCTTTTGGAATAAGCAATAGAGGCTTGAGATTAGATGTGTAAGACATTAGTCTCACAATTAAGAGTGTTTTAAGGGCGAAAACCTGACAAAAATCATTAAATGCACTATATTGTCACAAGTATTGGGACACCCCTCCAAATCATTGAATTCAGGTGAAAGCACGCCACCACTGGGCTCGAGCACTGGAGACATGTTCTCTGGAGTGATGGATTACACTTCTCTGTCTGGCAATCCGATGGACGAGTCTGGGTTTGATGGTTGCCAGGAGAAAGGTACTTGCCTGATTGCATTGTGCTAAGTGTAACATTTGGTGGAGGGGGGATTATGGTGTGGGGTTGTTTTTCAGGGTTTGGGCTTGCCCCCTTAGTTCCAGTGAAAGGAACTCTTAAGGCTTCAACATACCAAGACATTTTGGACAATTTCATGCTTCCAACTTTGAGGGAACAGTTTTGGGATGGCCTCTTCCTATTCCAACATGACTGTAGACAAGTGCACAAAGCTCCATAAAGACATGGATGAGTGAGTTTGCTGTGGAGGAACTTGACTGGCTTGCACAGACTCCTGACCTCATCCTGATAAAACATCTTTGGGATGAATTAGAGTGGAGATGGCGAGCCAGGCCTTCTCGTCCAACATAAGTGCCTAACCTCACAAATGCACTTCTCAGAATGGTCAAAAATTCCTATAAACACACTCCCAAAACTTGTGGAAAGCCTTCCCAGAAGAGTTGAAGCTGTTATAGCTGCAAAGGGTGGGCCAACTTCATATTAAACCCTACGGATTAAGAATGGGATGTCTTCGGGCCGTTGAATTATTAGTGAAAGTGTGTGTGCATGTGCGTGTACGTGTGCGCGCGCATGTGTGTGTATACTGTACATACGTTGTGGTAATCCCCCCACAAAGATGGAAATACCAGTAATATTTTAGTTGTGGGGGCTTGTACATCATACAGAGAATTTTTGTAGAGAAGTGCAATATTGTAACATTACTTTTAAAAGTAACTTTCCCCAACACTGTTCGTCACCAGTACAACCAACATTATCTCACGCCCAATTCGTACGAATATGACGAATGAGTAAAAAATGTTTAATTCGTACTAATTCGTACGACCTCGTACGAATTTGTACAATTTGTCTAAACCCACGTGACGGTTAGGTTTAGGGGTGGGGTAAGGGGTAGGTCATTCGTACGAATTCATACGAATTGGCCAATTCGTAAAATATGTCCGATTTAGCAAAATCGTACTAATTCGTACGAGTGAGGTCGTACGACTTGGTCGTGAGATCGGGTTGGTACAACCCAAGACTTAGCTTGTGTACAACAGATTTTACAGAGAACACCGTAAAGGCGGGTGTACGGTACTAATTCTGACGGTCGGAAGATCGTATGTCCAGGCACACTTTACGAGTGAGTTTATCCGAAAATTGTACAGAGGCAGTGATATACGACACGATTTTACGACCTGCTGAATTCCGAAGAAATCGCACGAAGTTCCGTGCTAAAAACTCTCATAACTGCATATAAAATATTGATACAAGCCGTAATTATTTTATTTTCATATGAAGCAGTGTTTAGTCCACACCATTTTCGTCTTTCTTCTGTGGATTTCCTCAGCTCCTGATTGGTCAAGTTCAGATAGATCGACAAATCGGCTCATTCAACCGCACACACTTCACGAATGCAAGCCAACAGCTCCCGGACTTTTTCGACATGCTTAAAAATTATCGGGAGGTCGAGAGGAGCTTGGCTCGGCTCGTATCTTCCCCGCACACGATGCGAGCCACGGCTTGCGAGCATAAACGATTTACACGCAATTTCTCCCGAGTGAAAAAAAATCTGCGAGCTTGTAAAACAGCAAAAAATTCGCACCGTGTACGCCCGCCTTAACAGAAATCCAGAGAGTGCTTGTTACTATACCCATTAAACAAAATAAATACTATAAATTATAAATTGCATCATATGGAATCTTTAATGTTTCTAAAAGAAGTCTCTTATGCTCACCAAAGCTGCATTAGTATGACCAAAAATACAGTAAAATGAGTAATATTGTGAAATATTATCGCAATTAAAAATAATGAATTCACCCCAGTTGTCAGAGTCACATAATACTTCCAAAATCTTTCCAATATGCAGCTTTATTAGTCACAGAGGAATTGTTAGAATTTGGTAATCACCACAGAACTGCCGTGTACTAGCATAGTTAAAAAATGTTCAGTCCTAAAGTATAAGTAGTGGTCTGTGGAGCAATCTGCCCATAGTTCTGAACTCTTTGTTAAAACTTCAATTACATTTCTCAAATGAAAGTCATGACCCACTTTGTCTCAATTTGGTCATTTACACTTCAGTTAATTTTGCCATACGAACCTCATGAATTCGAGAGTGTGACTTAGCAAGCAGAGAATGCGTGATGCACATAATTGCATGAGCAACATGGGACAATTTCACACTGGGTTTCTGACCACACGCTAATTGTGCTATATATATGTGCGTCACAGCAATAAGTGCTTCTCTGTTGCAAATCAAGACATGGGGAACATATGTGAATGGTGTCTTTGTGGCATTTAATTTCTTTTCTGTCACTAACATCTATAATTGAATATAATGCTAAGAATGTTAGCTGTGCGGATCCGACAGCTGTGTAATTCAAGCCACCTGGGCTCCCAGGACAGAGAAAGTGAGGGATATTGTTGTTGCACTTGACCTTCTATGCCTTTTTGAAGGGGCCTTTGGTCTATGATTCTTGGAATAATAGTTAAAGATCAGGATACAGATACATGTCACTTTTCCAATCATCCACACACTTAGGGATGGACTTACGGAACATCCTCATTTATTAATGCCTCTTGACACCTTTCGTATTGTATTGAACTGATTCAATAGAGTAAAAGCTCAAATTAATGTGTTAACATTAAAAAAATGAATAAATCTAATAACGGATAATGTAAACAGAAATATCTCTCTGAATGAGACTTTAATCGTTTTTCATGTTAGGTTAGAGGACTCGGGGGAAACACTTTAACTAAATCTAATGGCTTAATATAGACAGCCATTAGGCTTTTTCCGGGGATTTCCAGATCTTGGCCAGTATCTCCAGTTAATGGAGGTTCAGGAAAACTGCGGGCAAAAGGTTAATAAGAGAATGTCCATTTCTGTTTACCAATCTGATGTTCTTTGGGACCCATGAAAAAAAAAAAAATAATTAAGGGTCCTTAAGAAAACTTCTTTACACTAAGACACAATAAAGTTTCATTGTAGTTTATCCCCGTTCTTTAATTTCTAACTCCTGATTTAAAGAAAAACAATACAGACTAGAACAGTCCCTTATACTCGACAAAGACAAATTAAACATATTCACTGATTGAGACATAAAAAACCATGTGCCACAAATTTGATGATCACTAGAAAGATCCCAACACACCAGTTCAAAATAATTTTTTATTTTATTTTTTAGTAAAATAATGATTTTATCATCGATTACCCCACCACCTGTCCTGAGCATAAAATATATATATTTAGATTAAATTACAGTACTATAGGTTAAAAATCCTGCATAAGATGTTCATATTTATTTTGTATATATATATTTTTTTCGTTCTTCTGTGTCGCCTGTGCCATATCTCAAGAATTAGCTAACAAAGTAAAATCATTTAAAGCTATTTTAAGCTAAATTCTTCATACATGTTTTGGTATTCGATGAGGCCAAAAGTTATACACATTTGTGTCCTTCATGAATTTTCAGTTTTGGATTTATAAATAAATATTAAATTAACTGAAACATTCCTCCAATTTATATTTACTGAGCAAAATTATAAATGCAACACTGTTGTTTTTGCCCCCATTTTTCTAGCCTGGCTGCACCCTCCTACAGTACGCACATCCGCTCAATCTCATTTTCCTTCAGTACTATTTCTGGGACTGCTGTAGGTTTCCAGAAATCAATTTTTTGTAGGACCAATCAGCGAACAGAGGGAGTGGCTGAGAACGATGATGTTGATGTAGCACGTCAGTTTGAGTTCTGTAATGGCAGCAGAGAAAGACGTGAGAAAAGCTTTTCACTGTACAGCATTTGCGGCAGATCAGAAACGACCGCAGCGGAGTTCGCGTATTTGTAATGATTAGACCAAGCTTCGACAGTTGAATGAATATATCACTGTCCTTAATGTCAAATTTACATTTCAAATTAATAATTGTTCCTAGATTAACTAAATCTGCAGCTCTCGATGACAGAAATCTTATTGTAAACATAATCCTCTGATCATTCGGACTTGTTGTTTCCAGCCGTTTTGGCGCATGTTAGCGATTGGCTATGGCAGATCATGAGTGACTCTGGGCAGATCCAATAGTTTTGAACTTTAACAGAGCACCCGCCTACAAGGAAGTAAACGTTTCTCAATGGAGAGAGGCCAGGCTCTATGTACAAATGAAATGTACTAGAGTCTGGTTGAACCAGGCTACCATTTTTCATGAGCTGAACCAAAAAATCTAAAACTTTTTCTATGTACACAAAAGGCCTGTTTCTCTGAAATGTTGATCACACATCTGTCTAAATCTGTGTTAGTGAGCACTTCTCCTTTGCCAAGATAATCCATCCACCTAACAGGTGTGGCATATCAAGAAGCTGATTAGACAGCCTGATTATTGCACAGGTGATAAACGTCAATTAAATGATATGCAAAATTCATCCATTTAGCCGACCTACATAAACGTTTTTATATGTGTCTATCACTCTGTTTGCAAGTGTAACTGTGTTAATATGGTTACCAATGTTTATAGTAGCGGTTTTGCTGCTATACATGAAGGTCATCGGTAGGTCATTATGTACTCATCTTAAAGTTGTAAAAAAAAAAAAAACCTTTAAGAGCCAAGAAATAAGCATGCCTAACATGATTACTGTTGTGGCTTCCCCTCATAAGACTCTGATAAAAGCAAGCAAGTGAGAGAATTACTGTGAATTAGTTTGTCGCTTTGACCAGCCCAGAACGTCAAACCTTGGCTGGATTTTGAAAAAGCATTTTTCCTGCCAATTAGCCTCTATGCTCTGTGCTCTTGGCATCTCTCAAATCCTGCACAACCTGTTGATATATCTCTGGCAATTTGTCACAATCTGCCACAGCAGTGATATACAGAAAGTCCCTTGTGTGGCCTCCCAGAATGCCCCGTTGCAAAAACTCAGGTCCGTGGGAACAACAAATGGGAAGGAATGCAACAGCACTTCCCACAGGCAAAAGACAGCTGTAATCCTGTAACCCTTCCCTAGACGTGCGGCACACACATACAAACGCAGGCACACGAGGGGGGACAGTCATTCCTAAACACTTGGGATCAGGCATTGAAAATTGGGTACAAAGTGGGTATAAATGAATGTAAGTGGGTATAAAAGTTGGTATCCAAAGGATGCAGGGTTTTTTTTTTGTGCAAAATTTATCGGTATATGCACAAACATACAAGACTTTCTTCCCACTCGATTTCTGATAGCATGGGATAATTTATACTACTTCCGTTGCAGTGTCCTAGATTGGCTCCACACATTCATCACCCAAGCTCTCAGAAGGAAAAGCTGTGGCCACCGGCTGTCATTCAGCTCCGCTCCCACAGCGCCACAGTAGCACTGATAAAACAAACAGCGCTGGACTAGCAAAATCCACTCGTTAGACCCCTCTCTTCTCCCACTCTCCCTCTCTGTTCTCTAAGGGGGTGTAATCCTGAGGACTGGGTTACAGGCTTAAGGAGAAGGGTTGAGCGTTGTATGAGCTCACTAGCCTCAGAGGAGCAGATCTAAGGCCAAAAGTGTAGAGTGGAAGTTGCTGGAACATTAATCTCATTAATTTAAGCACAGTCATCGCTTTTCCTCTGCTGGCTGCCTGTTCTCTTATGCCACGAGACACACACATACAAGCTTATGTGCCACCACATGCACATAAAAATGGCACTCAAGAACAAAAAGTTACCAAATACAGTATATGACAGCCCCCATTACCTTTGTTTGGGACCTGCCTTTACATTAATACGTTCTGTAGAAAGTTTCCTGATTTATTCACTGCTCATATCATTCTAAAGCTGCATGATTTACTGGCACACTTTTTGATATTTAGTAAACATAAATGTTTGGGGTCAGATTTTATTTATTCATATTTTAATAAAATCATTTTAAAGTTAGCTTTTTTAAATCTTACCTTTCATGCCATGTGTAATGTAGCTGTCTGTGAATGTAAACAATCTGCAAAGTGTGAAGCTTAAAGTGCACAATAAAACTAGTTATTGTCTCTCAAAAGAAAGAATAGACTCTGAACCACCTAAACTTGTCGTCAGTAATTCGAATGGATATATATATATATATATCCATTCGACTTGGATATATATATTCGACTTGGATATATATTACAAACTTGTCAGTAATTCGAATGGATATATATATATATATATATATATATATATATATATATATATATATATGAATAATTCCCATTTCCTCAGACAAATTGGTTCAAACATCTACAGTGCATGAATCAAATGGAGACAATAAAACTTTTTTCATACTTTTTGTCATTTTGAAGCTATTCACTTTTACTAAACTGAGAATCGTAGCCAGTATATTCTTCAACATTCCCCATTTTGTTTTGTTTTTTTAACAGAAACAAAAATTCCAACAGGTATAGAACGACATGAAAGTGAGTAGAAAGTGAGTCTTCCATTTTAGGATGAACTGTCCCTTTAAAATAGGTCAACTAACAACCAGATGAGACCATAAAAATAGTTCCACTCAGATGGCTTTCCTCCTGTCCAAATCACAGATGGCACCTGAACTAAATGCATAATCACTTTCCTGACTGTGGCACAAAATAAAAGCGCATCAGCCCTCCTAGTGCACTCAGGTCATTCAGAGCTGCGACTCCTGCACACGACCCGACTGATCAAAGAACACGGAGGAGCGCGGCTCTCGCCCGAGAGCTTCTAGTTAAAGATTCCTAAGGTACAGAGCTGCCCTCGTGCAACCCGCTGTGAGTTAGACACGCCTGGGAGAGGTGAAGAGAACCCCTCACTGTGAGCAAGGTATTGGTAATGAGGGGTGGGGAGAAAGAGGTACGGAGAGTGCAACAGCATCGAGAGCAAGAGTCAGAAAAAAGGCAATTAAGTGAGTATCACAGGTACTGAGAGTCAGTCCAAGGTACTGAACCCTGGGTGGTAAAGATCAAGTGTTAGCAGGAAGTCATTTTGTGGTTGTAGTTGTATGACGAAAGGCAAGCGGAGCTGCAGTGGAAGCTCATTATCTGACAATGTATGATGACTAACTGGGAGGACAAAGTGAGCATGTGCTTTTGAATGCAGTTCTGAGTGAGAACACTTGTTAGACATCTGCAACTTCAGGGATCTGCACTAGTGCATTAGTTCCTACACAAATACCACTACGTAAAAAACAACAACAAAAAAATTGCTGTATTTTATATGCTGTATTTTATAGAAGGAATATGTAATTCCTTCTGAACAATTTGGTTATATTTGAGTCATTACTAGTGAGTTGCCATGATTTTCACTTATGTATTTCACTTATGTATTGTGCATTAATTATAGTAACCCTTAAACGCAAAGCTCGGGTCTTTAGTGACCCAGGACGTCATTCACTACCCTCATCTTCATTCATTTTATAAAGTTAGACATCAACCTTCTTAGTATTCCTCAATAAATTCATCATGAACAATTTAACAAGAAAATTTTTTTTGAATTTTGAATATGAGCCAAAAGCTGAATGCAGTGAAATGAGCTCTGATGAGGACAGTGATGATGGTATAAAACATCTGTTCAAACTGAACTTTCCAAGCTCCAGAAGGTAACAAAAAATGTTTGTTTTTTTTATTCTTCTGTATTTTTATTGTAATATCAGGAGAGTTTTACATTAATTGGTAGAGATCCATTTGTGTTATGGATCCGGGTTGCTAAAGACCCGAATGTGTAACAATAAATATAACATTCATTATTACAGTAATAATGGCAAAGCATTCATACATTTAAGGGTTAATTATGAAACTGAATTTTCGCCATTGCTCCAGTCTTCAGTGTCAAATGATGTTCTAGAAATCATTCTAATATGCTGATAAGTTGCTCAAGAAAAATTTCTTATTATTTCCGGTATTGAAAACATGATGCATTTTTTTCAGGATTCTTTGATATTTTATCAAAGAATATAAAAATAAGAATATTTGATTAATTTAATTCAGTGGTCTCAAACCTGCGGCCCGTGGGCCTCAAGGGTGATATTCTGTGCCCCCCTACTTGACATTAAAGTTTAATGTTAGTGTGGCCCATCGTTGCATGTGCTGCGTTCTTTTTTTTAATCCCTTATGAGCTACCATAGATAGTGTCGTGACAACTTACGGTGGGTTTGTTGAAATGGACACAGCGATCCCATTGATTTCAACTGAGCCTGTTAAAAGCTGATAGCCAGGCATACTGTGCAAGCTCAAACTGAGCCTGTCACTTGAGCAACCTGTATGTCTTCTAGTAGCTGTGCTGAGAGAAATCTGAATAATTCCCTTCCGAATCTCACAGAGACGGAGAGAGTGAGTATTAGCTGTCCATGAGCTAGCAGAAGGATCAACTTTATGACTCACTATGGGCTTCTCCTTCTACTTTATCAGACTTTATGCCTCCACATCCCCCCGATTGTCTGCGAGCTCCTCCTCCAGTACTTTCTCTATAGTGCGACAGAGAGTTGATTCGTTATGACGCAATAGTCAGACTATTTTTTACAAAAACTGCTTCTACGGGCCATAACGTAAGATACAAGGTAGTGGAGCCTTTCATACATTGTCGTATTTCTTTAGAAATAAATAATGGACAAATGGAGTCTTTGGACGCCTCAGATGTAAAGTTATTCGCTGTCAAAGTGATGCCAAAATGAATGGGAGTCAATGGGATACTAACAGCAGGTGAAGTTCTGCGACAATGGCGGCTCCAACTTCCGGCAGATGGATTACCCCCTTGGTTTGTCGTCAATAGTTGTCAAAGACAACCGCGAAGAACAAACATACTGCGCCTGGGAAAAATTAGCACGTCGCTTCAGTTATGAGCATTTAGTTATGAGAAAATAAGTGAGCGTGATATGTGAACAGGCTCCTTGATGAGCTACCACCAATCAGGCCACGTGCTGGAGACCCTTGCTCTAAAACAATTTGAGAATAATCATTTTGAGCTTGTAATGTGTTGTATAAAGAAAATAAAAAGGACATGAGCAAATATAAGTATCACAAAGATGTGTGTAAGGAAAAGGCGAAGAAAGTTTGTAAAATGAACTTCAATTGTCAGAAGAACAGCTCATGAAGAACCAATCATGTACAGATAGGAATGTTCAAATTCAGAGGAACAGTTCAGAAGAAGCATTAATAATAAAGATTGAGAAGATAGGATCGGTTATGCTGATGCGGCCCTGCCTGACCCAGACTCTACCTCCAGCGGCCCCCAGTTAAGTTGAGTTTGAGACCCTTTGAGTGTCCTTACTTTAAAAAAAAAAAAAAAATGAATCTAATACTAACTTGAAGTAACTACACACAAACACATCTCTGGTTTAAAGAGGGAAACAGAGAAAAAGAGAATAAGACCCAAAAGAAAAAAGAAAGCAAACAACACAACACATAAAACGGGTTTTCTAAGATCAACTATGAACAGTAGCGTGAAGGTAAAGAATTAAGGATCAAAATCCTTTTTGATATTTTGAGATAATTAATCTCTACTCTAACTCACAACAGAACAGTCTGTTCCACTATCTGTTCCACTAAGTGATGATTTTACGAACCATGGAATGTCAAAACTATAAACACCAATCTTTTAAATGGCCAAATAAGAAACAGATGTCTTTCTAAAGCTGCTCTTTGTCTCTTACCAGGTGAATTCTCTGGTCTGCTCATCCATTTTACCCACTTAAGTTCGCTAATAGCATTTAGCTCATCAGAGACGGGGACAAGAGCCAAAATTCCTGAAAGCAGAAGACTCCTCATCCATAGATAAATACCAATTGCGGCCCATTTGGGAATTTAACGTCGCTACGCCAATTGCAAGAAGCCTCTGCGAGGTCTGCGCCACCTAGACACACACATTAAAACTTGTATCTCTCACGCTGCAGAGCTGTAGCATGTCAAACGGAGACCGTGTGCGGCTAGGTGACTCAGATTCTGAGGTGGGTGGTAAGAGATCGGGGACGTGGGTGGATGAATAGACTGTCATCTCTGGAAAACATTCCTATGAGAATATAAGCCTCATAAGCAGCTCAAAACATCTCAGCTCATTCCATTGACATGTTTGTAACAGGTTTTCGCAAATTAAAGCTATTAGCTGCTTCGAAACAGCACAAATTACTACAGTTGAGGGGGCAGCAAAGGTAAAAATTCAAAGGCCTGTTTACTAAAAATTGTTGATGTGCTTGTAAAATCCCTGTATTTGATATGCGGTAAGATCATCACAGTAGAGCATTATGAGGTTAAGAACACCTGCACTTACAAGACAAATCTCAATCCGTGCATAAAGCAAATCCACAGGTCCTAAACGCGTAATGCATTTCAGTTAGGTGCATTTAGATAACAGGAATAGAAACTAACATTTTTCATGATAAATGGACCCAATATTCAGTAGTAAAATGATAACAGACAGCTGGGGTGAAGATGCACCAAAATGTGCCCTACTAATGCATTCATTTCACTGTCATGTCCCCAATTGAAATTCACTCTGACAGACTGAAGTGACTAAGTAATATGGTGTATGTGAGGGGATATATCAGGCTAATCTTTGAATGTGGTTATAATTGGATAATTTGGCTGTCCTGAAAATAAATGAGTGATTCACCATGTTCAGGAAGACTGTCTTGAGGCTATGCTGTGATTTTTATTCTCTCTCTCTCTCTTCAACTCTTTTGATAAGGTCTTCACATGAATCCACTTGACATTTCTTCTCTGAACTGGGCAAAGGCCAATGGTAGTCTGGATGTAATGATAACTCATTAACACACAACACAAAATGGATTGAAGAGTCCAATCCAAGGATGTTGTTGGTCACGAGAGCATTTTTTGAGACGTATGTGCTGTAGCTAACAGGGAAACATTCTCTGTTTAAAAGGCTCTCCTTAAATTTTGAACATGTTCTCTTCCAGTAACATTAATATAATCTTTGTTCAAAGTTATCTTTGATAATGCTCTCAAACGTAAGTATAAAACATGGGTCCTGCTTTATATTAAGGGTCTTTATAAATGTTCTTAAAACATATTTCTGTTAGCTGGCGATGCTAATTTTGTTTAAAACAGTTTACTAAAGCATAGTGTATGAAATCACTTCACCAGGTTCCCTCTCAGCGATGTATTCTGTTCTTGACAGACCAACACAGTTAGCAGACAGTCCAATGCCTTTGAGAGGTCATTATACACTACACAGTGACTAAAGACACCATGTTTAGAAAAGTACTGTATAAACATGTGTTGCTCGTCTGTGTCCCGTGAAGGAAATTACTGGTGGATATGCATCCATGCTGTCATTTCTTTGTGAATACATATCTCAGAGGCACTATCGTGACCTTTTCAACTCACAACCATTTACATGGGAAAATGCCAGCCCTCTGAGCAAAGATGAATGTGCTACCTCACAGAGCGACCTTCTGACTCCTTACTGCTTCGTAAAAAAATGAAAAGGAAGAAAAAAAGAAAAACATTTTAGGTCGCAGGGAAAATGCCCACACTGCTGTGAGAATATGTGCAAAAATAAACAGTGGAATGTTTTAACCGGATCTGAGTTCCAGACAGGCTTCCGTGTCGGGGAAAAAAAGAAAAGAAAAATAATTCATGACATAATTTATAACCAAATTCTGTTCTTTTAAATGTTGGATGAACTGTAGCAATTTCTCAGCAATTCTAAACACTTAACAGATCCCTATTTATTTTTTTCTGTAATTCTATAAACTTCCAATACCAAATCATAAGATTGTGATAAATCAAAATGTATGTCACTGTATGTAATGATCCACTGAAGGAAAGTATAGTAGATAGAACCCAAGTTCAGTTTAATTTGAACAAACATGAGACAAAACAAAAGCGTTACGTGGCTTGAAACAAAAACCATGGACATAGACTTGGTCACAGAAAACAATACGTGACAAAGACACATGGCAAATATTAGGGCTTAAATAAACTAGACTAATGACAGGACAAGGGACACCTGTGAACAATGAACAGATGATTAACCAATGACAAGACACATGGCCGGGTCACATGACAAACAGGGAATCACATGACAGACATGGAACATGACATGAACAAAGTGCTAGGGCTGTCAAACGATTAATCGCGATTAATCGCATCCAAAATAAAAGTTTATGTTTACATAATATATGTGTGTGTGTTGTGTATAATTATTTTGTATATATATAAATACACAGACATGCATGTATGTTTAAGAAAAAATATAAATCATATATAAAATATTTATATTTATATATAATATAAATTATATATAAATCTATATACAGTATATACAAGAAAATATTTCTTAAATATATATACAAGCATGTGTGTGTGTATATATATATATATATATATATATATATATATATATATATATATATATATATATTAGTGGTGCAACGGATCATCATTGATCCGTGATTCGTTTGGATCAATAGAGAGCCTAAGTCCCTCTGCTTCCGTCTCACGGGACCTTATTTCGGAAAAAAATATGAATGGTATTCAATGGCGAGAGACAACGTATCTCTTTATTCCGTCTGAACTGTGCCCTCAATTACACAAATGATGTTTGTCAATTTAAAAGATAATTCTGAAAGTCAAAAACATTGCAGTTTGTCATAAAACAGAAGAGTAACATTTAGTTTTATGTGAAAATCACTGTATAAACTACATCTCCAGGGAAGCAAAACCAGTGAGATCCGCTGCTCGTGTGTGTGCAGTCTGGTACAAAACACTCAGGTATGATGGCGTAACGTTACGACTATAGAAACAATGACAGACAATAGTCTCAGTAAAGTTAGCTTCATTCATTGAGAGAAAATGTGCGCCTTTGGGGTTTTTAGTCTTTGTAATTACGTATTTTCACTTGTCTTATACCTCAACGGTTTTACATCAAACTACGACTTTCTTTACTTTAAAATGTATCTTTTAAATTGACAAACATCATATGTGTAATTCAGGGCATAATTCAAAGGAGATCGAAAAATTTGTTGTCTCTTGCCACTGACTACCATTCAATATTTTTCCGAAATAAGGTCCCATGGTGGTCGACCGGAAGGGGAGGGACTTAGGCTCTCTATGTCTTCGGTTCGGTACACACGTGATCCACAGATTGATTATGAAAAAAAAAAATGTGCGCATGTTCAGTCAACACACAGCTTCGGCATAGCTAGCGGAGGAACGGAGAAGCTTGAACACCCCGCGTCATTTAAATCACCTGTATGGGACCATTTTGGATTTCCCATCAAATATGACATGAAGGAAAGAGATAAAACCAAGACGGTGTGTACGGCACTGTGGCACAAGAAAGACAGTGGAAACACGTCAAGCATGGCCACGCATTTGAAGCGACATCACCCTGGTGTTTCATTGACAGGAGGGAAAACGAAGGCTGCTCAATAACCGCTTATCACCACGGCATTTAAGCAGCCCCCAGTTGCATAATCAGACCGGGCTAAAGCCATTACAAATGCTATCGGTATATGTTTATTGCTGCAGACATGAGGCCATATTCGGTTGTGCAAAACGAGGGCTTCAAACACATGCTGAAAGTGCTTGAGCCACGTTACGACATGAACTGTTGTGGATGAACTATCCTGAGCATCTGTTGCGCTCACGAGGACTTCTAGGGAAACGGAGAGCTATGATAACGATTACCGTTATTGTCACATAGCTCTCACCGCTCACAATTTAAAAGTGTTAATAAACAAAAAGACAAAACTTATGTTTATTTTTCTTGTCTTTTTTTTTTTTCTTTTTTTTTTTTTGCTGATCCGAAAAATGATCCGATCCATGACTCTGATCCGAGAAACGATCCGATCCGTGAGTTTTTTGATCCGTTGCACCCCTAATATATATATATATATATATATATATATATATATATATATATATATATATATATATATATATATGTATATACATACACAGTGCAACCACATATATTATGTAAATACAAACTTTTATTTTGGATGTGATTAATCGCGATTAATCGTTTGACAGCCCTAGAACAAACCGAAACGTGACAGAGACAAGACCAAATCGTGACACTGTAACAATTTTATTTTAAATAATAAAGTAATTTAAATAACATATAAATAAATGAACAAACAAACAATGAATACAACATTGTAGCTTTTTTTGTCTAGTTTTACACCTAGAGGTTTGTGAAGCAAACAAGGGTGATGCAAAATTTATGAAGCAAAACTAGAAGTGCAAATGGACATTGGACAATGGACATGGATTTTAGACATAAATTAGTTGCATTTAGAAAACATCATTTTCATTAAGGTATTTGCCTTTAGTTAAAACATGAAATGTTGTGGTTGCTAGTCCTCTTTCAATAATGTAAATGGCATAGATTTCCCCAACAAATACAAGTAAGCAGCAGTCACAAAGAAATAAAACCAACACAGAACCTGATCATTCCTGTTTGACCTTAACAATTTGAGGCCTTTCAGCTCTGATTGCTTTGCAAATCTACTTAGTAGAGGATGTTTTTGAAGGATGCAACAGTACAAACTATGATAAAACTGTCAACAAACCAGACAGAAATGGCTCAATGATGGAGACTGTAACTTTCAAAGTTTACATAGAATCTTAAAGGCACAGGAACAAAATAAAAATGGTGAGATAATTCAGCCCGTTCTCATCCCAAGGCGTCATATACTGACACTTTTGACAATGCGTATACATCCAACGCACATGGCACCCTTTGGCGTCAATATGAGAAGCAGATATATATGGGCCAGAAGTTGCCTCCAAGTGGTCTAACCCTAAAACTACCCCAGACCTAAACCTACCCATAATCGAAGTGTTATATTTACGCTAAATGGTGTCATGTGTGTTGGATGTATACACATTGTCAAAAGCATCACTATATGACGCCCTAGGATGAGAATGCATTGGTTACTTTGATTAACAGGGATTGTTTTGATCCAAAAAACCTTAGGTAAAATTATAAGTGGAAAAAAATGTATAAGTTGACCCCTTTCATTGATCTGCAAGTTGGATTATTCCACTCCACAGGAAGGAGATCTGATTTATCGACAAGCACACTAGCTACAGCAACGACTATCAGAGAGCACAGAGCAGAATATATCAGCTTGTTGTTAATACAACTAAATTACCTAATTATTCAAGACATCATCCACACAAAAACTAGGCCAAGGCTCTCTCTTGACTCTTGCATGGAGATAAAAACTGTATGAGCAAGTTCAGCCCATCTGTACTCCTACCCTGCTCTTAAATGCTCCCCGCCTGGACACACTCGGATGAATCCTAGCGGTTATCAACACGTCTCTCAGGAGTTAAAAGGACGCCTGTGTTATTAGCAGAGAGCAAATTGAGATGTATGAATTATCTGCTGTGCCACTGTCTCTGCGGGACCAGGGGTCTCAAAGAGGTGCGTGTCAAATCCCACCAGGCACACAATGAAGAGTCTGTCCCAAGCCTGCAGGG
Source organism: Cyprinella venusta (assembly GCA_038021265.1). NCBI lineage: Eukaryota > Metazoa > Chordata > Actinopteri > Cypriniformes > Leuciscidae > Cyprinella > Cyprinella venusta. The sequence goes on along the minus strand of CM075865.1, from coordinate 24,130,981 downwards.
AACAGGGAGAGGGAGAGTCATTGGTGTCATCTCGGTATACGCCCCAGCCACTGAATCAGAGGGGTCCTGTCAAACCCCACCTGGAAGGAGCTTCTAGGAGAAGCATATCCTCTGCCATATGTGCATGTGGGACCGGGCTCCCAAGGAGCGCTTGTACAGTAATCATCATCATTGCTGTCTTGAAAATGTGTAATCAGCTATTCAGGCTGGCTACAGTGGCTTTACAGTGTCTGTCTGACTTTGCTTGTGCTGAACAAGAAAGAAGCTCACAGGGGAGTCGCTGAATTTTTGAAGCTTGAGAGAAAAGGAAATCAAGGTGTACTTTCTTTTTAATGATGATCACTCACAAAAAGGTATTATGGCAATACTATGTTAGAATGATGGGATCGGATGGCATTGCCATAAAACTTGAATGATTAACACATTCGATCATGCACATCATATTTTTTACAGTACAACAAAGAACACCATGGCATTAGCATAGTGCAAAAAAAGTCCTTTGTGATGGGAATCATAAGGAATTTAAAGACTGCAGTTCGGATTACTTACTTTTATCAGTTTTGGTTCAATTAACATTTATACTAAAAAAAAGAAAAAAATGAAAGCATTGCACTTCTGTTGCTGGGGTCATTTCATTAATCAATGTTAAAGACCATTGCAAAATCCTTCAATATGCAAAATTATTTGCATATTTTTGAAAGTATTGCACATATTGAAATATTTGCAATATTTAATTACATGTTACAAGATTGACTAAATGTAGTCCAAAGACAGTCTCAAAATCGTGGTTTAAATCGCTGATGTTTCTGACGTCACAAACTACCTTGTAACCAATCACGACAACGTGAGATCATCAATGAGAGGAGGCTTTTTTTTTTTCAAGGGAAAACGCATTCAAACAGTGTGCTCCATAATTACCAGAGCCTATAAAGACTCAAATGTATTCTTCTGGATGTATAATAATAATTCGGTCAGCATCAGCCCGCCCCTTTTTCATAATATGATGTCTGTTTGTATCAAATCTGTTTCTACCATCTGAATGTCTCAACAGAAATCGAGACTCATCAGACCAGGCAACATTTTTCCAGTCTTCAACTGTCCAATTTTTATAAGCTCTTGCAAATTGTAGCCTCTTTTTCCTATTTGTAGTGGAGATGAGTGGTACCCGGTGGGGTCTTCTGCTGTTGTAGCCCATCCACCTCAAGGTTGTGCGTGTTGTGACTTCACAAATGCTTTGCAGCATACCTCGGTTGTAACGAGTGGTTATTTCAGTCAAAGTTGCTCTTCTATCAGCTTGAATCAGTCGGCCCATTCTCCTCTGACCTCTAGCATCAACAAGGCATTTTTGCCCAAAGAAAATGCAATGTTTTTGCCTTTCCACACCATTCTTTGTAAACCCTAGAAATGGTTGTGCGTGAAAATCCCAGTAACCGAGCAGATTGTGAAATACTCAGACCAGCCCGTCTGGCACCAACAACCATGCCACACTCAAAATCGCTTAAATCACCTTTCTTTCCCATTCTGACATTCAGTTTGGAGTTCAGGAGATTATCTTGACCAGGACCACACCCCTAAATGCATTGAAGCAACTGCCATGTGATTGGTTGATATAGATAATTGCATTAATGAGAAATTGAACAGGTGTTCCTAATAATCCTTTAGGCGAGTGCATATCGACTTTAATGAAACCGAACATCATGAAAATCGTTGGATTGGGACATGTCTAAATGAAATAACCCTGGTGATATCTCTTCTCAAAAGCATTTGGTTCAAAACCTTGATCAAACTGTAGAGCAACATCAAGGTCATGGGTTTGATTCCCATGCAATTATGTATAAACTGCAAAGCTTGAATGCGGTGTCAGTAGCTTTGGATAAAAGTGTCTACCGAATGCACACATGCAAATGTAATATTCCCAATATGTCCCTAAACTACTGGAAGGAAAAATATGATGGCATTCTCCTTCCAAAGGGTATAACCCACTTTGCACCACACCATACATCAAAGGAGATCCTACAAATTACAATACTACAAATTCAACATTAATTTTGAAATCATAGCACTGAAGCACTGCCCTGTGTCAGGTCCAATGGGACACTGCAACAGATGCACTGGTGCGCAGGTATGCTTATGCGTAGAGCTGAAAAATCCCAAGAGATAATAATACCTCTAACTCCCGCTGTAACTGTTAGCTTAGTGTCCCCAATGAATGATGAAGCATCTTTCAGAGATCCGAGGGAAAGTGTAATATGATTCAGAAACAGTACAATGGTTGTTTCAAAGGTGCAAATCATAACCAGGGCTTAATTTGGGCTGAACAAGTTGGATTTGTATCCAATTAGATTTTCCACTTATTTTCGTTGATGTCCCACCTAATAAACCACTACCTTTGAAAGGTTTGGGGTGAGTAGGGTTTTTGTAATGTTTTGAAAGAATTATCTCACCAAGGCTAATTTTATTTCAGCTACAAACAATAAAACCAATAACATTGTGGAAATTGTGTAAAATGTTTTCAGCAGGCATCACTGCTGTATTTAGTATTCAGTGTCACATGATCCTGTAATTCTATGCTGATTTGCAGTTCTTTGATAATCATTATGAGAACTTTATGTACTTTACCTTACCCAGGCCTAACGTAGGAACACAAGCTGTTTGTTGAGGTCTGTTTTTATCTTTTTCGTTTAATCAGAGAATTTCATTTGAAAGGAATTGCACCAGTTACACCCAAAACACAGCAAGTGAGAGTCGAAAAGCTACAAAACTATCACTCCCACCACAATAAACAAACCTGTCAACACCAAACGCCGCCATATCACTATATATGCATTGTAGACAGCTTTTTTAAGATTTCTAAGAGAGTGAGATGATTGTTGATTCGTGTCGATTAGGTGTTAAACACACTCTTTTGCATTTACTTCACTTTTAAATTTGTCATTTCATGTCAGAATATAGTATGCCGAATCTACACTAAAACGTAAGAAATGGCAAGTTCCTGCAACAGCTGCTGCGAGTCTGTGTCGGTGTGACAGATTTTGGCACCTTAGCAGGAAACCGATGTATCCCTCGCTAAGGCAGATGGTCAGTAATCTCTTGTTCTAGCCGTGCTGAAAAGCACACGCAGCAGCTATAGAGATATCTGGCTTCAAGATGGGCTCTCTGACCTTCCGGTGGCACGTCGCCCACAGCCTGACACTCCCACTCAATGTGACTGGTAGATCTTGGCTGAAGCAAACGCAGAGATAATTGTGCCTCATGTCCATGTGAGAGAAAGATGTTTTTAAGGACCCTGTCTCTCGCTATTTCCAACGTGGCTGACAGAACAAGAGTAATATTCAGGAGAATTCTGGCACATTCTGAAGGCCTCTTTCTTTCTTTCAAGAGTTGACAAAGGCTGCACCTTGCGAATCGTGGGGTCATACACTTGTTTCAGTTCTCAGGGGTATGATTAAGTTTGTTTTTAACCTTTTCACACGTAAGTTTAAAATACTCTAACTGACCCCCCAGCGTGAGTTTTTCAAGACGACCGTTATTAGGGGTTCAAGCACGAAGTGCTGAAACCCTATTGTAATTGTAAAGATTTTTATTATTAGGGGTTCAAGCACGAAGTGCTGAAACCCTATTGTTTTTGTACTGATTTTTATTATTATTATTATTATTATTATTATTATTATTATTATTATTCTCCCCTAAAACGCGTCGTGCAGACCAAACCGTAAGTGCTGCAGATCTGAAACTTTGTCAGATGGTAGTACAAAAATCGAGGAGAGGTTATCAAATTATGAGCCCGATTGGCCCATAGGTGGCGCTATAACAACCAATTGCGCGAAACAGCTCATAACTCCTAGACCGTAAGTCGTACACTCACGTGTCTTATATCATTGGAAAGCTGGTCACCTGACGAACAAAACGTATATCTCCGATTTCATTTCCGGTATTAAAATTTTTCCGCCATTTTGAATTTTGTTGAAAAACCACTTTTGCGAACTAGTCCCTGGTTTTTCGCCCGATCGGAACCAAACTAGTGCAGAAATGTTCTCTGGAGTCTGAAGATCAATAATTATTGAAAAAATGTTGAAATTTCTATTTACAGTCGCTAGGGGGCGCAAAATAAACGCTGTGGAAGGAGCCTACTTTACTAAAATGGCTATAACTCGAGAAGTAAATGAGATATCTTCACCAAACTCGGTACTCATGTGTAAGAGTTCAATTTGAGGTGACAATAAAAAAATCGCGACGATTGAACACTAGGTGGCGCTATAATATGAAAAAAACATATAACTACCTGACCGTTAGTCCGATTGACTTGAAAATTGGTATGCAATGTCTTGGTCCAAGGCCCCATGTATGTCTATGAGGACATTGGTGTAACTCGAAAAACATGGCCGCCATCGGCCAATGAAGTTTGAGCACCTATGAAACAAGGTTAACGAAGGCCGATCGGAACGAAACTCGATGGGCATGTTCGACTCATGGCCCTAGAGGTCTGTAAGAATTTTGAAAGAAATCGGCCACTAGTTGGGGCTAATGAGTTTTATGGCTCTGTAATCACGTGGTGTTGTACACACCCCCCCAATATACATATCAATTGATAGATCTCCTCATGATGAACAACTTTGCCTCTAGAACCATTGCTGTCAATCAAATCGTTCATCAAATATTCACAAATATGTCAAAAACCTACTTTAGCAAACTAGTCCCTGGTTTTTCGCCCGATCGGAACCAAACCAGTGCAGAAATGTTCTCTGGAGTCTGAAGATCAATAATTATTGAAAAAATGTTGACATTTCTATTTACGGTCGCTAGGGGGCGCAAAATAAACCTTGTGGGAGGAGCCTACTTTACTAAAATGGCTATAACTCAAGAAGTAAATGAGATATCTTCACCAAACTCGGTACTCATGTGTAGGAGTTCAATTTGAGGTCACAGTAAAAAAAACCGCGACGATTGAACGCTAGGTGGTGCTATAAAATGAAAAAAACATAAAAAGGGCTATAACCATGTGACCGTTAGTCCGATTGACTTGAAAATTGGTATGCAGTGTCTTGGTCCAAGGCCCCATATTTGTGTATGAGGACATTGGCGTATCTCAAAAAACATGGCCGCCATCAACCAAGAATTTGAGCACCCATGAAACAAGGTTAACGAAGGCCGATCGGAACGAAACTCGTTGGGCATGTTCGACTCATGGCCCTAGAGGTCTGTAAGAATTTTGAAAGGAATCGGCCACTAGTTGGCGCTAACGAGTTTTATGGCTCTGTAATCACGTGGTGTTGTACTCACCCCCCAATATGCATATCAATTGATAGATCTCCTCATGATGAACAACTTTGCCTCTGGAACCATTGCTGTCAATCAAATCGTTCATCAAATATTCACAAATATGTCAAAAACCTACTTTTGCGAACTAGTCCCTGGTTTTTCGCCCGATCGGAAGCAGACCAGTCTAGGATAATTCTTTGGACTCTCTAGATCAATAATTATCAAAAAAGTTGAACTTTTTAAATTTGTGCATGGTCTTAAATGGTTATTTAGAAAAGGGGCGTGAAAAAATGCACCCAAAAGCCTATAAATCCTAAATGAAAACTCAGAACTTCACAAACATTGATGAGCATATGTGTCATAACATGCCAAAGAAGCATGCAAAGTTTCATTGAGATCGGACTATAGGTGGTGCTATAACTGTTAAAAAGCTTTAAAACCATATGTTTCCAATGGTAAATTGCCAGTATTGACTGTAAAAAAATTGAGCATCTATGAAACAAGGTTAACAAAGGCCGATCGCAACGAAACTCGATGGGCATGTTCAACTCATGGCCCTAAAGGTCTGTAAGAATTTTGAAAGAAATTGGCCACTAGTTGGCGCTAACGAGTTTTGTGGCTCTGTAATCACGTGGTGTTGCGCACATCCCCACGAAATGCAATTTCATTTCATAGATCTCCTCATGATGAACAACTTTGCCTCTAGAACCAATGCTGTCAATCAAATTGTTTGTTAAATATTCACGATTATGTTAAAAACCTATTTTTGCGAACTAGTCCCTGGTTTTTTGCCCGATTGGAACCAGACTAGTCTAGGACAATTCTTTGGACTCTCTAGATCAATAATTATCAAAAAAGTTGAACTTTGTCATTTGTTTTGCTTTCATATGGTCATTTACTAAAGGGGGCATGACAAAATGCACCCAAAAGCCTATAAATCCTAAAGGAAAAGTCAGAACTTCACAAAAATCGATGAGTACATGTGTCATAACTTATTCAAAAAGCATGGGAAGTTTCATGTAGATCGGACCATAGGTGGCACTATAATTGTTAAAAATGTAAAATCATTGAAACTTAAAACTTAATGTCTTTTGATGCTTTTGTGCTTAAAGGCCTCAAAGGCCTAAACTGCTTGAACCCCGCTAAATGCTGCTTGCAGCTTTAATTATTATTATTATTATTATTATTCTCCCCTAAAACGCGTCGTGCAGACCAAACCGTAAGTGCTGCAGATCTGAAACTTTGTCAGATGGTAGTACAAAAATCGAGGAGAGGTTATCAAATTATGAGCCCGATTGGCCCATAGGTGGCGCTATAACAACCAATTGCGCGAAATAGCTCATAACTCCTAGACCGTAAGTCGTACACTCAAGTGTCTTATATCATTGGAAAGCTGGTCACCTGACGAACAAAACGTATATCTCCGATTTCATTTCCGGTATTAAAATTTTTCCGCCATTTTGAATTTTGTTGAAAAACCACTTTTGCGAACTAGTCCCTGGTTTTTCGCCCGATCGGAACCAAACCAGTGCAGAAATGTTCTCTGGAGTCTGAAGATCAATAATTATTGAAAAAATGTTGAAATTTCTATTTACGGTCGCTAGGAGGCGCAAAATAAACGCTGTGGGAGGAGCCTACTTTACTAAAATGGCTATAACTCAAGAAGTAAATGAGATATTTTCACCAAACTCGGTACACATGTGTATGAGTTCAATTTGAGGTCACAGTAAAAAAAATGTGACAATTGAACACTAGATGGCGCTATAATATGAAAAAAACGTATAACTACCTGACCGTAAGTCTGATTGACTTGAAAATTGGTATGCACTGTCTTGGTCCAAGGCCCCATGTAAATGTATGAGGACATTGGCGTATCTCAAAAAACATGGCCGCCATCGACCAATGAAGTTTAAGCACCCATGAAACAAGGTTAACGAAGGCCGATCGGAACGAAACTCGATGGGCATGTTCGACTCATGGCCCTAGAGGTCTGTAAGAATTTTGAAAGGAATCGGCCACTAGTTGGCGCTAACGAGTTTTATGGCTCTGTAATCACGTGGTGTTGTACACATCCCCCCAATATGCATACCAATTGATAGATCTCCTCATGATGAACAACTTTGCCTCTAGAACCATTGCTGTCAATCAAATCGTTCATCAAATATTCACAAATATGTCAAAAACATACTTTTGCGAACTAGTCCCTGGTTTTTCGCCCAATCGGAACCAAACCAGTGCAGAAATGTTCTCTGGAGTCTGAAGATCAATAATTATTGAAAAAATGTTGAAATTTCTATTTACGGTCGCTAGGGGGCGCAAAATAAACTTTGTGGGAGGAGCCTACTTTACTAAAATGGCTATAACTCAAGAAGTAAATGAGATATCTTCACCAAACTCGGTACTCATGTGTAGGAGTTCAATTTGAGGTCACAGTAAAAAAACCGCGACGATTGAACGCTAGGTGGCGCTATAAATTGAAAAAAACATAAAAAGGGCTATAACCATGTGACCGTTAGTCCGATTGACTTGAAAATTGGTATGCAGTGTCTTGGTCCAAGGCCCCATGTTTGTGTATGAGGACATTGGCGTATCTCAAAAAACATGGCCGCCATCAACCAATGAATTTGAGCACCCATGAAACAAGGTTAACGAAGGCCGATCGGAACGAAACTCGTTGGGCACGTTCGACTCATGGCCCTAGAGGTCTGTAAGAATTTTGAAAGGAATCGGCCACTAGTTGGCGCTAACGAGTTTTATGGCTCTGTAATCACGTGGTGTTTTACTCACCCCCCCAATATGCATATCAATTGATAGGTCTCCTCATGATGAACAACTTTGCCTCTAGAACCATTGCTGTCAATCAAATCGTTCATCAAATATTCACAAATATGTCAAAAACCTACTTTTGCGAACTAGTCCCTGGTTTTTCGCCCGATCGGAAGCAGACCAGTCTAGGATAATTCTTTGGACTCTCGAGATCAATAATTATCAAAAAAAGTTGAACTTTTTAAATTTGTGCATGGTCTTAAATGGTTATTTAGAAAAGGGGCGTGAAAAAATGCACCCAAAAGCCTATAAATCCTAAATGAAAACTCAGAACTTCACAAACATTGATGAGCATATGTGTCATAACATGCCAAAGAAGCATGCAAAGTTTCATTGAGATCGGACTATAGGTGGTGCTATAACTGTTAAAAAGCTTTAAAACCATATGTTTCCAATGGTAAATTGCCAGTATTGACTGTAAAAAAATTGAGCATCTATGAAACAAGGTTAACAAAGGCCGATCGCAACGAAACTCGATGGGCATGTTCAACTCATGGCCCTAAAGGTCTGTAACAATTTTGAAAGAAATTGGCCACTAGTTGGCGCTAACGAGTTTTGTGGCTCTGTAATCACGTGGTGTTGCGCACATCCCCACGAAATGCAATTTCATTTCATAGATCTCCTCATGATGAACAACTTTGCCTCTAGAACCATTGCTGTCAATCAAATTGTTTGTTAAATATTCATGAATATGTTAAAAACCTTTTTTTGCGAACTAGTCCCTGGTTTTTTGCCCGATTGGAACCAGACTAGTCTAGGACAATTCTTTGGACTCTCTAGATCAATAATTATCAAAAAAGTTGAACTTTGTCATTTGTTTTGCTTTCACATGGTCATTTACTAAAGGGGGCATGACAAAATGCACCCAAAAGCCTATAAATCCTAAAGGAAAAGTCAGAACTTCACAAAAATCGATGAGTACATGTGTCATAACGTATTCAAAAAGCATGGAAAGTTTCATGTAGATCGGACCATAGGTGGCGCTATAATTGTTAAAAATGTAAAATCATTGAAACTTAAAACTTAATGTCTTTTGATGCTTTTGTGCTTAAAGGCCTCAAAGGCCTAAACTGCTTGAACCCCGCTAAATGCTGCTTGCAGCTTTAATTATTATTATTATTCTCCCCTAAAACGCATCGTGCAGACCAAACCGTAAGTGCTGGAGCTCTGAAACTTTGTCAGATGGTAGTACAAAAATCGAGGAGAGGTTATCAAATTATGAGCCCGATTGGCCCATAGGTGGCGCTATAACAACCAATTGCGCGAAACTGCTCATAACTCCTAGACCGTAAGTCGTACACTCAAGTGTCTTATATCATTGGAAAGCTGGTCACCTGACGAAAAAAACGTATATCTCCGATTTCATTTCCGCCATGATAGATTTTCCGCCATTTTGAATTTTGTCGAAAAACTACTTTTGCGAACTAGTCCCTGGTTTTTCACCCGATCGGAACCAAACCAGTGCAGAAATGTTCTCTGGACTCTGAAGATCAATAATTATCAAAAAAATGTTGAAATTTCTATTTCCGGTCGCTAGGGGGAGAAAAATAAACGTTCTGGGAGGAGCCTATTTTACTAAAATGGCTATAACTCGAGAAGTAAATGAGATATCTTCACCAAACTCGGTACACATGTGTATGAGTTCAATTTGAGGTCACAGTAAAAAAATCGCGACGATTGAACGCTAGGTGGCGCTATAAAACGAAAAAAACATAAAAAGGGCTATAACCATGTGACCGTTAGTCTGATTGACTTGAAAATTGGTATGCAGTGTCTTGGTCCAAGGCCCCATGTATGTGTATGAGGACATTGGTGTATCTCAAAAAACATGGCCGCCATCGGCTATTGAAGTTTGAGCACCTATGAAACAAGGTTAACGAAGGCCGATCGGAACGAAACTCGTTGGGCACGTTCAACTCATGGCCCTAGAGGTCTGTAACAATTTTGAAAGAAATCGGCCACTAGTTGGCGCTAACGAGTTTTATGGCTCTGTAATCACGTGGTGTTGCTCACATCCCCACAAAATGCATATCATTTGATAGATCTCCTCATGATGAACAACTTTGCCAATAGAACCATTGCTGTCAATCAAATCGTTCGTTAAATATTCATGAATATGTTAAAAACCTACTTTTGCGAACTAGTCCCTGGTTTTTTGCTCGATCAGAACCAGACCAGTCTAGGACAATTCTCTGGACTCTCTAGATCAATAATTATCAAAAAAAGTTGAACTTTGTCATTTTGTTTGTTATAACAGGGTAATTTACAAAAGGGGGCGTGAAAAAATGCACCCAAAGGCCTATAAATCATAAAGGAAAACTCAAAACTTCACAAAAATTGATGAGCATATGTGTCATAACATCATTAACAAGCATGCAAAGTTTCATGGAGATCGGACTATAGGTGGCGCTATAACTGTTAAAAAAGTTAAAAACAATGTATTCTCTATGGTAAATTGCCATTATTGACTGTAAATGGTGTGTTCCATCTAAGATCATCTAATTTAAATATTTTAACTTTCAAAACCAGTGAAGTACAATTATCTGGACTCTGTAGAGCAATAATTATTAGAAAAGGTTGAACTTCTACATTTTGATGGCTGTAATAGGGTCACTTCAATATGTGACAATGACCGAGTGTCCTCAAAAGCCTATATCTCTTCAATGAATGCTCAGATCATCTTTAAAAGCAAGTGAGAACATGTTGCACATTAGTAAAAATAATCATGATTTTTTTTCAGACAGATTGGACAAAATGTGCTTATATAATAGCTAAAAAGGTGAAAATGATGGTATATTAAGCCAATAAGTGGTGTTTTACTGCCCTCTGCTGTTCAAAATAGTCATTGTCACACTACTAAACTATAATTAATATTATGACTTTATTAAATCACTATTTTAACATTTGTAATCTTATTTAGTCAAATATTAATACGACAAATGCCCCATTGGAGCCTGAAGTTGAAAATTTGTAGTCTACACACTCATCCTGTTGTAGATAAATGATATTAATAACATGACATATTATGAAGGCTCTATTACCACTTTTGGCACTGGTTTTAATATAGTTTTATATCATTAGATAACACAGAAATATGGTAATGAATATGCTTATAGACCAAATAACAAATAAACTATTCCAAATGTGTGTGTGTGTGTGTGTGTGTGTGTAAGCATGCATTATTTCAATATTGCTGAAATAAAGATATAAAGTGAGTCAATTAGTGGTCTTGTACTGCCCTCTGCTGCTCATTTTGCACATTAATAGTCTTTTCACATGTGCTTTGCAAAGACACTAAAAAATCCCTTAAATAACAATTACTATTACAACACAATCATATTTTGTCAGAATTTATCACTTCAGTTGTTCTGAATCTTCACCTTATTGCTATTAACTTGATAAATAGCTATACTATATTACCAGAATCACATTGAAAATCAACGTTGAATCTTCAACACATGAACATGCATTTCAACAGGCCCAATGACTCAGCAAAACCAGGATTTAGTCAAAAATCATCTATTGAAGTGACAATAGAGTCACATTGGATCCCGAAGTTCAAAATATCTGTAGAATGAGTGTGTGTAGATTAAACATTAAACATTAAAGACATTAAATAATCATGAACATTTTCAGACAGATCGGACAAAATATGCCTATATAACAGTTAAAAATGTGAAAATGATATCAATATGATGGTCTATTAAGCCAATAAGTGGTGTTTTACTGCCCTCTGCTGTTCAAAATAGTCATTGTCACACTACTCAACTATAATTCATACTATGAGTTTATTAATTCACTATTTTAACATTTGCAATCACATTTAGTCAATTATTAATATGACAACACTCACATTATGTCCTGAATTAAAACAAATGTGTAATTTAAACACTCTCATTCTGTTGTAGATAAAAGACATTAATAAAATGACGTTGTATATAAAGGCTGTAATACCACTGTTGTCACTGGTTTTAACATAGTTTTATATCATTAGATTAGAAATAAATATGTGAATGAATATGCTTATAGACCAAATAACAAATAAACTGTCCCAAACGTGTGTGTGTGTGTGTGTGTGTGTGTGTGTGTGTAAGCGTGAAGCATGAATCATCTATTGAAGTGACAATTGAGTCACTTTGGATCCTTTTCAAAATGTCTGAAGAATGAGTTTGTGTAGATGATATTAGCACTGTTGTCCACTAGATGGAGCAGCAGCATTAGACATTTTTACTCCTTTAATCATTTTGCCATAAAACGCATCGTGCAGACCAAACCGTAAGTGCTGGAGCTCTGAAACTTTGTCAGATGGTAGTACAAAAATTGACGAGAGGTTATCAAATTATGAGCCCAATTTGGCCCATAGGTGGCGCTATAACAACCAATTGTGCGACACTGCTCATAACTCCTAGACCCTAAGTCGTACACTCAAGTGTCTTATATCATTAGAAAGCTGGTCACCTCACGAAAAAACGTATATCTCCGATTTCATTTCCAGTATGATGGATTTTCCGCCATTTTGAATTTTGTTGAAAAACTACTTTTGCAAACTGGTCCCTGGTTTTTTACCTGATCGGAACCAAACCACTGCAGAAATGTTCTCTGGAGACTGAAAATTAATAATTATCAAAAAATGTTGAAATTTCTCTTTCCGGTTGCTAGGGGCACAGAATAAACGTTGTGGGAGGAGCCTATTTTACTAAAATGGCTATATCTCAAGAAGTAAATGAGATATCTTCACCAAACTCGGTACACATATGTAAGAGTTAAATTTGAGGTCACAGTAAAAAAATCGCGATGACTGAACACTAGGTGGCGCTATAAAATGAAAAAAAAACATATAACCACCTGACCGTTAGTACGATTGACTTAAAAATTGGTATGCAGTGTCTTGGTCCAAGGACCCATGTATGTGTATGAGGACATTGGCGTATCTCAAAAAACATGGCCGCCATTGGCCAAATCTAAAAAAATATGTATTTCTTATGGTAAATTGCCAGTAATGACTGTAAATGGTCTTACTAAATAAAATTTGTATTGAATAATGTTTTTCCTCTGAAAGGCCTTTACTGCTTGAACCCCGCTAAATGCTGCTTGCAGCTTTAATTTAGAACTTGCCACTTTAATGTTTCCATGGTGACGCGTCATTGCTTGTCACGTGACACAGCACACCCAGAACAGAGCGCGGAATGAATGGTGATCTGCTTTTATGGCATTTTTCCTTTTTTATTAAAAACATTCAAAAATCTATTAGCTATATCATAAAACAATGATATTCCGATTGTCAAATATGTGCAAGTGGATGGGTTTTGTGGTTTAGACATCTTTATAACGATCGCGTTAGTTGAGCTGTATGCGCAATGGGCGGCGCCATTTTAGTTTCATTTTCAGTTCAGAGAATCGGATCTGTTGGTTTATACCGTCAATTCCTCCACTTCTCACGAAATACATGAAAGTAAGTGGCTGGTGAACTGGGAGAAGAATAGGGTCAAATGTTAAGCTACTTACACAATGTGTTTTTGATATGAATAAAACGTGTCGATTATTATTGCCGCTTCCATAGACAGCTGTGTGTATTTTACAAACTCAGAATCATTATTTTGCTAGTACATATGTGTATTTAAATGTCTGAAACGTAAAATAAACATTATGTGGTTGAAAACACTCAATAGTTGTGATATATGACAGCACTGAGTGCGTCTGTCTCTGGCTGAGCGCCAGTCAACGCGGGAGAGCAAGTTTAAATTTAGCAGTTGATCACGTGACGCACTAAACGTTCTAATCACACCGGTGTGATCGTACGCTCCAGGGACCAGCCAAGACTGATCACACCGGTGTGATCGTACGCGTGAAAGGGTTAATAGTTTACTGTCACCAAGACCCCATTAGCTGAATAAAAATTACATTGCTTCATTTTTTTATTTACTGTATCTTTAAAATGACACATGCACGCCCACCGGTTTTGTATTGTTACCTGGGTTTTGTGAGAGCTGAAAGTCTTTGTGCAGAGGACAACAGAAGCATGTGCTCGTAGGTCATCGGTCAGGGTGAACTCTGTAATTTCTAAGAGAGACACAAATAAGAAGAGACCATTACGACCACCCCAGGGTGCCCAGTGTCTCTCTGTCAGGGCTCACTCTTTCGCCCTGCCCTTGGATCCTCTTTCACACCCGCGTCTGTCATGACAGACACGTCACAATTAAGTTGCAATTATCTTACACAAGAGGATACAACCTTGGCTGGCCTTCCCGAATCACCAACATGGTTGCTGGATCAAGCTCGGGTTCAAAAACAGTTACTTTTTTACAGTTACTTTCAAAATGCTTCACTTTTTAGAGCTATTCATGCCGTAAACAGATGCAAAATAGATCAAAAATATTTAAAAATGTCGCATTAAAAAGTATATAAATCACTAATTTTTCTAAAGTAACAGTCCAATAGCGACACCCAAAGGTAAAATTACAGCTTGAGTCTGCGTTTTCCATGCCTCCCCTGAGCCCTCTGACTTTTAACAGACCCCCTAAAGCATATGGTGGGTTTAGTTGGGGGTAATTGAGAATGAATGGGGGAAAGACACACGAGAGGAATCGATGCCTCCAGTGCACTATGATTAGATGTGATTGGTTATGATTGGTTTGTGCGATAAGTCCCGCCTCTTTTTTTTGTGCGTGTTCTGCATCCGTGAATCTGTCTGAATGAACAAATGTTAACATAATTGAAATGTATTAAAAGCAAGTAAAAAGTTCACCTTCTTAGATATCGTAGCTTTATGTCACATCAACAGGAGAAATGTCCTGAAAACATGATGACGATGGGTTTTTATTTATTTTTTTTAAAGTGAACAATCATTTTGGTGAAATTACAGATGAACATCAGTTCACAAATAAATTATGTTTAAAGGGGTCATGAACTGGCTTTTTAAAATTTATTATATTGATGTCTGAGGTCAACTTATGACGTTCGCTTGTTTTTTTGCATTCAGAAACATAAAATTTAATAAGTAATAGGCTATTTTCTACCCTAGTTTTGAGCCTATCTGAAAAACGGTCAGTTTTTATGGGCGTCTCGCACTAAAGACTTGGAAATAAACGCCCAATGCTGTGAGTGGATAATAGTTTTGCATATTATAATGAGTTTCAACTCACCCGTCGGGGGAAATTGTTCTGAAAACATTCAATGTTGTAAAACCGGAATGATTCGCCCATACATGTTCCACCCATAGTCCGTGTGTTGCACAATTCCTGTCAGATCCAATATAGACGGCACAGCACTGTCGGTCTGCAAATCTGTTTACAAAACAATCCTCAGTGAAATGAAGCGAACAGATGGACTCTGGGTCTCATTCATGAAACATTCGTAAATATACGAGTAAATATGAGAGTGATTTGCGCGTAAAGAGACCTTCCCGAAAACTCTTCTCCTGATTCACAAATACTTTGTAAACGTCAGATGTGATAGTAAAATGTGTGTGTGTTAATGAATTATAACCAATCGTAAATGGGATGCGTGTGCACGTTCATTCTGAATTACCATAAATCCCACCCATTATGTCCGACTGACAACTAGATAAAGGCGTATGATAAAATAAATGCGAATGAAAAAGAAAGATTTCTCAGATGCAGAAATTGAAGTTTAATTACCAGAAGTAAAACGCCACATTTTATTTTCAAGCGTACATAGTGGCGTATAAGGTCCTAAAAAAAGGAAGCTTGGCAGCATATTACAGATGCAGTTAATGGAGTTTCATCTGTTAATCGAACAGTCCCAGGCCAGAAGTGAGAAGAAAATGGTTTGACATTAAGCTTGACAGCAAAAAACGAATTAGTTGACTTCGGAAATATCGTATTCAAACTGGAGAAGGACCGCCATCGATCACCAGATGTTATTACTGGCTCTCATAATAAAAGTAAAAAGAAAAAACGTATGTAATTACTATATAATTTTTTTTTCAAAATGCTGTTTAAATATGTACCCGATTAAAGTGAATTAAATGCAGCCTTATTAATGAGCAAAACGCTCAGATGTTAAGCGTACCATTTACGCATGGCTGGGAGCAGGTGTAGATTTCTTGCATACCATCTAACATTTGGGAAATACGAACATTTTAATGAATCAGAAAATTTACGCCAGAACCACTTTACACACGATTTACACACAAATTCGTGTACACAAATACACAGAATTCGTTTTAAATTTGTTGACGAAATCGTAATGTATAAAAATGTTTATTTAACCAGGAAAATGTGACAACGTGAAGTATAACTGGGACATGAATTTACATTTGATTTATTAAGGGGGGGGGGGAGGGGGGGGGGACTGATTGCGATTTCACTTTTTTCATTTTAAATAATGTGTAATGTTGCTGTTGGTGCATGAACAGTATCTGCAAAGTTGCAGCACTGAAAGTTGAGTGTAAGCAAAGATATCGTCTTTTAAAAATCAGGAAGTGTAAACGCCTACAAAAACGACTCGATTGGGACTACAACAGGGTTTTAGACGTCACTAACCCATACATTTGCATCAACCCTCCCTCCGGAATATGCAGAAAAGGGCATGCGCATATTTCTGCGGCTCGTCGAGTGTGTTGTGTTCATCCAGCTGTCAGGTCTTCTGTGTTTGAGCCTCCCACAGACGCTGCGTCAACAATGGATACAATTTATGTTTGATTATGTTCCTGAAAATGACGACCGTAATCTAGCTCTCTGTGCTGCGCATTTTATGGAAGACAGCTTCCACAATCTCCGCGAGTTCAATGCCGGATTCAACAAGAAACTGTTACTAAATCATGAAGCAGATCCAACTTTAAAACCAGAGGCAGCAGTTGTTTGGCCACAACCTGTAAGTAGGCTGAGACTTCATCATTTTAAATGTATTTGCATGTATAATTCCAGACGTAGCCTTGTGTTTTATTTATTTATTTATTTATTTTTCAAATGCCAGCGCTGGCTTTATAACCACTGGGCTACTAGTTATGCTATTTTGTGTCTACGATAAACGGGTACAAACATTATGGACATGAATTTTGTATAAGTTCTAATGTTGTAAATGTATTTTTCATGTATATGTTTTATGATGTTATTTTCGATTTGATCAAGAACGTAAACTTGCCAACACTGTTTAGTAGCCAGTCAGTTGTTATTGTTGCCAGTCAGATGCTATTGGGTAAAACAAACGTGTATAAAGTTAAAAAATGTAGCAAATTATCATTCAGAAACATTTAGTAAGAGCCATGTGTGGTGAGTTTCTGCTTGACTCTCTTCATCGCGGCTTTCTCAGTCCGATTCTGCCTCAAACTGATACTGCAGTTCGACACTATTATTTACCTTATTTACATCTGGACCGGAGCTCATGACATGTACGTTTCGCACGTAAAGGTAATGGGCGTTAACCTTCCAGACAACGTGAGCGACAGTTTAGCCATTCACAACACACCGGCCCAAACTAACCAGTCTGAGCCCACTGCCTGTTTCTGAGGGAGTGTTTTTATAGAATCAGGAAGTAAACCGCTCGTTCAAGGACAGAGGAGAGCGCGGCTTACAATAAAGTTGAAGTTAATGATAAATAAGACTTTTTAAAAACGAAAAACCACAAATACATGTTACATTGCACCCCATAAACACAATCATGCAAAGAAAAAAAGCAGTCAACCCCCCCCCCTTTAAAAAAGAGGATTTTGCATCCTCATTTGAAGAGCACTGAACAGCACTGCTTTATATATATATATATATATATATATATATATATATATATATAGTATATATAAAATAGTCGTTTATCGTATGCTAGATGCATGAGCATGCACAGACTAGCAGTTTCAAATCTGTCTATCAATATTTTGAAGCGATTGTGTTCATCCTAAAGCAAAGCTCTAGCCCAAAGGCAAAGGATAAATTAATTTTTGTGGCACTATACAGTCCTTAAACCATGTAGAATTGTTCATCTCCATAAAATGCGAATACACCCAGCACATCCTCCTACTCACGAGCAGTTGGTAAATCCTCGTAGGCTTTGAGAGAATGAAGACCTTTCTCTTCGGGTTGGAGATGGAGTTTTATTGTGACTGACAAGACAGTGTTTGAATGTGAGGGTCTCCTTGGTAACTGCATGCTTCCTTTCAAAGCCTCGCTGCAAATATTTAATCACTTCAATCACCCAAATTAGCATGACAATTAAATCAACAATATAAACATTTCTTTCCCCTCCTTTACATGGCTGATTTGATCCTGAGGAAAAAGGGAGGGCTGGGATACATTGCTGGTAAAGTAGAAAACAACAGTGGCCATCTGCCAACAGAAGGAAGATCTCTCCAACTTGAAGGAGCTTAAGTCAGCTAAATGCTCCCGAGAAAATAAGCCTATTCTTAAACTGATTTTGATGTGTGTGTTTTAATTTAAAAAAAATAAATAAAAAAAGGTGTGCGGTGGTGGATTCTATCTTCCTTGTTAAAAAAAAAACTCATTCTTGAATCTATTTTCAAAAAGCTCTGAAAAGACAACTGTCAGCAGACATGTAACATATTATTGGTTGTATTCGATCTAAAATTTTAAGCAGTAACTATCTGCGTATAATCAGCCTGCAGCCAATAAGGCCGAACCAGTCTTAATTTTGTTTTTGGGGTGTCCTAGAATATGATTTCATGTTTGATTGTTCAAAAATCTTTCAACAGGATCGCAAGCACAGATTTTTTTTTTTTAATCGTTTTAGATACAATGTTATACACCATTTAATCATGATACATGTCAGAAAACTATGGTAATCCAAACAGTAATTGATCACAAAACCATGGTTAATTTCCCCAAGGAATGGTGAACCGTTTTACAAAAGCGTGAGTTTACAAAAGCTACAATAAACACTATATCAACACTAATGTTGGCTAGCAGGCGAGCGGAGGCAAACAGCTTTGCCCTTTGATTACATCGTAGCAACAATATACAACTTACAATGGGAGCTGATAATAAAAAATACAAAAAAATAACACATAGTTAGAAGTTGTGATCCACAAACAACAGATTGTCCTGACAAAGTGGGAACTGCTCCATTTCAGGAGAAGTTTTTGTGCATAGCCTGCATTGGAGTACTAGAAGCGGTTATAAATGTTTGGTTCACTTAAAGAGAGTGGCTTGTTAAAATCAGAGTGTTTGAATAAATCAGTTGAGCGAATGGATTACATGTACTAATTCATAAAGACAGTCATGTAAAAAAAAAGAGTCACTGAAAAATACCCACCACTTGCACAGACTTACAAATGCACAAAAAAACAGAGAAGTGGAGTGACACAAGCAATTGTCTCAGTATACTGTATGTCATCACTTGTCACATCACACGTTGCTTGGACAATTAAATTCAAGAACCAGAAATTCTGAATAGGATGACTGAATCAACCAAACTATGCTAGGACACTTGCACCAAGAGGTCACTTGAACGCACCAAGGTTCAGTTGAAGTAATTTTAATATTTCCACAATTTCAAATGTCACAATGCATTATAGACATACAAGCAACAAAATGCTGTGCTACACTGTCATGCATTTACCAAATATAATGTCTCCCTGACCTTCTTATTCAGACAAGTGACCTATCATTTTAACTCTAGTATCCCACCCCATGGTGAAAAGGGCCTTGGCTGTGTCAAAAAGCCTACACTTGATGGCCATATGAATAAATGGCACATTTACTAATGTCTACACTGAGACAGAGAGCACAATCAGGCATAATTGTGTCTACCTGAAGGCCTGAGCTCTCAGGAAAAACACATCAGTCCAAATGCACAGACCCGTCTGCTCTTATGTGGTTGAGTTTTTGACCGGTGGCTGCCTGGTGGAGCACATAATTCAAGAAATGGTTGACATCACAACAGAAAGCAAAGTTATATTAAATCTTCAAATATTATGAACATTACAGTTTGTGAAATGCCAGGCTATTGTTTTTAAGTAAGCTTGATAGATGGATGGACAGACGGACAAAATTATGGTCCAGCAATGAACTCACATCTCACGAACGAACGAATGGATGGACGGACAAAATGATGGTTGAGCAATGAACTCACATCTTGTCAAATGGTTGAGCGAAATGCATTGTCAGCCAGTGTCAGCACAAGTCAGTCTGGAACCTGTGAAGAATCTAATTAAACATTCCCTCAGGTCACATTTCATTGTGAGAGAACTGAAGACAACTGCACACACACTTATCTTAATGGGGACATTTTAACATATACATTTTTATATACAAATATTTTGCAATTTTACAACAAATATTAATAATATGAAAGTTAGAGGGATCTGGTGTGTGTACAGAAGTATAGAACTAATGTATCTGTGAGATACATGTTGTGGCAGATGTCCACCCCAGAATGTGTTGTAAATGAGCCATGAATGAACAGGGGAGAAGGGGGGATGTGGATGTGTCACCTCTCAGACAGCTAGATCTGCTCGGTCCCCAGCAACATCTGGTAACCCATCAAGCACCACTCCATGACTTCAACACAGCAAGAGCTCCTTCCAGTCAACTCTAAAAATGGGAGCTCTCTCATGGGCTTTCTGTCTTGTTGCCCTCAAGGGGAGACAGTGAATCTGAGAATCAGATGACCCAAACGGCCAAACCTCAAGCTCACAAGACATTTTGCTTCTGAATTCTGCCTCTTTTTACTGTGTGTGTATATATATATTATTATACGACAAGCTGCAAATATGCAAGTTTCATTGTGTAGAGTTCTTACAGTTCATTGTTGGGATTACATCACACACACCATCTCCATAGATTCATTTCAATGGGCCATAGACCTTCATGCTGGAGAAAGTAGTGACTCATTCCTTTGGATGGAAGCCAAGGCAGATCCATTGCTTTGCAACTAATACAACAGGAAGAGGCTTTTGACAAATGCCTGTGTCCCATTACATCCCAGAGGACCAGTGTCTCAGTCATGGAGACCAGCACTCAGAGATGAATGTAGAGCTCAAAGTCTTTGTCCTGTACCATTACACAGCATTGAGAAGAATGATTCAAGTAGGTCGCCTTCTAGAAAAGTGCAAAGTGTATGAGACAATGGTCATTAAAATACATGTACGTATCTCAAAATTTGGACATTTCTGCTGTGTGAACATGCTGGTGCTGTCCCTTTCTTTTCAGAATTGAAATTGAATTGTCTTTAATTCAAATATAACTCATGAGATTGCAAAAAAAATATCTCCATTCTTGAATTTAAATAAGATGAATTAAAATGAAAAGACATTTTATTTCTGTAAATATTATGGTGTTCTTTGACAGAATAAAAACCTGTTTCGATATAGATTTGACATGGAATACATATGTCGATTATCTTTTTTTTTTTATATTGAGTAAAAAAAGTCCAAATTAATGAAGTTATTACTTATATTTTGTCACAAAATCTGAATGGAAAACATTGTATTTGCTGTGTGTCGATTTTCCTGTTGTATGTGGCCAAATTTGAATCATATTCCAACTCAGTAACTAAATTGATCCAATTTTTCTGAATTTTCCTTATGACTTTCAACATGTTAAATGTAGGGATGAACAGATACTAAACTTGTTGTATGCCAAATGCAGGTGAGGTAAGTCAATATGTATTTGTATCTTATGTCTGATAACTAAGATAATTGATATGTAGCCACATTAAAAATCCCACACTATATTATCTAGTTTTAAAAAAAAACTTAAAAAAGTTAAAGTTTAAAAAGTTTTAAAATATATAATCTAAAGCTAAATATTTCCATATAATCTAAAGCTAAAGATTGCATTTTATAGTTATTAAATTATAAGTTACTAAAAATAACTTGAATTATAAAATCTCCAATAAACAATATTATAGATTGCATCGTTAGTTCAGAACTACAAAGGATATCAATCTTGTTGAGAATGACAAACCAAAATAATCTTGATAAGGGCTTCATATTTTCAAATACATTTGACTTTTCACTCGATTCTCACACTGATGATGTCTTCGGTGGAAGAACATCAACATTCCCCATAGCGGCACACACACACACACTCACACACAAGACCGTAGAAGGGTTAACAAATACATCTGTGACTCACCAATCGTGTGAACTGAGGGAGACACGTGCAGCCAGCTGAGGTTGAGAAGTGTGGGAAGGAAATCAAAAGAGGCCCTTCAAGAGGCCCACTGGCCAGTGGCAAGTGCACAAGCCTGCTGAATTATGAATAAGCTGCTGATATCCTGTGACTGAGGCAGGGAGTAAGCACTTCCTTTCAGGGCCAGAGAGGAGCTTGAATACTCGTGCATTATTCATGGCCCAAATGTGCCTGTTATTAGGACTCGATATTTGGAGTCAAGTGTAAGATTATCTTTCCACTGTATGAAAATATTGCAGGCTTTGTAACATTAGAATTGAGCGATTGGCAATACAGAAGAACTCTGTACAGCACATGACAGTACTTGTGTAGAGTTCATGCTCAATTTCTCGCCAACTCACTCTAGGAATTCCTGTTTGACTGAGAGGATTGGCAAGTGTAGTTTTTACAGGTTAGGTCTGGTGTTTACATTAGCCATATTGTAGAGAAATGTGACTAAAGTTAACTCTCGGATGTCAAATTTGTAGGGGCCAAATTGCACGTTTGCTTTCTTAATACTTCCATGAATGTGGAAAACTACTCCCGGCACCTGTCTACTTAAGCTAAATAAATTCTCTCTACAAGGTTATTATACGTACATATTTTGATACAGTTGTCAATTTACACATGCAGAAAAGTAGTCTGGGTCTCCCACAAGACTCACTTCAGTTAGCAGCCAAGTCGGACCCAAGGAAACACAAAACCGCATCTCCACATAGCTCACTTGATAACCACCAATACACGTGTTTCATACATTAGAAGCTTGTGCTTACTTTGTATGGCTCCTTCAGCGGCCCAGACTGCTTTTATTTTCCTCTCCGTGTTTCTTTGCCTTGCGATGGACATTGTGGATGGGAATGTCCTCTAATTGGGCAAAATTGGGCTTGTGTGACTAAGGTTTGGAATTGAAAATTGATCAGACACCTAAGTTCAGGAATCGGATACTTGTTATACATTTAAAATTTTGATTCCACTTATAGATTCCTGTGTGCACATTCTAATGTAATTCGAATAATTTGACAAATATTGCAGACATCCATTGTATGGATGGAAAGGTCAATGTACAGTAGGTCATAAAGGCTCGACTTCTGTTAAATACAAATTTCAAAATACATTAATCCAATGAATGATATAGAATCATGGCAAACTGTAGCCTTAAAACAATCTCTGAACACTTAAGCCAACATTTAATTAAAACTGGCAAAAACAAATGAAAACACAACACAAAAAGCAAAGCAAAAAAAAAAAAAAAAAGAAAGAAAAAGAACACATAACAATAGTGGGCTGTTGTCCCTGTAACTCACACAAAAATAAAAAGGGGCTTTATTATTTCTATTGTATCAATATAAAAATAAAAAAATAAAATTGCAATTATGTTTGGTAATATCATTCAAACACTTATATGTGAATTGCGTGCCAGTCATCCAATTGTGGTAAAAAAAAAAAAAAATGTGGACAATGGCTGAGCAACATAAGCAGAAAATGGTTACCAAGAGACATTACGTTCCCTGAAACATTAGAGGCAAAAACAGTAAAAAAGAGTCTCTTTCTCTGACCACAATGAGTAACCATGGGTGGCCACTGAATTGGTTGTCTGGACCCTACATCTTTAATATCACTGCAAAGTCTGGAGACATCAAGCCTCTACTTACAGTACAATTATGAATACTCATACAACCTACATGATTAGGATTGCTTTTTTTTTTGTTTTCTTAAGTTGAACAATGGCTTACTGTTCAACATTTCAACTGAATCACCATAGTGGGCTATAGTCCCAGGCCCTTCATACAGAAATAAAAAATGGGGCTATATAAATATTGTTATTCCTTAAAAGAGTGTCAGGTTAAAGTCCACCACACAAAATCCCCTCATTCAGCCTGAACCGATCAGATTTATTTCATTTCAGGGTGTTGTTATTGCGTGGTGAGGATCACTGCAGACTTGTGCTTTGACTCTTATGGCTAGGCATGATTACACTGGATAACTTACCGCGAAGATAATGAATGTGAATATGTCAAAGTGGTTATTTGGCATTTAGCGGAGCTTTTTATCCAAAGCCAGTGGTTAGTATCATTTTGTCAGGTTTTATTAAATTTCTCATAATTTGAACCAGAATCCAGTGGTTACTGGTTTGTTTAATTTGTATCTCAGCACTGTTACGTAATTGTGGTTCTCATAGATGATATTGATTTTCAGAAATGGAGTACCAAGATTGGTGAAAATTACAAGCCCTTCTGTAGATTAAAATATGAGAGTTATGATTGGCTAAGGTATTTGTCAGAAAGTTACATTCGTAATCAGTACAGTCATGACATGAACCTACATCAAATTATATTTTTGAGCCAAATAGATTTTAAAGATAAAAAAAAAGATATTGCGTATATGTGTGAGAATTTGAATCATGATCTTGCACAGTAAAAAAAAAAAAAAAAAAGTGTATACTTTATATACTTTAGTGTATAGTGAGCCACTCATGCTCCCTCGATAAATAAATAAATGAATAAACCTAAAAATGACCCATTGTAAAAAAAAAAAAAAAAAAAAAAAAAAAAAAAATCTGTTAAGCTTACGGGAAAAACGTCTCGGGTTATGACTATAACCCTGGTTCCCTGAGAAGGGAACGAGACACTGCGTCGATAAAATCGACTCTTTGGGGACGCTCCCTAAGCGTGCGCCTCTGAAGTATGAATGAAACTAATCCAATCCTGATTGGTGTTGCGTCGTGACGTAACATGTGACGGCATACCCGGAAGTATAAAAGTGACGCTGTCACAACACACACTAGCCTCGCGATGAAGCAAGACGCTCAAGGGTCTTTAAGGGGCGTGGCGACACGACGCAGTGTCTCGTTCCCTTCTCAGGGAACCAGGGTTATAGTCATAACCCGAGACGTTCCCTATCGAGGGAACTCAACACTGCGTCGATAAAATCGACTCTTTGGGGAACGAGTACCCACTAGGCCACGCACCGAACAGACCCGCCCCAGAGTGAAACTGATCAGGCACTAGCAAGGGCCGAGTACGTGTGCACCGGGCGTACTGGGAAGGTTGAGACTATAAACCTGACGAAAGTGTGTGGGGTAGCCCAACCGGCTGCATCACAGATGTTTTGTAGAGGTACTCCCGAAAGAAGGGCTCCAGAGGAAGCCCTGCCTCTAGTAGAGTGAGCCCTTAAGGCTAAAGGTGAAGGCAAGCCGCGTACCTTGTATGCCTCTGTAATGGTCTGGACAATCCAGTTACTTATAGTTTGCTTGGTTGCCGGGAGTCCCCTTCTCGGTGACCCAAAACACACTAACCACTGGTCCGACCTTCTCCAAGAAGCAGACTTCTGCAGGTATATACTTAAAGCTCTGACGGGCAGAGCAAATGAAGCCTCTTTTCTTCCGCCGACACATGAGGTGGAGGATGGAACGCCTGAAGGACTATAGAGCGAGCCATGTTGGAAGGAACCTTAGGCCCGTAGCCTCGACTCGGGTGCAGAAAAGCCTTTACTCTGCCAGGGGCAAACTCTAAGCAAGTTGGCGTTACCGCCAAGGCCTGGAGATTTCCCACCCTCTTCAGTGAGGTAATCGCTAAAAGAAGACCATCTTTAGTGTTAAGTCCTTAGGCGAAGCCGACCCTAAAGGTTCGAAGGGAGCCAGGGATAACCCTTCCAGAACTATTGCCAGGTCCCAGGCAGGAACCCTGGACCTGGTCACCGGCCTCATCCTCCAAGCACCACAGAGAAATCGAATGACCAACTGGTGCCTCCCCAGAGGTCCACCACCAACTGGCGTGTGGAAAGCCGAAATGGCAGCCACGTACACCTTAAGAGTGGACGGGGAGAGACCCGCAGAGAACAATTTTGAAGAAAGTCCAGAACTGAAGACACTGAGCAGTTTACTGGATCTAACTCTTGTCCTCTACACCAAGTGAGAAACACATTCCACTTAAGGCCATACAATCTCCGGTAAACGGAGCCCTAGAGCTAAGTATGGTTTCAACCACTCCCGCTGACAAACCAGCATTCAGGTACTGAACCCCCTCAGGGGCCAGACCCACAGTTTCCACAGGTCTGGGTTCGGGTGGAAAATTGTGCCCTCCGCCTGAGACAACAGATCCCTCCTCAGAGGAATCTGCCATGGCGGAGCTATGAGGAGTGATATTATGTCCGAGAACCATACTCGCGTCGGCCATCTTGGGGCAACCAGAAGTAGACTGATGCCCTCCTGACAGACCCTCTCCAGGACTCCCGGGATCAGAGCGATCGGAGGAAATGCATACAGGCGAAGCCTCGGCCAAGCCATGGCATCCAACCCCAGTGGGGCTGGATGTGAGAGGGAGAACCAAAGTGGACAGTGGGACGTCTCTCGAGACGCAAACAGATCCACTTCCATTGGTCCGAACCTCTCCCATATCAACTTCACCACCTCTGGATGAAGTCTCCATTCCCCGGGCCTCAGCCCCTGCCTCGACAGGACGTCTGCTCCCTGATTCTGAACCCCTGGAATATACATTGTTCTGATTGACCGTATCTTCCCCTGGGACCAAAGGATAATTTGATGCGCCAATTTGCACAGAGGGCGCGATCTGAGTCCCCCTTGTCGGTTCAGATAAGCCACCACAGACGTATTGTCCGTCCGTATTAGGACGTGGCGACCTTTGAGGTGTGGAAGGAAGCTCCTCAAAGCCCTGAACACAGCCATCATCTCCAGGCAATTTATATGCCAAGTGCGATGATGGTCCTGCCACAGACCCCTGGCAAAGCGGCCGTCCATGACCGCGCCCCAGCCAGTAAGGGAAGTGTCTGTCGAAACGGTTTCCCGGCGACATGACACCCCAACACTGGCCTTTGGGATAGGAACCAAGGTTTCTTCCATATTTGCAGAGAATGAAGGCACCTGCGCATTACTCTGATCATACGAAACGGACTCCCTCTGGGGGAGAACCCCTTGGTTTTCAACCACCACTGGAGAGGCCTCATGTGAAGGAGGCCCAAAGGAATAATGTTGGATGCCACTGCCATGAGGCCCAGCATCCTTTGAAAATGTTTCACAGTGATGGCCTGGCCCAGCTTCACCCTGGATACCGTCGCCAGAATTGACTCGACATGTGCAGGAGACATTCTTGCCTGCATTGTAGTTGAGTCCCACACGACTCCCAAAAAAGTCGTTGTCTGGGATGGTTCTAGCACACTCTTCTTGGAATTGAGTCTCAACCCCAATTTTTGAATATGGCCAAGGACGACATCTCGATGCCGAACCGCCATCGACTCCCTTGAAGTCTGAGTGGAGCAAGGGCTACGTCCATACATTTGGTGAATGTGCGGGGAGAGAGTGCTAGGCCGAACAGAAGAACCCGATACTGGTAAGCTTCGCCCCCGAAAGCGAACCTCGGGTACCTCTTGTGACATGGAAGGATGGAAATGTGAAAATAGACGTCTTTTAGATCTATCGTGACAAACCAGTCCTCGGACCTGATTTGACTCACAATTGCTGGAATGGTCACATTTTGAACTTGAACCACCTCAGAGATTGGTTCAACATCCCGAGATCTAAAATTGGCCTAAACCCCCCATCCTTTTTTGGAACTATAAAGTACCGGCTGTAAAATCCGGACTCCCTGTTTACCGGAAGAACACGTTGTATGGCTCCTTCAACAGCAGAGTCTGTACTTCCTGTTCCAGCACCTGAGCCTGCTCTGGGACTACTGTAGTGTGCACTACCCCAGAAAAACTTGGGGGGGCGGTGCGCGAACTGCAGCCTGTACCCTGCTTTTATTATTTGCAGGACCCATGCAGATATGTTGGGAAGAAATTTCCACTCCTCTATAAAATCTACTAAGGGTACCAGCCTCTCGGGGCTGGCCTCTGGTGTTTTCACAATAACTTTCTCGACTACCCGAAGCGGAATACCGGCAGGCTGTAGTCGATCTAGTCCCTGTGACCATAACCGATGTTTTAAGATCGTATTTTCGCTGGAAGTTGACGCGGCCCGAAACGCTGCTAACGGCGGGCATGCATCTTTTCCTCGAGGGCCCCGCTGCGAGAACAACCTCGGTTGACTCACTGCGGAGGGGGCGGCCCTTTGAATATTTTTTCTATCTTTTTTTAAAAATATTCAGGACCCATATAGATATTTTGGAAGGCGTTGCCATTCTACAAAATCTACTAAGGGAACCAGCCCCTCGAGACCGGTCTCGAACACTATTCTCGACTTCCTGAAGCGGGTGACCGGCAGGAAAAAGTCGAAAAAATTTCTAAAAACCATAGTCGGTGCCCGGTTGCAAGCCCTTGGGACGAATGCCACGGTGTGCATTCGCTGGAAATTGATGTAGCCCGAAACGTTCAAAACGGCGGGACAACACACACACACATATATATATATATATATATATATATATATATATATATATATATATATATATTTCTTTATCATTATTTATTTACTCATTTATGAACCTGTCGACGATTGAAGTTACAGCGTCGGAGAACAGGCCAGTTTGCTTTATTGCAAAATAAACTCGTTATATATAAATATATATATTTGAGTCACTGAGGTTTCTGTATTGCAATGCAGACCTTAAATCTGCGCGCTGCCTCGACAAACGCGAGATCTCAGCCACAGAATCTTTATTCCCACTATAGATTCTACATTGCAATGCAGACCCTAAATCTACGCGCTGCCTCGGCAAACGCGAGATCTCAGTCACAGAATCTTTTTTTTTGCAGAGTAGACTCGTAACGCTGCCTCGGCAAACGCAAGATCCGAGCCACTACAGATTATGTATTGCAATGCAGTGCAATAATTTTAGAACACTGGGTCTTAAGACACGGGACGAATGCGGTTCATCCCACGATCTCGTGATGTTTTTGTGGAGATCGGGGAAAAACGGCAAACTCCGGCGCTGAGGCTGTGACTCGCGCCGCATGAAACGCTCATCCAATTTACTTTGAACTTGCGTTACCTGCTCATCTTGTGGCCAGCTGATGTTAAATCTGGCCACGGCACGAGTCACAACCTCACCAGTCCCTCATATACTTGGCCGTGAACTGGCGCGCCTAAGCCACGGTCATCCGCATCGATACTGAGCACGTCTACTTCCTCGGAAGCGGAGAGCTCGAGTATCGGAACCTGATCGTGGTCAGAAGAAGCCGCGGCGCGGACTTCTGCACCACTCACAGGGGCTACGAGATCATCAGACGATGAATGAGAAAGTGCCTCAGCAGTCTCATTCTCGTCTGCAAGATCCCGCTGCGAACCCCACGATCTCAGTCGCCGCGCCGCCTCAACGGACGCGGGACCAGAACCGTGGGGAACGCGAGCCTGACCGCGCTCATCAAAGCACACCAACCGGGAGTGCAGCACTCTAATAGGCATCTGCATCACAGTCTGCACAAGCAGCTCCCTCGAGAGCTGCCCGTGCATGCTGCACTCCCAAACAATCCAACACAGTATGTGCGTCTCTTAAATTGTTCACAGGCCATTCTTTCCTATATATATATAGACAAACAACACCAAATAAGACAGACAGTTTCAACATAGAGCGCTTGCTGAAGAGCGAAAGCTAGTGTGTGTTGTGACAGCGTCACTTTTATACTTCCGGGTATGCCGTCACATGTTACGTCACGACGCAACACCAATCAGGATTGGATTAGTTTCATTCATACTTCAGAGGCGCACGCTTAGGGAGCGTCCCCAAAGAGTCGATTTTATCGACGCAGTGTTGAGTTCCCTCGATAGGGAACTGGCAGCTGTGGTTACCAGAGCTTTCCTGTTAAAAATACGGTAACAACATATATATATATATATATATATAAAATCACAGTTGTTTACCGTATATGGTTAACCAATTAACAGTGTTTCACTGTAGCGTTTTTACAGTCTTTTACTGTTCAAATCACCATCATTTTTATGAAAGAATGTCTTCTATGTGCAAGCATTTTCGGTGTGAATCGATAACAATGAATGCAGTGCTATTCTATTGACATTAGTGATATTACGTACAGTGCATAAACACACTGGTAGTCCCATTTAACTCTTAGACCTTCAAATTGCTCAGCAATCTCCCATAAAAATGCACAGTAAATGGTGGCATCAGCTCTTTCTATGGTTCAGTGTCCAATTATTCAATTTTAAGATGAACTCTGTCATGGAATGCAGTAATTATAGTCCAATAGCTGCAAATGCCACATGATGAGAAGTTAAATAATAGCCTTGGACGCACAGTAACCTTTGTGAAGACATTATCTGGGTAATATGCCACATGACAACAGAGGCAGGAACATGTTATTGTACGGCCGTGGAAAACCCAGAGGCTCTTGAAAAAATGAGAACAGAAAGGAAAGGAGATTCTTCTGACCTCTATTGTAAGTTAGCATCATGCATGCGACTTTCATTGTGCTATGGGACTAAGATTGACTTGAATTAGTGAAAGTCAAATATTAAATAAGGCCTACATGCTTTGAATGAAAGAACGAACGAATGTACAATGAAAATGAAATAGATTTTAGAAATGGGAAAACAGAGTTATGATTTAAAGTATTTTTTTAATTACATTTAGTTAGACTGTGTTTACTCAAAGCATACAGCTACACCATTGACTGATTAAGCACATATTAATTTTAGACTGATAGGTAAAATGTGATTTAATCAATAAACTGCAATAACTATATTACAATTAGTCAACTTTAGTTTTTAAAATTATATTTTAAAGGTCAAGCAATTCCGAAGTCAGCAGTGGTCTGTTCCTAAATAAAACTCCAGCTGGAACTGGCCTGAAGGTTTCATAATTCATAGTGAATCCAAAAGCCTTTCACTGCAACACAGTTTATCCATTTACATTTATAAGCGAGGGGTTAGACTTGTCATCCCTCACATTAAGAATGGACCTGTCATATGAATCCTCAAAATCAGTGCTTTTCACTTTATGGTTGGATCTTCAATGATTTAACTGGGCAGCGTGGGATGGTTAAGGGGAAGCCTGCTTACAAAATCTTGATATGTAATCTACTTCTAACCTACTTTCTTTGTAAGCAAACAACAACAAATAAATTAAATTTAGGAACTGAATGGATAAAATAAGGACAAGGGATATGGTGCATGGGAATCAAACATAACATAGTGGACTTTATGGGAACGAGATGTGTGAGACATCTCTCAAGGGATATTAGTCATCTTCACTTTGTTTTATAAAATCACAATAACAAGATTATGACCAAAAAAAGACTGTCCTATAGGAATAAACCATAATCAGATACATAGTACCTATTTTAACCCTTAAATGCATGAATGTTATCTAACACAGATGGATCTCTACCTGTTGTCTCTACCAGGTCACTCATTATCAATCACGCCACTGGCCTCGCACCATTCTCTCACAGCCCTATGTGAGGGGCGATGGGGGCATGGGGCGAGCGGGAAGAGGCCGAGGGCCACGACTGAATAGCAAGAGGTTGGTGGCATGATCGATAATGAGGGACACCTGTGCGACGCACCTGTCTCGTGTCACTCACGGAGGAGGAGGAACCACGGTGAAAGACGAGAGAGGCCAAGCCTGGGTTTTATTTGATATTTTGTTTTATTATGTGTGGCGACAGTCGACCATGAGGGACTGCCGTCTTTACTTTCATTTTTGTATTTGTTCATTTATCATTAAACATCTTTGAATGTTCGCCTTCACTGTCCTTATGAGAGCTCATTTCCCATTACATTCAGTATCTGGTTCATATTCACAATCTCAAACATGTTCTCAAATCTATACTTTTCAACACCTTCAAAATCAATATTTTGATCACTGACAGCTTCTACACCAGATACACCATCAAGTGACATTAAGAACACTTGTTCATTTTCTCATTAATCCAATTATCTAATCAACCAATTACATGGCAGTTGCTTCAATGCCTTTAAGGGTTGTGGTCCTGGTCAAGACAATGTCCTGAACTCCAAACTGAATGCCAGAATGAATGAATAAAGCAAATTTGAGCATGGCATGGTTGTTGGTGCCAGATTTTCACGCACAACCATTTCTAGGGTTTACAAAGAATGGTGTCAAAAGGGAAATCCAGTATGCAGCAGTCCTGTAGGCGGAAATGCCTTGTTGATACTAGAGGTCAGAGGAGAATGGGCCGACTGGTTCAAGCTGAGAGAAGAGCAACTTTGACTGAAATAACCACTCGTTACAACCGAGGTATGCAGCAAAGCATTTGTGAAGCCACAACACGCACAACCTTGAGGCAGATGGGCTACAGCAGAAGACCCCACCGGGTACCACTCATCTCCACTACAAATAGAAAAAAGAGGCTACAATTTGCAAGAGCTCACCAAAATTGGACAGTTGAAGACTGGAAAAATGTTCCCTGGTCTGATGAGTCTCGATTTCTGTTGAGACATTTAGATGATAAGAGTCAGAATTTGGCAGTGTTGTACCTGGACACGTTTAATGAACGATAGTTCATGAACGCAATCATATTTTGGGTGAACGTGAACTGAACGTACTGTATTACTGGCTGATGAACGTTACTGTGAACGCGTTCATTCTGGTGTCTGTGAACGCACGCTCTCTGTTTGACTTCGTACAATAGGGTGCCAGATTTCTATACAGCCTTCCAGGCGAAACCTGGCAAAAACACATGTAAACAGGCCTTAATATGTACTGAAAAACACCCAATCTGGCAATCGGGCGGCAGTGGCTCAGTGGTTCATGTAGGTTGTCTACAAACCAAAAGGTTGGTGGTTCAATCCCTGGTTCCACCTGACCAAGTGTTGAGGTGTCCATTAGCAAGACACCTAACCCCAGCTGCTCCCGACGAGCTGGATGGCGACATTTTAAAATGTGTGAACTGAACTTTGAACTAGTTCATGTAGAAAGTGAATATTCCCAACACTGGAATTTGGCATTACACACTTTAGGCCCCTTAGTGCCAATTGGGCATCGTAATTGCCACGGCCTACCTGAGCATTGTGTCTGACCATGTCCATCCCTTTATGGCCACCATGTACCCATCCTCTGATGGCTACTTCCAGCAGGACAATGTCACAAAGCTCGAATCATTTCAAATTGGTTTCTTGAACATGACTATGAGTTCACTGTACTAAAATGGCCCCCACAGTCACCAGATCTCAACCCAATAGAGCATCTTTGGGATGTGATGACACGGGAGATTCATGCCCTGGATGTGGATCCCACAAATATCCATCAACTGCAAGATGCTGTCCAAACAATATGGGCCAACATTTCTAAAGACTGCTTTCAGCACCTTGCTGAATCAGTGCCATGTAGAATTAAGGCCACGTACAATCATGATTCTCAATGCTACGTATTATTTATTTATTTATTTATTAAGCATTGAAATGTGAACGCACATGCAATGTAAATAATAAATATGTAAATATATTTTACAATTGTAAACAAAACAGGACCTTTATAAGATATCAGTATGGGAAAATGACATAATGCCACTTGCACACAAATGTCCCATCAGCACTAAAGTTCAAAATGACTTGACATGAAGGCTGCAACACAAGCAAGAGGTCCACAGCGAGGGGTTCACAATTACTGGAACTGGCCTGTACAAAATAAGCAACAAACTGGAAAGCACATTAAGTGAGGACCATAACTTTGTTTTCTTCCTCCAGTTTTCCAATGCTTTGATTCCTGATATGAAAACATTAATCTAAACCCCTTGCACTGACCCATACATTATTAGTTTGTCTAACATCACTTTGAATTTAATCAGACATTCAACACAGATCTCATTGGAAGTTGCCACTCATTGAATGTGACAATAGAGGAACACTAGCGGGCCAGCATAACACAGTCGAGCCATTGAGGACTGCGGTGACCTGTTCACTGTAAAGGAAGCAGTGTGGGTAATTTCCAAGGCAAACGCTCTTCGACCTGTTCAGTGTCCTCATAGGCTGGACTGTAATGGCTACAACAGGGGCCTAATTTTGTTGTCATCCCCAGGAAGTCAGCAGCCGAAAAAACAACAACAACTAGGACCCTTGTCAGTGGTGAGGACACTTGGACTGCTATTATTAATAGAGTTGCCATGACAGTGAACAGACCAGGCCCTTGTATAGCCGTTTTTATTCCACAGCCCCCTCCAAAGCTTATGAAATATGCAGAATCCAAACAGAGGTGGGGTTGATGTGCTTCCACCTCTACTAACCACTACATGTCCATGGCTATTACTTATTTATAAGATGTACAGAATAAGTGCCAAAATGGCCCTTCATCTTTTCCACTCCTCTTCACACGATATAAAGCACTTCTGTAGCCCAATGTTTACATAAAACCCTCTGCAAAAGATATAACACAGAGGAGAAAAGGGTTGAAATTAGTTAACAGAGTCCAGAGCGAGGGCGAGGGCGCAATGACAGTGAGAAGTGTTTAGAAGACTCTCAAGTTTCTATACTAATTTAGTCTAGCTATCCGAGCAAAAGTGAATAATGATGATTTCCTTTCTCCACCATAGCAATCCAAAATACATAGGTTTCTACACATCTCACACCAGGTCTGCAAAAACATAAGCTCTGTATGAACTAATAATGACGTTAGTAAGTGTTTGATAGCAAGTTGGTGAAGATTTTTAGTAATAGAAATAGAATTTATTAATACGTAACAAAACGTATGTGCTAGAATCAACCAACATAGGTCCTGTTTAAAATGGCAAACTTACTGAGAATTTGCAATCACATTCACAATAGAACAGAACTAGCGACAGATCTATATTTTCATAGTGTGACGTACATCCAAACGAAATGGATAACTGAAAAAAAAAACACCTATGGAAGTGGCAATAATAATCCTTCCAATTATAATAAGATGACACGTTTTATTCATATCAGATACACATTGTGTAAGTAGCTTAACATTTGACCCTATTCTTCTCCCAGTTCACCAGCCACTTATTTTACAGCCCATTCTCACCCCCAAGGCGTCACCTAACTGACGCCTTGGGAGCATTTTGACCATGCTTCAATATTTGACGCTTTAGGCGTCCTTTAGCGTCAGTTAGATGACGCCGTAGGATCGCGTCATGTAAGTGATGCTAAAGGGCGCCTAAAACGTCAAATATTGAAGCATGGTCAAAGGTGACGCCTTGGGGTGAGAATGTGTTGCATTTTAATGTATTTCATGAGAAATGGAGGAATTGTCATTGTAAATCCAACAGATCCGATTCTCTGATCTGTAAAACAAACTAAAATGGCACCACCCATTGTGCATACAGCTCAACTAATGCAATCGTTATAAAGATATTTAAACAACAAAACCCATCCACTTGCACATATTTGACAATCGAATTATCAGTGTTTCATGCTTTAGCTAATACATTTGTGAATATTTTTAATGAAAAAGGAAAAATTCCATAAAAGCAGATCCTCATCAAAGTCCTTTCAGGCAAGTCATGCCACTCAGCCGCCATCTTGGCAACACCGCCGGGCAGCTATTTCGGACTTAACAAGACCAGGCTCCTATCTAAATGAATGGGCAGAAAGTCAGAACTGCACTTTCACTGGTCACCGGGACATAAAAACTGCATGTATAGAAACAGCAGTAAAATATAATAAAAATCGCTGAAAAAGTTTGATGACTTTGCCCTAAAATAACGTTTAAAACACCGTTTTCCCACAGGTTATACTTTTACTGCGCATGTGCAAGGGTTCTCTCGCTCTCTGTCACACGCGCGTTGCACAGTTTGAAACACAGTATGTGCGCGCTCTTGCTCGATCGCTCTAGATTCCGGGAGATTTTAACTAATTTGCAGGCATCAGGGAGCCTCTATCAATCTGCAGGAGACACCCGGAACTTCTGGGAGATTTGGGATGTCTGATATTTACTCAACGCACACATACACTGCATATCAAATCTGCCGCCTTTTCAAACAGTAATGTATTTAAATGTTTCCCAGCTTGACCGTTAAAAGCAGACGATTGGCTGTCAAGCGGGAGGGGCGGGGCATTTGCATACAACCGCCATCTTTGGTGTTACGGGTTTTCCCTATACATTTGTATTAAGGATTGAGGAAGTGGCATGTCTCTATATAAATATATCTCTATATCTCTATATATGTCTCTATATATCTCTGTCCTGATTCATTCAGCACTGTTGCGGTTGTACTGTGTCACGTGACAAGCAATGACGCGTCACCATGGAAACATTAAAGTGGCAAGTTCTAAATAACGGTCGCCTTGAAAAACTCACACTGGGGGGGGTCAGTTAGAATATTTTAAACTTACGTGTGAAAGGGTTAACGTGTTAAGAGTTAACGTGTGAAAGTTGAACAATGCGTGCTGATCCAGACTACAAAACAATATCTGGTCAGAGGTTAGTGGTGGCAATCACAGGTGGAAAAATAACCCGTTGATCAAAATCAGCCAGCATCTTCCAGTTGTCCTGGGCGAGAATTGGTTTTAACACGTTTTCTTGGTGGTTGCCCAGGCAGAGGAATATTGTCTTTTGTATGTAATGTTTTGCTAGAACAGGTGGCAACTTATTGGTCATGTTACGGTTGCCTTCCACAACTAAAGGAAGCATTGCAGTACTTGGTCATGGCACCAAGTAAACTGACCTTGGCTAAGAGCCACCTTACATCCTGTCAAAATGTGCATTAATGTGGCAGGTGATGAACACAAAGGACAAGAGGGATTTTCTCCTACCCAGACGTTTAGGTTCTACGGTGATGGGAGAACATCATATGTTGACATAATAAGGAAACTGATCCTACTCTCTTCCATTGACCAAAGGTCTTGCCAGCCCATCTTACATTGTTCCACACTCCCCCATCTTATCCACTCACCCTGCTTGGCCTGGGAAATCTTCTTTATACACCTCATCCTCTCCTCCTGCTTTCGCACCTTGTTGACGACCAGCTTCCTCCTTTGAGCTGGGCCTGCCCCATGGAGCTAAACTGAGCCCAAAACCCCCCTCTTACATGCTGTACCTGTCCAATGATATCACCAATTTGAAGGGCAGCCTTTGACCACGTTCTACCATTTTTTTACACAGGTTCTGCCTACCTTACACATTTGTCGCGTGACTCTACTAAGGTTATTTCCAGCCTGACCATGGCACACTTAAATTCCTCGGTTATCAGTTTATCCACTGTTGTCAAAGAAAAGTCATACACAGTCAGTGGCCACAGCAACCTCGGCAGTAGACCAAACTGAAAGAACCAGAGTTTTAGCTTGCCTGGTAGAGCACAGCTGTTTATGCTCTTCAACCCTTCCACTGCTTGCCGTCTAACTTCTCCAACTCGAACTGTGTCCTTTAGATCCCCATCGTACCATCTCCCAAAACTCTTCACTGGGTTCTCAGAAACTTGGTATTGCCTCATGCACCATTAATGAAGAATCTACTACCTTTCCTTTAACTATCGAGACGCTCCTTGATTTAGAGGGCTTAAATTGCATTCATGCCCATTAAATATTATCGGTTAACTTACCCAATAACTGATTAATGCAGGCTACTGTTGTAGTCATGGTTGTCATATCATCCCAATGATGTTGGAGGTTGGGTGGGGTGTCATTATATTTTAAGTTGTACATTAGGGTGGTGGTATTGCACTCCAAGGTGGTGGTATTGCATCTCAAATCTGGTTGCCACCCATCATAAAACTACCCATAAAACTAATCATATCACAGGAGAAGAAAGAGGAATACTTTAATCGCACCTTGAAAAAAAGTTTGCTTGCCAGTGTGGGAGCTATTTGGAATCTGTAACTCTCTCTCAGCCTCCCTACACTCACTTTCTGAGTAAGATTCATTGGTCAAAAAATAAATAAATTCAGTAAAATTATAAAGGTAAAGATTATCCTATGTTCCTTAAGTCATATGACTAGTTTGTTCAATTTGTTTAGTGGAAGCAGCATGTTGCCATAAATAGTATTGTCTCTGCTGTTGCTACATGTGCCGGAAGTTGTGATTCTTACTTTCCTATTGTGACATATCCAAGTGAAATGGCTTCTCAAACAAGAAACATCTCAACATCTCAGTTAAATGTACATTAACTACAATTAACTGAGATTCGAGATGTACAATAGAGTGTGAGACCACAGTTTGATACCACCAGTTTCACTTACCCAGATAAGAAGACTAATGAAATTGTCATGGATGATGGCAGATATTGGAAATTATCTGACTGCTAAATGCTGCGACTGACCAATCAGATTCAAATATTCCAGTGAGCCGTGTAATAAAAAAAATGGCTAAGCAATGATATTTCTATCAAAGGCCCTTTAATCGGCTCAGAGATTCTGTAAAACCCTAAGTTGAGCATTTTACTGCAATGTAGGTCAGCGTTTCCCTGCCACTCTCTTCGTATCTCTTTCAACATCAATCGAGTCTCTCCAACAGCCACTGATGAGTTCCAGCATTACGAGAGAGACACGCTGATAGAAGCCTTGCCAGGAAGACCTCAAACGGATAACCACCAGGCTACAGTCCACGAGCCCTGCCACCGTCTCAATGCCAGGCCTCCTTCTATGCCATACACAGAGCAGCTGCCCTCAAGACTCAAAGACAGGGAGGAGGCAACTCTTGTCCTCTTATTCACCATCTGTCTGCAGGAGGGCTTGGGTGGTGTGGTGTCTGCCAGAGGAAGCGTAGGCCACCTCAACATTTGAAAGAGCCAAGGAGCGGACCCTTAAATCACTGTCGCAGCTTCTACCTCTGTGATTGATCAGCTTCATTTAGCAAGAGCAGCCAACACACAGGGAGGGCTTGTCCCAATGTACATCTACCCGAATCTGGAACTCAGTACAAGGCAAACACAGAGACACTAACAGCTGCAGCAGCAATGGGGTTTCCCCATCAAACACTCATTATCACTCACTTAGATGACTTTTGGCCAACACAGACACAGCAACGGGTTGGGAATTTTGTTACGTTTTGACTTTTTAACAGCAGCTACTTTATTTATTTATTCATTCATTTGTTTATTTTAATATACTTCATATTACATGGCTCTCTGGAAATGTTGAGTCTAACTAATCAATTGCAACATTCAGCTGTCAGATGTTTCTTAATATTGGCTGTTGTCATCCATGGCAACATATCAATCCGCTCATCCGGGCAACAGAAACGCGATACTTTGATGACTGATCCCACGGACTTTATCTCGTTTCATAAAACCACAAATGGCGCCATTGTGATATCGAGATATGGCTTAGTGTGTGATTATCAAATCGTGAAAGCCGTGGGGTTCTAAGTAAATAGCGACACTGTGTCAGTTTTTGACCCATTCAGTGGATATAAAATAATAACTATGACAAAGTGCACATTGAGAGATTCTAAACACTTAAACTGCCAGGGGTCATTGTTTACCTGAAACCACCAGCGATGTAAAATTTACCCATGGACATGACTGCTGTCTTGATATGGCTATAAAACGTATTAATGTCACGGTATTATGCCACTGTCTTCACAAAGTAATGACTAGAGTCATGAAATGCTTATTTATAGCCATCAGCCATGTTCAACAGATGACCCGTCGATGCTGAGCCGACCCAGGACACATCACTCACCCCTGATATTTCCCCACCATCACTCATGGCATTCAGTGTCTCTAATACCGGTTTGGCATCCATAAATCGACTTCTTTTATCCATTGTGACTAAAGCTGGTTACTTCTATCTCAGTGGGTGAACATAGTAACATAGAACGTTAAAACATAAGTGGTGTGAAAATGACACAATAAAGGCATTATATAGGTAAATTTGACCTGCTACACTTATAGGTATAAATGCCACGTTTTTTTTTTTTTGTTTTGGTTTTTTTTCTAAACCATTTTTAATAACAGGCTGTTGCAACCATAAAATACAACCTTTTTATTCTGACAGTTTATGTTTTGTATTAAAATTAGTTTCAGAATAGAACATCAGAATGAACTTTTAACATTCAACTTAAAACAATTTAACTGCACTGACTATGTAGGCTACAATTTAAATTTGTTTATTGTGAAATAACTCGAACATATGATGTTTTTCTGTCTTCTGTTAGCCATTGTTCCCTTTTAGTCGAAAACGTCAGACAGACTACATCCTCCGTTACCTCTTTCAGGGAACGGTGAGTTGCAGACGCAACCAGGACGTTCTGGACAGCGTTTCCTAAAAGCAACAATGGTTCCTTATGATACTTTTGGGAAACGCAGCCTTGTTTAAATGCAAGTCAGTCATTTGAATATTAACCAAAAAAAGTCAATAGCACAATACAATGAGGTCCCTTTAGTTAACATTAGTTAATACATGAACTAATATATGAACAATTAATAAACAATGATAAATACATTAGTTTGAATATTTATTAATCTATGTTAATGTTAGTTCTATAGAGTGCCGAAGTTACGACGTCACTTTGTAGGCCAAAACGCTGAAGTGAGTCAGCATTTTAGCACTTCCGGTTCCCTTGCCCTAAAGTCTATTGGTTTTTGAATGGGTTTTTGCTAAATCGCCTGAAATAAAGGTCTATGGATAACAAAGCCTCTAAATATTTTCACGTTTTGATCTATGACATAGAACACACAGTTATAACCTGCTTGTGGTTTTTTAAACTTTATTGTGTCTGCTTGTGTTTTTTTAAAAAAAACTTTAAATGGGCTTCAAAATGTATACATTTTGGATCAACTTGTAAAAATGATCTTGATAGACAAAACATGTAAGGGTCACAACTCTTTGGTGAACACAGATCTTATTTTTTGAGATTTTCCAAAAGTCTATGGGGAAAATGCATAGCTTTTTGATCGAGGAAACCCATGCAACACTAGCTTCTGAGTTGTCCTACAAAGTGACGTCATAACTTTGGCACTCTATTGTGTCTATTGTCTACTTTTCCTCTATTTGCATGTGTTTTTTTTTCAGTTGCAGTGCATTGAGGTGTCTCAGTCACATATACATTATGTATATGTAGCCTATATAAAAAAGAGCAAATTTATGAAAACATCTTAGTTTGACAACACATGTGCTGCAAATCCTCAGAACACCAAATAAAGAAAAATGCTGCAACAACACACATACGATCAGGATGTTAAAATACACACACACAAAAAAAAAAAAAAAAAAAAAAAAAAACATTGTAGAATTTGAACAATAAGCATGTCCCAGCCAGATTTGTCACAGGTTTGTCCGGGTCTCTTTTGAAACATTTCCGTTGTGGTCTGTGCTATTTGCATCGCGTTTCTGTATTATGTTGTGTTGTTGTGTATGTGTTTTCAAACTGTGAAAGATGTTTCATTAATTTGCTGGTGTTTTTTTTTTTTTTTTCTATTTGCATGTTTTCTTAAGTTGCAGTATGTTGACCTCACTTCAATTTTAGTTTATGTTAACTAACGGTAACAAAAGTGTTACCACACTGTGGCATTAGCGAAACATTATGTGCTGACCAATGGCAGACAAAGGGAAAATATGGGAAATCTGTTTAAAAGCAGTAACTAATTTTGCAAATATGTTTGGATGCTAACCGCACAGAAACGACTTCTTCTGTATTCTTAAAAGTAATCCCTTTAACATCTTTTTTTTTTTTGCCATTTCAATCAGCTTAAAGTTTAATATTCTTCTCTAACCACTACGAACAATGACTTTTTTCTAAATTCATAAAACAGATATCTTCATATT
Organism: Cyprinella venusta; assembly: GCA_038021265.1. NCBI lineage: Eukaryota > Metazoa > Chordata > Actinopteri > Cypriniformes > Leuciscidae > Cyprinella > Cyprinella venusta. The sequence goes on along the minus strand of CM075865.1, from coordinate 24,089,219 downwards.
CCGTAATCTTTTGTGAACAACCCAGTCCCATTTCAACTTTCCTTACTGGAAGAACAGACATAAAACAGCATTAAAAGACATACAGTATATCATTTATTTTTACATTTATGACTGGCTTTTGGTCTCGTTGAGTCATCGATGTGTAGAGATCACATTGGCATGCCCGACCGAGCAGGAATGAGCTCCCTAAAGAGAGTTCACGGCCGAGGGCCTCCATATACACTTTTCATTTTGACTTCTCTGTACCCTCTTTTAACAAGCTCATGGTTATTCTTTGGGATTTACCCACCGGCATGCCTTCAGCTTTTCCGTTACCAAACGGGGACACTAACCACATCCATAGTTTGTCATTTTTACTCTTTGTAAGGCAGCTAAAGAGAAATCAGCGCTCAGGCTGCTCAGTTTCAACATGCCAAATACATATCATCTGTGGCAAGTCATCTCATGATTTACAGTAACAAGAATAGAGTTCAATTCTGGTTTAGAGGGAAACTGGGATGAGTTCATTCCTAACAGATGAGTATGATCTTACCAAGTGAAACAAAATAAACGCCTTGATTAAAGAAATAGTCATTTGCATAGAAATGGCCAATTACCAGCTGCAGCTCATCTGTAAGGGCAGGTGAGGCAATTCCCTACCAAAATTCCCATTCTGCAACAACAATTTTGGATAGTTGTAAAGTGAGCCGGATGTAATAAAAATTAAAGGAGAACTCCGGCGAACAATGATCCTTTTGTCTAATAAAACATCGGTACCTAGTCAATCGTTCTCTGAGGTTTGTTTTCATGATAATCGAATGTAAAGAGTTTTATCTCTAAAAACTGTTTAGCGTATAATGCTAGTACTGGGGGCATTGATTAACTAAAAAGAAATCGCTAGTTTGTACCACTAACAAGGCTCAAAATAGCCCCACACTAACACAGTAACATAACGAGGCTCCATACATGCAATACGAAGCATTGAGAAATACAGACCGTTTAATAAGAAGATACTTTATGAAGCCATTTCACTTCATGTATACACAGCAGGAGCCATCTTATGAAATAGTCTCGATAAGTCGATCCCCGAACGCCGTTCATACAGTTCAGAAGTTCGTTGAACTTCATACAGTTCAGCTCACTCAACACGACGTGTATTTGACTTATCGAGACTATTTCCTAAGATGGCTTCTGTCTGTATACGCGAAGTGAACTGTCTTCATAAAGTATCTTTTTATTAAACAGTCTGTACACTTACAAAGTTCTCAATGCTTCACTTTGCATGTATGGAGCCTCATTATGTTACTGCGTTAGTGTGGGGCTATTTGAGCCTTGTTAGTGGTATAATCCAGCGATTTCTTTTTACTTAGTCAATGCCCCCATTACTAGCATTATACGCTAAACAGTTTTTAGGGATAAAACTCTTTACATTCGATTATCATGAAAACAAATCTCAGAGAACGATTGACTGGGTACCGATGTTTTATTAGACCAAAGGTTCATTGTTCGCCAGAGTTCTCCTTTAAGCGCATGGATCCGCCAGGAATGTATCATGATACGAAGCAGGTCACCTGGTCTCAGAGCCCTCCCAAGCTCTACAGTGCCCCACAAAATTTAAATTATGTAAATTATGTGGTGAAAAATGGAATGGCAGCGCTCTCTAATTGAGAGGCATTGGGGCAGATTTCAGACTGCCCCGCTTTTTTCACATTACCTCATGTAAAACTCGCTCCAGACCAAGACGACATCAGTGCGCTTCAGCTATGTGTCTGTATCAGGTCAGTAATAGTTGGCATGACTTTGGTTTCCTAACAGGAATTCCTACGCAACTTGCAACATTCCAGAACAACATTCTGAGGCAATCAACACTAAGGCAAGTCTAAAATGGCAGTCTATGTGTTTGTCGTACTAAAGTATGTCAATTATCATTAAAATGTTTATCATAAACTAGCGCTAAGATCCAGAATCTGCCCTACCTAAATTTACTGACAAATAAACTAGCATTGCTATATCTTCAATATAGCTGTCATTAAAATAGGATTTGTTCTGTCAAAAACAAAGTGGAAAAATGTAAAAGGCGAACCATTTTACAAGAATAACTCATAAGCCTGTACGTGCAAGTGCCTGATTAAACAGGTGGCCCAAAACTTTAATGTATCACAGCAGCATTGCTAATTATGACTGGCTTAAGATGACAGTTCTTTTTCTAGCTGCCAGTGAAAAGTGTGTCAGTGTTTTTCAAATAGTTTTAGTCATCTCTCAGAATGTGACATGCCCATCAGGATTTGAGTTTTAGATGGTCTTCAAGTTGAATGAACGCAAACAAAGCAACGAGGAATTAGTTGATGCTAGGCATCTCTCCAGCTAAGGTTTACGTTCTCTTTAATGCTGTCTTTAACAGATACGATTACACGAGTATGTCTCACATGTGTTTGTCTAACTCCACATTTGGCTGAACGCATTTATCCATCTTGACAAGCACATAATGTGGGCATGGCTCGCTCATATGACGAATAAGCGAGAAGACAGAGAAAAGCAGAACTTCTGGAAGTTAAGACAACACTTTCAGCTGTTTTTCTTCTCTCTCTCTCTCTCTCTCTCTCTCTCTCTCTCTCTCTCTCTCTCCCTCTCTCTCCCCTCTCTCTCTCTCTCTCTCTCTCTCTCTCTCTCTCTCACTGACAATGTACCCACCCCCAAAAGACACTGAAAGATTGTGGTAATCCTTTCAAAATTACATTAGCAACAGCCTTCATCTCTCCCCCTCTCTTTGAGTAGGTGGCATGAATATGAGCCAAATAACTGAAGACAGTGTGGTGCTGAGAACACATCGGTGGAGACACAGCATTCTGGATGTAATTTAAATATGCTTCTACATGAAAGGTACAGATATGGATGGGACCCAAAGGCTTGTTGAGAATGAGGTCCGGCTGTGGCCTCAGTGCACTTCAAAAATCCAAATAAAAAACTAACTTTATCTTAGGTGTCTTTGATTACTATGTAATAAAATTTAACCCTAAAGCAGGCAACATGTCTCACGAGATACATAGTTTTTATTGTATTTTTGGGGGTAAAAGAAAGATTTTTTTCATCAGTTCTTTTATCACTTATGACAGCTTGGTCTGTCTTGAGTATGCTGGTCACATGATTTGAATTTTTTGTGATCAAGTAGTCAGCCTGGCCTAAATCAAAAAAAAAAAAAAAAGAATACTGGTAACATTACTTGAGAACATTGTCTTAAGATGCTGAAGGAGAAAATTAAGTAATATGTTGTTCATGTTGTTATTTAGCACGTTTTGAATGTATGTGTCCCCTGAGACACGTTGCCTGTTTAGGGTATAAAAAAGGGATTAAACTAGCTTTTAAAATGCACTATTCAAACTAAAATGATTGTAAATCAAGATTGCTTTGGAATATAGACCTAATTTAGACCTAAAATTAAAATATGAAAAAGTTAAGGAAGTTTAAAACTTACATTAAATCAAATATACTGTACTTTACTGTACTATTTTTCTTTTGTATAAAATATGTATTTTACAAAATATTTTTTTCCTATAAAATTACTTATAACCAAAGCCATATATCTAACCAAGTTGTGTTCCAAATTTGAAGTTGATACCACAAAAATTGAAGTTCATGAGATTTTGTTTAGGCATAATACCAGAAATGGCCACCGGGTGACTTACATTCCATTGAATTTAATTGTATGCATTCTGCCTTAACAAATTAATAAACTTCTGTCCAAATATCACTTCTGTCACAAAATATTAAACCTTGAGGCTCAGACCTTTCTGACAATGTGTTTTGTCAAGATTAAAAAAGGTTTTTGATCATAAATCATGAAACATAACAATGCCCAAAAGGGGAGGAGCCCATTAAAATAATTTAGAGGATTGTTTCTATGGTAACACAACGTCCAAATTCAAAACGGGTTTCACAGGCTGAATCTTGAGTTTGTAAGCTTTCAAATGACATATAATTTGTCAACATTAGATCAGGTGAAGAATGGGATATAATTGTTTTAAACATACAGTAACAGTTAACAGATTAATAACAGTCCTTATCTCAGGAGACATAATTCATAAAATCCAACATATGTCATTTTTTTTTAAATTCTTTTGGATATGTTTTATTTAAGTCCAGATTAGATAAAAAATGAAATTAAATTATTTTTTTGCTTAGCATTTTCCACTCTTGCCTGTTTATTAATCAATTGATACAATGCATTCATTGTGTACATGTTTTTACATTGTACTTATATATATATATATATATATATATATATATATTCTAAATGTAATTACAGCTGTAAACAATTTGTGTTATTACATCTAAAATGACATTCTCTTATCCCACAACCCCGTAACCTAACCATACTACCAAACCTGTGCTAAACCATATTATTCCACCTCCAACAGCAGCAAAAGTGCTTTGCAACACCATGAACACAATAAGTGCATTGTACATTTTATTTTATGTATGTACATAGTGTATAAAAAGTGTACATTATGTATGTACACCTAGTATAAAATGTGACCAAAAATGTAATAGGGGCAGTCTATATTGATGGACCAAAAACATTATTCAAAAGAAAAGTATTACAATATATATTTAAGAATCTCAACAGACAAGCAGTATTTATGCTATGCAGTACTGTATCAAGATGAAAACTAAAAAAAAGAAAGAAAAGAAAAAAAAGACATATAACAAAATAAAATATACCTATAATTTTAGAATAGATAAATTGTGATAGTGACATTATTTTAATTTGATAAAGATGTAGGCTATAAAGTTTATCAGAACTGTTCTTTTCAAAGCTATTTTTTTTTATTTAAAAAAATCTTGGTAACACTTTACAATAAGGCTCATTAGTTAACATTAGTTAATGTATTTAGTAACATACACTAACCATGAGCAATACATTTGTTACTGCATTTGTTCATCTTTGTTAATATACAGCTGTTCATTGTTTGTTCATGTTAGTTCACGGTGCATTAACTAATGTTAACAAGATTTTAATCAAGTATTAGTAAATGTTGAAAATAACATTAACAAAGATTAACAAATGCTGTATATGTGCTATTCATTATTAGTTCATATTAACTAATGTAGCTAACTAATGTTAACTAACGAACCTTATTGTAAATTGTTACCAAAATCTTGTATCTTTCTAAAAATTCATTTTATTCCAAAAGAGTTAACAGTTAACTTTGACAATCCCATTTGTTTTAACTCAATTTCCCCAGACACCCTTGAACCCTATTGTGCCCTCGGAGGTCTCCGGACCTCACGTTTATGTTTAATTAATATGTTAATGTCATATCTAGTGTGTTTATATTGCATTACAGATCATTTGTTTTAAGGGCATACAGCACAATATGCCAACATTTGTAAAGCATACCATCCATCTCAAACTTGTATACATCATTGTTTCATTTCCACCAAAAAGGCTCAAGAAAAGATACAAGTAGTTTCTGAGTCCGCACAACAATCTGCTGATGGCACAATTATTCATCCATCCCTTTTCTCGGTTTTTCCTAACAATTAAAAAGCTATGAGGAGCAAAGCGAAGGGCTCCCTGTGAGGCACAGTGGGAGGTGTGCTTAGTGCTGTGGCACGCATGTATGGAAAGTTGGATACAGGTCTCAGTCGCCAACTGCGGCAGTTTGGGAGCGTTAACGAGATCTGACTGTCCTCTCAGTGGGCCTGCTCTGAAACAAAGCTTTACACTAAATATTTCTTCTTATTATCAATGTGTAAAACAGTTCTGCTGCTTAATGTTTTTTGTTTTTGTGGTGATTCATCTGTGATGTGATGCAACTGTGATACATTTTAGTTAGAGCTCAACCGTTGTCTTTAAGAGTACACACCGTTGACACAGAAGTTACACAATATAATATAAAAACTATAGGTTGTGTGGATTATGTTACATAAACATTAGGTTAGGTAACATTCGTTTGAATTTCGAAATCTTTCACAATTCTCAAACGTATTCTGTGACCTCAGAGAACATCCTCTTGAATTTCACATCCTCATCTCCCCTCAGAACTTGGAGATGTTGGTGCTAGACAGCTTACCAGGGAAGACACTCACAGAAAAAAAATGGAAAATGCAGTGAATCGCTGCTGTTGCCAATTGGACTGTCTAAAAATACTCAGTCTAAGCCATCTGACTCCCACTTGAAGCAAAAGTTAATGTCAAAATAAGCAACACACAAAGTATTACGTGGGATAGATCGCCTCTCCCCAGCAATGAGTCTGAAAATTACAGAGACCGAGAAGCAGGAAAGTGCTTATGTCTGGCCCTCTAAATGGAAGGACTGAGAGAGTGCACTGCTCAGCTGCTCAAAAAAAAAAAAACCCTGCCAAGATGTACCGTGGACTTTTAGCAAGCCTTTTTACTTGCGCCGGAGAGAGAAAAAGAAAGAGAGTCAAAGAAAATGTGTGGCACTGTAAGTGTAGCGACTTCATCTTCAAAATGCTCTTTCCTCTCATCTCTATTTATAAACCGCCAGCTATAACATGCTGGACCCGATTAAAAAAAAAAAGTTCATTCATGTGTTCAAGAAAAGACATCTGCGGTATTGAATTCTGCAATTTCACGCCTTTTTTGTCCATTGTTATCCAATCTGCTTTTCCAAGAGTCGACATTTACCGTTTAAAGAAGTGGCCGGCGTAAAATAAATGACGGCAGTCAATCATTTTGTCTGCCAAGAGCTCTTTAAATCATTTCACAGAACCAGAAAAGCTGTAAATCTATCACTTAGATGTTGAAATAATAACTTGTAGGATATAGTTTAAACATATCACGAGCCAAGCCTAACAAAACATATTTTCCTCCAAGTTGACAAAGATGATCTGTGCAGTGAGTTAAATGCAGACAAGAGAAGTATTATCCTAAACAATAATTTAGCCTCAAGTTCGTTTAAGAGACCTTTACCCTTTGAGACCCCTTTACTTTGCCCTGAGAGACCCCAGGGATTAACATAACCACAGCAGTTTCAAAATTAATCTTGTATTTTCACTTAAAAAACAACAAACAAACAAACAAACAAAAAGATTTAAAGTCAAAAAGCATATTACTGAAGCTTTATATGCGTTTCACCTAAAAGTAGAAATGCACTTTTCTGAACACTGACTGGTATCTATTTTAGTTAATTTGACCCAAAATTCATTGTAGCAAAAGACAATAAAAGAAAATCAAACAAAGAGTCAGGACTGTATCTGTACTATATGTGTACCAGTTAGAGAATCATAGAATGGAAGTATAAAATAAACTATATACACAATACCTTTCAAACGTTTTTTTTTTTTGTTTGTTTTGTTTTGTTTGTTTGTTTGTTTTTTAATGAAATGAAATTGATCAAAGGTGACAGTAAAATAAATTTTTGTTACAACAGATTTATATCTCAAATAAATGCTGATTATATGAAATAAAAATGTAGTGTGTATTTGTGTGCGTGTGTTTGGTCACAGTTTCCACAAAAATATTAAGTTTTAGCACTTTTTTTCCGTTTTTAAGCCCCCAAAATGCTGTCGCAGTGTAAACAAAAGGCACATCCGATAAAATATTGTTTTTATGTTTTCACCCGGAATCGTTCTCGTGTAAACAGGCCCTGAAGTAATGTTCTTGACAATTCAGCTTTGCCATCACAGGAATAAATTCAAGCAGGGCATGGCCGAGAGCCGCGAGAGAACGGCACGAGGCTGGTGGCAATGAGCGTCACCTGCGCGCCGTACCAGTCTCATATCTCTCACGGAGGGGCTTTGGAAGCATAAAAGGAAGAGCGACAGTGAAGGATGAGAGAGGACCAGGTCTGGATTATTTATGTCATGTTTTGGTTATATGTGTGCTGCCGCTTGTACTTTCTTTTTGTGTTTGTTTATATATTAAAAAGTGTTAAACGGTCGCCAGTTTCCGCCTCCTCCTTACCTGAATTACTAACCTTGTTACATGGTTATTTTAAATTGTAATAATATTTCAAAATATTACTGTTTTACCAAATTTAAAATAAATGCAGCCTTGATGAGCTCGAGACTTCCTAAAAAAAACACATTAAAAAGTAGACTCCAAACTTTTAAATGGTAGTGTAATATAATTCCAATTTAAATATTATTACACATACAGCACATACATAATTGCATAATGAAATGATGAAATGTTAATTGGTTCTTAATGGAATTAAAATTAATAATTAGATTGCATAAAACATGCCATAATATACAATGAGCTTATAATGTTCTAAATATGCAAATATGCATTTGCATCCATAAAACTGTATTAGCATTCAACTGTGCATTTAAGGCCTGGTTTCACAGACATGTCTTAGATTATGCCAGGATTAGGCCTGAGTTTAATTAGGACACTTAAAGGACAGCATTTATAAACATGCTTTAGAGGGGGAAAAAAATCATTTCTTGTGTGCATCTTGAGACAAAACAATGGCACTGACATATTTTAAGATTTCAATTGCTCTCTGTTAAAACAGCTCAAACACGCATTTTTAGTCTGGGACTAGGTTTAAGCCTTGTCTGTGAATCCGGCGGTGTTGCTGTTTAAGATTTTTTGCTGGATGATCAAGTTGGCTAAACAGTAATGCTACTTTAGGTGGATAATCTGAATCTTCATGCCAGATGTAAGGTCTGTGTTAAGTGAGTTGATATACAGGGTTTGATTTCAGTGTGACCAGTGTGTGTGATGGCGTGTGTGTGGCCTCGAAATCCACTTCCCCACACAGAGATAATTAGCTACCTTATCAGCATAGGACACCAGAAGCCCCCCACTGGAGTGACAGGTCAGGGAGTCCAAGTAGCTGGGGATTGGGGGACGATAAGATGAGAAAATGAGCGAGGGAGGGAGAGAGAGATATATAGAGAGAGAAGCAGGGAAGAAGCCTTGTAAGCCCTGTAAGAGTGAGGCAGCTTCTCTGGCCTATCGGGTCCACCAGGACCCCTCAGCCCTCATTAGCATAAATTCAAATGACAAATGTGTCCGGCGCTGGCAGAGACTAATTAATTCACAAAGGGGGGAAATCGTTGGCATTAGACATCAAATCCTCCACTGCCAGAGGACCGAACAAGTGTTAAAGCGCTAGAGCAAGACTTTGCTTCTCCTTTTTTTGTTCCTTTTTTTTCTCCCATAATACATTTCAGCGTGGTTTTCCGAGAAGGAGAAAGAGAGAGAGAGAGGCGGTTAAAGCCAAAGTCTATATATCTGCGTAGGGATCTCGAGAGTTGACATGGCTGTTGGTATGTACATTGTGTGCTGTCATATAGCTGATCAATGTAGTGTTATGACTGAACTGTGCTCAAAAGGCACATGACATCTGCACACAATCCTCGCTTTCTTACCCCCATCTGTCTGTGCGTTTATCTACAGCACACATAAACCCCACTGCCCTCAGTGAAAGGATAAGGGCACCCCCTTGTGTTTGCCATGCTGAGTACATAAAGCACAAAAGGGAGCACAATGTGATATCTATATTTTCTGTGATAGTTGAAAGACAACAGCTCATAATATCTCATAGTAAGTATTATGAAACCATGCATGGCATTGGCATGGTCAAATGTGTCAAAATGCTTATAAAGTGATTTCTACAATCGTGGTATAGGAAAGAATTGGATTTGGTCGATTTTTCTTGACCAAATTTTGCTATTTCAACAAAATAGCTTTTTTTTTTTTTAGGAAACTTTGTATAACAGTGAAGGAACATGTTTCAAGTTTGGAAACCAAGTTTATACATATAAGGCTGTATCAGTGCCTTTAGAAAAAAATAAAAGGACTGAGAAACAGTGACTACAATTGCAATGTGTGACAGAAAATATAACAATAAAACTCTAGTAGCTTGTTACTTATTCCAAATTACATTATAAAAAAAATTGTAGTTACATTTACACAAAGTAATATAATCTGACTACTTTTTGATTAATTTTAGATTGGTGCTGACATTTACCATATTGATTTCAATTGGATAATCGTTAATGGTGTAAAAATACAAAGAGAAATATATACATTCCATTCTTTGTTGTCAGCAGGGTTTCCCAGCCTGTTGTCCATTAGTTAACAGCACGAGTTTAACAAAAAGCTATTAATTTAACCATAATAATTTAATATTAAAATAAATAACCTTAAAATCAAAACAACACTTACTAAAAAAAAAAAAAGATTATTTATTTTGCTTACCGGTGTGTTATGTGACAATTAACATGGACATAGAACCGTGAACTTAATTTTATAACTATTTATTATTATTGTTGTGGACTTCATTTTATTATTGACCTAACTTATTTACATAAAATACCAAGGGGTATCAAAGAGGTTCAGTTTCCGAAGAGAGGAAGACATGGTTAAATGACTCACTAAGAAATAATTCAAAATAATATTCAACTAATAATTACTGTGTGCATCAGGATCTGATTATAGAAAGTTGCAATGTTGGGGAAAAAAAAAAACACGTAAATCCAGTGATCATACGCTGTCCATTGGTCTCAGTTTCCACAGGCTTATGGAGAGTATATACTGTATATATATATATATATATACCTGCTTATATGTTACTGTTCAATATATATATATATATATGAAGAGTTCAGATGCAAAAGCCTCTAAGTGCCATTTGAAATTTTCTTCTAGAATGATCATTTTTATCAAGCTTGTATATTTAAGTTCAGTGATTTCACTTAAATGGCAATGATGATTACCTATTAAATGGTATTTAAGTGAAATTACTGAACTTAAATATACAAGTTTGATAAAAATCATCATTAAAGAAGAAATTTTCAAATGGCATTTAGAGGCTTTTGCATCTGAACTCTTCATATATATATATAAAGGAACATATACAAGATTATGTAGTAGGAAGAATCATTGAATTATGAATAACTTACTGGCATTGTGAGAATAATGTAATCAATAAAAAGGTTACTGTAGTCTGTTTTTATGAGTATTTTAAAATAATTTGAAAATTAAACGAGTATTAAGAATTATTAAGTATTAAGAGTATTAAGAAGAATTATACGAATATATAATCTAATACAAGTACTCAATTTTTTAGAATCTGATTACATAATCCAGAATACATGTAATCATTTACCCAATACTGTCAAAGAGTGCATATTGAATTAAAAAAAAAAAAACAAAAAAAAAACACTTGCTCTGGAAAGTAGAAATATTTTAGTGGATGTTGCATTATAAAACACTTCCACATCTAACACATATATATTTTAGTATGTAAAACCTCTATGGGGATATATACACAAAATGTATTGCACTATTTAAAAAAGCAGTCGGTTGATCAAAGTTCTATACACTTTAAGATCCACCTACAATGGCACTCAGAATCATAAAAAATAACATAATGATTAAACAATACAGACATACAAATCCCAACATTATACTGGAATGTATTTCAGCAAAATGATTTTGCCACAATTTATGTTTTGTCTTGGGGATTAAAGATTATTCACAAATAGAATTTCGAAATCATTTTTTTTTCTTATGAAAGTTTCACAGTATCTACAAAATACTGCGAAATACATTGTCAAGTATATTCATTTACACAGGTTTTATTTTATCCCCTTTGTTTTAGTGCTCATAATGAGCTTAACGGACAGCTACATCTGGATCGGATCAAATCCAGGTGTTCATGAGAAGACAGTGAGCTTGTGCTCCCTCACTTTGTGCATTAGAGCGCGAGAGCAAGCAAGTGAGATGTACAGAAACTAAACCAGGTGCACTACTTATTCTAAATCTCTCATAAAATTCACCATTTTTTCCTAAATGCTCCACAAGTGCTCCGAGTACTTTGAAGTCATTCCATGAAAAGAATTATACCGTACCCTTTTCGTGCCATTATGGGTTTACCACAATAACATATCGTAATTCGGTAATAAATACTGCAGAGCGTATGACACGAACACTCAATGACAAACCTGGGTGCTAAAGAATGGCAGTGACTAATGCTGTATGCCCGAAACAACACCTGCAAAATATATTGTCCTGAGCGAGGAAGGACCACTGTGTAGGACAGTTAAGAGAATTTACAAGCCTTTGCCATAAATGACTTCTAAAGGAAGCTTTGAAACGGCACCACAACTATTACGGTCCAAAACCTTTTTATTTTCATACGAAGCCATTACAGTTTCCACATCCAGTATATGTTACACCCGGTGTTTAACGGTCGTAGAATAAGCTTTTGTCATGCCCATCTTTTATTTTTATGATATGCCATAGTCTAATGGGCACATATATAGATCTCGCCTTGAATTTTGTCTATATGTTTGCTTCCATGGCAATGATGTGCTTAGTAGTCTGGCCGACGAGCTGTCGTACGGTGTATTTTCAGCTGTTAAGTCTATGTGCAAAAGACTCTTCACACTGGAAAATAAATCAAAATAAAACATTTGAATAAATCAGTGCAACAAATCCACTTAAAAACTTCAGAAACTCTACAAACCTTAAGATTTGTGTTTTGATGTATTCAAGTCAGATTATACAAGGTCTTTGCAGTAAAAGAATAAAACTGTTGTCTCTGAGGAAGGATGTCAATTTAAAGGTTGAGAACAGGACGTAGTAGTCAACATACATTCACTCATCCTGGTCTTTTTATAATGTCCTCAATGTTACTTTCTACGTTCTAACAATCAAATCTAATAATTTTGCAGAGACTGCAAATCATCTGTAGTTTGACCTGACAACAAGATATGACAAAACAAACTAATATGTGTTGTCATTGATTGATTCATCATCATCATCATCATCATCATTACAGGTTTGTTTTGACAGGAGGCATCACAGGAGAAAAGGGGGCACAAAAAATACAATCTAACCTTATTAATTTGACAGCAAAATAAACAGGCTTACTAATTTTTCAAAAGAGAGAAAATGCTTCTCACATTAGGTTATGCAAAATTCAGTACCATATATGATCGCCACTTGATGCTTACTGTAAAAAGAAAGGTCCTGAAGCAAAACCTGTAGACAACTGAGATCTACTGTTATGGCCTAAAATAAATTTTCCTAATGCAATCTACCATAACGAGGAATACATTTGCATTACTGATGCAAACAAGTGTGTACTTACAAAATTCGAACATTTAAAAAAAGAACTTTAAAATTAATTAAATCATCTTTCAAAACTGTCCTCAATAGAGAGTAACCCCATGTGCCTCCTCACCCCGATCCCTCGAGGCTTCTATTGTGGCGCGTTCCCCCGCCCTTTGTGTTGAAGATAAGCCCTCGGCTGTCTGAGTGGCAGGGCAGCGAAAGAGAGCAGGAAGAAATGGTTTCATGGCTGAACTGACGGCTTGAATTAGCGTGTCTGAAATGTGCATCATCTGCTAACACTTGGACATGGTGTTGCTGTGGCTCTGGGTAAAGCCTTAACCGCCGCCTGCTCTTCCTTTACCCATGATCCTGTAGCTGGAAGCGCCAGGCCCTGTCACTTTGATGGACATCTGCCTGGACCTTCCAGGTCTCCATGAGCCAAAGACATGAGCCATTCTGACAGAATGCAGGGTGTCATGCGCCCATCTGGCAAAAATCTGAAACAAAGCGCCAGTCTTACTGTAACGTCTACCAGTGTAATTAATGGAGGTAGTTGCACTGATATTCTAGATTCTTTATTTCATTTTTTTAAATGATATTTCTAACAAGGGAATATTTTTTTTAGTAATTCTTTTTGTGTTTCACTTAATATCCATCCAGGTCATTCTTCCTTCCCACTTATCCTCTTTAGGGTCACCTATTCCAGCATATTGGACTAGATACAGGGAAATCCCATTGGAATGTCCAAATTTAGACATGAATTAGGGATGCGCGTATATTACAACTTTATAGTTTAAATAAATATGAATGTATGGAAAATGAATATTAATTTTGAGAAAAGAAAAAAAAACTTTTCTATTAAGTGTGTAAGGGAATCAATAAGCATTGAATTGTATGCAGTTTCCAAGGTTTCAGAATATATACTATTCTACTGAAACAGCTACTTTACATTTAATAGAGCAAATATAAAGTTGACGAAGAATGATTATTTGGTGCAATATTTTTATATTTGTGTAAAGCCTTTGATACAGTTAATCCAACACAGTCTCATGAAAATGCGCAGCGTATCTATACCACAAATGTCATTTCTCGTGGCATTTATATGCCAAAAATGTTTTTTTTTTGTGTGTGTGTGTGTGTGTGTGTGTGTGTGTGTGTGTGCATATGCTACGCACTGAAAAACCCTGGGGTAGGTTTAGGGGGGAGGGGAGTTCGTGCGTATTGTTTGCCAAAAAGTGCGTGTCATATGCGCGCGAAAAACGCGTACCATTTACACGCAAAAACTGTTTTTGGCGTATAAATGCAAATGACATTCGTGCTATAGATACGAACTTTCATGAGATCGGGCTCGTTAATCACACAATTCTCCTTTCTAAACGGTATAAATTTCAAGCTTTAGTGTGGATATCCTCATATTTATCAAGCAGAAAACAATGTGTAAAAATTAAAAGGGTTAAGTCCTGTAATTTACATTATACAATGAGTGTACCCCAAGGATCAGTGTTAGGTCCTTTATTATTTAGACTGTATATTAATAAACTCCCGCAAAAGTGTAAAGGAACACAAGTACAAATGTGTGCTGATGATACTGTTATTTTTACCCATGAGAGAACAGCAGAGTTAGCAGCTGAGAAGTTAAAACTGCTGGCTGGAGCAATCCTGTCTTAGCCTGAACATTGGTAAAATAAAAGGAATTTTCTACTCAAAAACAAATGTTCAGTCTCCTAATGTTGATATTTTTGTATTAATGGTTAAAAGGTAGAAATAGTTCATGAGTTCAATTATCTTGTCTCTCTATTGATGTAGCTTATAGTTTTATGTAAGCTACAATCCTTTCTCATGTCTTACTGTCTGACATGTTGGGGTCAAGCTGGTGAAACTGTGATTAAACACTTAAAATCCCTATATAAAGACTCTAAGCATTTCAAATAATAATAATAATAATAATAAAAGATTTCATCATTGTATGTTTTTTTTTTTTATTTGACAATTTTACACTTTTTTTTTTCAAATTTGTGTACGGTTTATAAAATTGTGAATGGCTTGGCTCCAAGTGTATTGATTTTGTTCATTTTCATTCTTAAAACTCTGAGATCTACCAAATTATCATCCATAAAGTAATTGTGTTGTCCCTTTTCGTCATTCTGCTTTTGGACTATCGTCTTCTGCAGTAAAATCTACTTCTCATTGGAATGCCTTCCTAGATGATATAAAAAGGGTGTAAATCAATTGATCTTTTTAATCAGATTTTTTTTTAATCGAACCAACTCTGCATGTAAACTATGGTAGCCTATTGCATTCACTTGAGGAAACAAAATATACTCTGTTTTTTTTCTGTGAATAAACGAGTTAATTATCTCAGAATTAACGATTTTCATGGAAAAAATATTTTGCTCTGTTTTTTTTTAATTAACAAGTTAATTATCATAGAACTACAAGATCATTTTTCATGAAAAAAATGCTCTGTTATTCTGAATTAATGACTTGATCTCAAAAACTCATTAATTCAGAAAAACAAAGCAAAAACTTATTTCCATGAAAAAGTTATCTCGTAATTCTGAGATAATTAACTTGTTAATTCAGAAAAACAGAGTAGATTTTGTTTCCTCAAGTGAATGCAATACACTTCCGTATAGTATATAATTAGGGGAATGGAGCAGAAACAATGATATCAGTCAATGTACAGGTATTAACACACATCCAAAATTGCAACATGACATCATGACTTTTGCGTAAACATACACGCCACTTTCGAGTCAAATGGCGTGTTATCTCTACGCATTTTGAGCTATCCGCGTGTATCCGCGTGTATGATGTATGTCGCCATTAACGTTCACGTCATTCCGCGTGTCCGTACACGCCGTCAAATGTCCAGTCATAAATGCCATTAACCCCAGTGATGGTTAAGTTTAGGGATGGGGTTGAGGTAAGTCATATATATAACGTTAAGTCAACGGCATTCATAAACACGCTGAAAAGCGATTATGCGTCTTGATAGCACGCCAAAAATGGAAATACGAAGCGCGTGTCATACACAAGCTACTTCATGAGATCAGTCTGAAAATTGAGTGATACCAATAAATGAGTGGTTAAAAAAAGGACATGGCACAATGTTTTAGGCATATAATACACATAACATCATATTATAATTATTTAAATTTTTTTCCTGAAAGAAATACACTACTAGCTCAAAAATCCGTCGTGGCATCATGCCTAAGGGGAAACACTTTATAAATCACGTAGACTTATTTTCAAAAACATTTTCAATGGTAGTGTTTTCTCTCTTATGCTCACCAAGGCTGCTTTATGATTAAAAAAAATAAATAAATAAAATAAACAGTATTATGTGAAGTATTATTACAATATAAAATAACTTTTTATCATTACTTTGATTGCAAAGCTAATTTACTCCAATCTTCAGTCACATGATCCTTCAGAAATCATTCAAATATGCTGATTTGGTGACCATCTGACCTCTTACGATTGTTACCATTTTGTACTATCATTGTTCTCAAAAGTTCCTCATCTTTTGAGGACTAAGTGTAATGGCAGGGACGCACTCATCAGCCACTGGACCACACATCCACACACTGGCCCCTCTTTACTGCTTCTTCCATTTGAGTAATGGAAACTGCAGCCCACTGACAGAGGAAGTGAATCTGGGCCTGTGATCCACAAAAACTTCCAACAGCTCCTTCCAAACACATATAAGAGCAGCAGTGAAAACACTCCAGCCTGCAACCCTTCGATAAATGGGAGGAAATCCTGGACATGTCGAGCGTATTAGAGGAGTGCTTGAGGTTTCTGTTAAATTTGGATCGCTCCGAGCAGGAGAAACGCGATGCTATTTATTAGAGATGACCAAAGCCATATGGAAGCGATCATCGGCCTCGTGCACAGTGGCAATTTAAAAGAAAAACGGCAGCGCTAATGAGGGTCGTCCTGATTGTTTTATGTGCTCGATTCCCCTGTGCTTGATAGGTTACTGAATCCAGACTATAATTACAATTGCTTGTAAACAGCACAGTGCGTAAAGCACCCAAGAGCATGCGTCTCCGTTCGTTGCTACTCGAATTTTAGACAAAACAAATAAAGGGTGTACGCTTATGTGAAAGCGCATTGTTCCTGTGCGGTTGGCCAGCTGCTAATACTTACCACTCACAAGCTTTTTACCATTCACACTGTCAGCTAGTGGCAGTATAATAGCTCAAATATTAGTATTTAGCATGAAGACAAATCATTTCTTCACCTCTGCCTGCTTTGTCTTGTAGGCACTTTTTAAACAAAGTTTCACCAAGTTAGTATTGCAGTGATGATGTAACGACATTATACAACCTGTAATCCAACGGGTCTCGTCTTTAGACCTGTCAAATATTGCCGAAAATACCTGTGGCTGTGCTGTTAGCTGGAGATACGCCGTTATATTTACCATAGCCAATCAGTGCGAAGCAATAAAGCATCGTTATTTATTGGCATTGCGTCTCCTGTTCCACGCGTCTTACCGAAAGTGGATTTGAGGGGGTTTGTTTCCTGTTTATCTGCCTGCACCCTGCTGCTATCGGTCAGGTTCAGGAGACGCCTCCATGGTGAACTTGCCATCTTTTTTTTCCCTGCCCATTATATCATGGTATTAATCATTAGCTCTTTGCCCCCTATCAGCTGGCTGCACAGGAATGGATGACACGTCGAATTACTCCAAAGACATGGTCCGTGTTATGTAGCCGAGATGCTGTTAAGGAGAGTGTATGACACGCTTCAAATGAGGCTATCTATCCATTAAGAGCATATTTTTAGGGAAATTCTCAAAAATCTGAAATGCCAATTGAACGCTTGTTCTCACTTCCTGTGCGTTTCCTGTCGGAGTTCACAGATCGGATTTAATGAGCAGATTGGGAAGAACAAGGAGAGGGAAAGAAAGAAAGAAGAAAACTTTAAGGCATGTTTGTGACCAAGCCTAGAAAGATCTCACATTTGCATGCATGGTTTCTCTCCTGGGTTCTCTGTTGGGCTTAATGTAGACAGGTCTTCCCTCTTGTGCCCTGTCTCACCCCTGCTTCTCAGAGAGATGCCAGAGTAGCAACTCATTATTTCTACTTGTGAAATTTGTCCGCTCAGGAGAAGGCAGGGCGTCTGGCAGCAGAGGTTGAGCCACAGCCCCTGTGATTATGTCTAGAGAACATTTGGACCATTGAACACCCTGACATCTTATGAACCCACCTCGTGTCTGACATATGGGCTACTTATATCATTTTCTACTGTCCCAAAGTTATTATGTTTTATGCAAACTATTAATATTTTCGAAAACAATCACAAAGTTCTGCTCTTAATCCTGGCTGGTTGCAGATGTCCAAAACATTCTCCTTAAGAAGCTACTGACATTTCACTGAATTTTACACAAGTTAAATGTAGGCAGTAAAGAGGCTAGGCTGGGTCAATTTTAACAGAACATTTCTTTAGTGATATGAATAAATGGTAACTGCTTCTGTTGCTAACACGTTCCTTAATATAGTTTCTCTCATATTGAGGTGCATGGTGGCAATTGTAACACTAATTGAAACTCTAATTACTGATATAGAAGAACTGAACCTTTAGGCCGTGTGTCCACCAAAGCGTTTTTAGCCAGCTGAAAACGCTAGACGCTCTGCTGAAGACGCCGTGCTTTGGGCACTTGAGAGTGTTTTGGCAGTGCAGCGTTTTTTCCGTTGAGACATTTCATTGCTATGATACAGAATATCCGCAGCAGTTTGAATGTTGTGACAGTTGGTCGGTGTGGTAATAGTCCTGCCCCACCTCCACTGTGATTGGACAGCTGGGTAAAAAGTGACAGTCATGAGCGCTGCGTTTTATCAAATGTTGAACAATTTTCAACTCCCAGCGACCAGTAAAAACGCTGGGCGCTCGGCGCTTCAGTGTGGAAAAAAAACACTCAGTGCCTCGTGACGCTCATGGCGTTTAAAAAACGTGGCGCTCCCATTGAAAACAATTGAAAACGTACGCCAGGCGCGTGGAAAAACGCTTGGTGGACACACGGCCTTATAATACACGTGAACACCATATTGCTAAAAAGATTGGTCTTGACTTAGCAGATGATTAATTTATAGCAAAAAAGGATTTTATTAAAAATCCATTTCAAATAATACAAGCAAAATTGTTAGTGGGACCTATATTTTAAAGTAGGTATGGAATTAAATACGCACTATTTTCTAAATGCATATAATTGATATGAACAAACTATGCCTGGTACACTTAGCTGAAACTTTCTACTGAACTGAACACACTAACAGACTGTTTCAACAGCCTGTTCTCACGTAAATGCGTCTCTATAACACGCATCGTGTATTATCGTGTAATTTATACGCGAAAATGAGTTTTTACAGACGCAGTTTTTCGCGTGCAATTGATACGCAGTTCATTTGCGTATAATACACACGCACCCCACACCACTAATCGTACAATACACACGCACCCTACCCCACACCTAAACTTAACCTAACCAACCAATGCGTATTATATGCACGTAAAAACTCACTTTAGCGTATATATTACACGACAATACACATACGTGCTATAAAGACGCATTTAGTGTGATCGGGTTGGTTTCCAACAACTGGAGCAGATTTTAAACACCACATTTTCTTTTTTTTTTTAATCAAAATGGGATCTTCCCATTTGACATTCTCTTGTAACATACACCGACTCCTCCAATCATTAAGTCCCCTTAAACCTAACCATCAATTGCAAACTTGCATTCAAATCTGCCTCTATTGCATTACCAACCGATGGATCGAAGGGACCTACATATTTCACTTGGATGCATGTCTGGCAGGACATTTCAACCATGTACAGGAGAAAGTTACTAAAACAACGATACCTTATATCAGTGTTTTAGTACTTCTTAATGCTCTACACATATTTCCATGTTCCCATATTTGAGATACACTGGGTTATGATTTGAGTATTGCCATGGCAGTACATTTTTAGTTGTTTATGAAAGAAAATGTAAACACAGTTCCTGGTCTCGCCTTTCCACAGCCTGAAACTGAGTATCACGGTTCTAGGCTTTACAAAATAAAAAACATCTCGAAACTCAAGGAAAAATTAAACGACAAAGTATTTAGACTCAACAGGGCATTGACCAAAGCCATTTTCTTTTTAAATGTGGTGTCTCATTTTCAGAAAGACACATTTCCTCATCCTGAGGAGGGGTATACAGGTTTCTGTATAGCTAGACTGAAGTAGACTCAAAGCAAATTTCACTCCTTTTTTCTTTTCTTTTCTAAAATCTTCTAAAAAGAAAAAGGCAAACACGTACTTAATTTAGCAACATCATACATTCCCCTGTGTTTTTCAAATGTGAAGATTCATCCACAATAAAGCAGAGATTTAATCAGACACCAGAAAGGAAGAAGAAAAAAAACAAATAAAAGAGGTTGTGTGCTCCAGAAACAAGATGACGTGATGTCTGATGGCGACAGTAGAAGTGGTATCTTGAAAGAAAAAATCTCCCCTTATGGAAATCATGTCAGAAAAATCCACAAAATGAAATTGTGGGCAGCTTAAACAAACCATATTTCCTTTTTTTCCCTTTGTTCTTCACTCCAAGAGAGAATGACTGTTTAATCCTCGAGTCTCATTGTTCAGCTGTGTCTGGGTGGTTGAGGGAAATTACTTTTTCACTGTGATGTTATAGAGTGTGATTTGCCAGAGAATTTTCCAGAATTTACTGCCTCTGAATTTCAGATTCATAATTAGGCTCATCTCTTTTGTCTGCCATTTCACTTTCAGTTAAGATCGTCTCCATCAACAAATACACGATAAATTGTAAGCCAACACTGATAAATCTGTTCATAAAAATTATTTAGAGGGAACAGTTTTATCCGTTAAGCAGCCAAAACTTGGAAGGTCCTTGAGTCTCAGATGATATTAGTACATGGTTCAATGGCATTAATGTCCCTTGCCAATAAATCAGATCACTAATGTATTAAATGTGGACACAGGGACTAAAGACATTAAGACACAATTACCTTTAAATCTGCTTAAATGGATATCTCATCCAAAATTATGTCATCATTTAATCACCCTCAATTCATCTAAACCTGAATGACTTTTTTTCTTCCGAGGAACATATTAGATATTTAGAGAAATCTATTTTTGTTCCTCTATATAATGGAACCCAATGGTCACTAGAGCTGCATTATTCTGGATAAATTGAGAATCACTTATTATTTTCAAACAGATAACAACTATCCCATGATTCAAAACAGACAGCTAATCAAAATAACATTTACTAGATGTTCAGACCAAATGTAAATTGCTGCAGTCAGTTAATTAATGTGTAATTAATTTGAATGAAGTACTTGGTTTTGGATTGAAACAAAAAAACAACAACTTTGGTTTCAATTAATGATTCAATGACTCACTCATAAATACTTCACTTGTTTCATAACTGGATAAATCAGTGGTTGAGCAAAACTCTTGAATTAATAATGCAATGACAAATGACACATACATTTTATAATGGTCACTTCTGTCGCCACCTGTAACCATAGCGTTTTGCTCTACTTTGAGTTTAGTATCCTATCATCAGTGATTATATCAAAACTTCAAACTTTTATCAGCCAAAACTATGTGGCCACCAACACATTTTAATTGTGTTCTCCTTAAAAGAAAGAAAGTTATACAGGTTGAAAAGACATAAGGATGAGTAAATGGTCTGAGTTTTCATTTTTATGTGATTTATCCCTTTAACAACAACAGAGTTCATTGCAAGAGCCTTTTGGTGAGAGATCTACACTGAGAGGTAGTGGAAGTCCAGCAGCATAAAGCATGATCCCGCATTCCCATTTCATGAGATGTTCACAATCCTAACTTCTGGAGCGAGGCTAAAGTGAATCCAGGCTAAAACCACTAGACTATGGAAGTTTCAGGTCACAAGCTGTCAGACTACTCAAATCTGCATGACAGAAATCGTCCCGTCACCCAATACCCAACTTTCCAAATTTGCTGCCTAAACCAAAAGCTCTGTTTAACCACATCAACAGTCTATGCTATGACTATTGCAGTTACCAGTGTGTATAGTGTTACCAGTGTATGTCTACTGTCTAGCATGGTTTGCTCTATAGGTTCTAGACTTGTTGCCTGTTTTTATTGTATATCACCTTAGGTCTAAAAGATCCACTGCTGGACACTCAGCAGACAGTTTTGACATCACTATAGTTATAATCCAAAAATGCATGCCTTTAACCCTTTGTAGTCCTTCGACATAGTGCTGCATATAATGTAGAGTAGCAGTCCAGTGCAATATATATATATATATATATATATATATATATATATATATATATATATATATATATATATATATATATATATATATATATAAAATGTACTTTAGTAGTGGTGTACAATGAGGATGTTGTCATATTGCCAAAATTAGTCATCGCTTATCAGTGTCCCAATGTGTAGTGGTCCTTACCAGTGCCCGAATTCATGTCCACGATATACTGATTCACGACACAGGTAGTTAAAGGGGTGATGAACTGAGAAATCAAATTTTCCTTGAGCTTTTGACATCTAAGAGGTCATCATATTATAAGAATATCCTGTAAGTTTCAGAACTGAAAACGTCCTTGTTAGTCCAACAAAAGCTTTTATTGACACCAGCCTCTGAAAACGACTCGTTTTTAAAAGTGGGGAACTATGACGTCAAAGAGGATAAAACACCACCCCCACAGAAGATGATCAATGCCTGCTTCAACACGGCAGGTTTAGCCCCGCCCACCGATTCGCGCATTACACACATAGCTAAGTAACATACATGTAACATGTACATGCTTACCTCCTGATGACAAACTGGATCGCTACCGAGCAATACAGAAAATTGTGCAGTGCCTGGTTGTGCAAGACAGTCGCTGCATAAGCTTCCTGTGGATTCCAATAGGACTGCATGGATAAACTAATGACGTTCCAGCTGATGAGGGTAAAACATCGTCGTCTGTTCGCTTCATTTCACTGAGGATTGTTTTGTAAACAAGACTGGATTTGCAGACCGATTAAGAGTAAAGAACGGTGCTGTGCCGTCTATATTGGATCTGACAGGAATTGTGCAACACATGGACTCTGGGTCGAACATGTATGGGCGAATCCAGTTGCCATTTTACATTGGACGTTTTCCCCCATGTGCACCGACGGGTGAGTTAAACTCATTATAATATGCAAACCTGCTCTCCACTCGAAGCAGTGGGTGTTTACTTCCAAGTCTTCAGTGCGACACGCCCATAAAAACCGACTGTTTTTTAGGTAGGCTCACAACCTGGGTACAAAATAGCCTATTACTTGTTCATTTTGATGTTTTTGAATGCAAAAACCAAGAGAACATTATAAGTTGACCTCAGACAACAATATAATAAAATTTAAAAAGCCAGTTCATGACCCCTTTAAGGAGCTGATTGAGACGCACCTTAAATAATTGGTAAAGTCCGGGATACGTCACCAGAAAGAAGTCTATTGTATCCCTGGAATCTTGCATTGACCAATCGTTCACAGTAAGATCAAGTTAGCACGCATTAAGAAAAAAGATCAAATAGGACAGCTCACGGTCTGTTAGACCTCAAGGACGTGTGAATGAGAAGGCCATAATAGATCGGAAAGACTAAAACACAATTGTTTCGATGAGTATATGTATTACTTTGGAAGAAGAGGTCATCACATTGCTGCTGTTGCACCACCAACAATTAACCCACAAAACCTGCAGCAGCCAGGTCATATTAAGGCTGTTACCACCCTTTCGCTCTGATAATCTGCTGGTGATTGGCACTTCCCTATTCTCCCCTCACCTCGGCCCTTCCCACACGTGTCATCTTGGCTCGCCGGAGGGCAGATAGGGGCTGTCAATTAGCAGATAATGTAGGGAGCAGCTGAATGTCAAAAAACGCTTCCCCAGCGGCGACCACGCATCAAATGTCCGTCTGGCTGCCTGCGGGATACAATGTCTTGTTACTGAAGTGGGGTTAGAGGGAAAAACAGCCAGCGGGAGGAGAGAAAAGTTGACGAAATCTGGCACGTTAGTTACAGGCTCTTTATCACTTTCACTAATGCAAGATGGCATTATAGTTCAATTGTAGGTTCATAAGTGACGTCTAGAATCACTGTGGCATTTGTTTGGGCTTTCCTTCCCATGTTTACAGTTTCGGTTTGGTATTTTCAACTGTTAACTTTCTGGTCAATACTTTTTCTTGAATTTCTAGAACTTCAGGGTACATACAGTCTAAACCATTCAAGAAGCCTGATGTGATTTTCAGTTCAAAAACAATAAAAATACATGCAAATCTTGACTAACTTCAAATACTTTTGCATGAAAAAGGACTCAAAGCAAACCAAAAGGACAAAATACTTGTAGGTCCTTTTTTTTTCCATGTCCAGTCCACCACCATGTAGGCTAACCAAAATCTAATCAAGTTTGTTTGTGAATAGAGCCTGGATTCCCCTTTCCTCCTAAAACCTCCTTCACCATTTCATTTGAGCCCTATCACCTTTAAAAATAACAGTAACCACCTCTTGTAGGTCAAGTCAGACAAATAGTCCCCTGGATATAATTAGCCATCTGTCAACAACCATCAATTCATCCTGGCCGAAAGCCGTGTCAAAGAGTACTGTGGAATTTCAACCAAGATCCATGACTGCCAAACGTATGCATTTCAAAAGACACACTGTCAGGACAAAACTTGGCCCAAAAAATATTTCAAGAGATTTGTAAGGAAATTAATGTCAAATCCAATCCATCATTACTAGCCTAAGGGTATAAGGCTTGCGGTTAACTTAGTGATATGTGAGAAAACGTCAAGTTTTTAAGAAAGACGTGCCAACTTATAAATTTAGAGAATTTTAAAATGGAGGGTTTGCTGCCAAAAAGCGCTGACCTCAGTTTGATGCTCAACTACTTCAGCGCTCCATCTCCAAAGCGACTAGTAATATGCAGGCATAACAGGGTCAATGTCTCCATCTTGTGGTCATTACTTTTGCTCAAATTGGAAAGAAATACTAATATACCACAGTGAAATGATCTCTTAACACATTGCACAACTACAAATGACTTAAGCATAAATGAAATAATATCAGAGAAGAATAACACAGAGACTCAAACTATACATATTTGAAAGTGAGTATATTGTTAAAACAGGTGCCTGGCTATTTACAACAGCTGTTGTAATGGCATTGCGAGGTATTCATTTGTTTACTCCTCAAGAGGCACTGAAAATAGTGTTGTAAGTATAGTTCTGCTCATTTTGCCTGGATTCAAGGGATTCCTGAGCAGAAATATAGTGCATATATACTGTGCGAGCTCACTTCAACTTTAGATTCATAATACATATATGTCCATCACATTCACACAGACACATTCTACTCTCCTTTTTATGATACTAAGTGGAAATGACATTTCAGCAGTTATGAAAATTACATCAAAATAGTTAAGCAGCATATTATAGTTTGGCAACATAAATGAGTGACTTGATGTCAGTCATTCTCATAACTTCCCCAACGTCTCTCATTTCATACACTCACAAAACGTGATATTTTCACATTTGAATACTACGGAGGCCCTAACATATGTCAGATTAAACTAAGGCAGTGACTCACTCAGAGGGGAAAAGTCCTTATATCACAAACTACTACTGTCTGTTACCCACACTGACTTCTGTGCTTCAATATCAAACTTACTAATACAAATAAATCACAATTATTGTGCAGTTTGCAAATAAGCACACAGCAAAGAGAACTACTTACATGGAGGCAGTGATATGGAACTAAACCAAACAAATTTCATTCATATTTCTGTCATTTTTCCTGACTGAAATATATTAGGATTTTGTTTGCAAGCAATGCACTTCGATCAAACACACAACACAATCCACTCTGAGCCTATAGAATAATAGAATGATGCTGCATCCATCCATGCAGTGCTGCATCAATATCTCATGCAGAGACTTCCATAGAGAACAAGTCAATAGTATCCTGCTAATTCACCTTAACTCCCAATTTAGCTAACAGAATGCTTTCCCTTAAGAGATGATTGACCTAAAACCGATCAGATCACTGGTGATTGGAAGTGTAATTATATCAGCTTGGCTACAATGTGCCTTGTGATCTTTAAACATAGCATCAGTAGACAAGTCTCACAATTAAACCAAACGTTAATGAAATTATTTATTAAAGGCGCAGTGTGTAATTGTGTAATCGGCACTGTTAAAAGGTTAGTTCACCCCAAAATTAAAACTCTGTCAGTAATCACTCACCTTCACTCACCATGTTGTTCCAACCCCATAAGACTTTTGTTCATCTTCGGAACACATATTAAGATTTTTTTTTAATTAAATCTGAGAGCTGGATCACTTCGCCATAGGCTTCTTAGGGGATCGAAACTGGCTGGCCCAAAAGTTATGTGACTATAGTGGCTCAGTCTTAAATGGTAAGTTCACCCAAAAATGAAAATTCTGTCAGTATTTACTCACCCTCATGTTGTTCCAAACCTCTGTGTTTATTTGTTCTGCTCATTCCTCATTGACTACCATAGAAGGAAAAAATACATACTATGGTAGTCAATGGGGAATGAGATCTGTTTAAATAAAACATTCTTCCAAATATCTTCCTTTGTGTACAGCAGAACAAATAAACACATAGAGGTTTGGAACAACATGAGAGAGTAAATACTGACAGAATTTTCATTTTGGGGTGAACTAACCCTTTAAATTAAGGTTGATATCACTGGTAGTACACCATGATAGATAGCATTACTGTTTGTCCTAATCGGATCCATCTATGATTTTTCTGAACTGAATCCATGAAGTCTGACCTTTTCTTGCCAGGTAAATGAGTGACTGACCAATGAAATTGGCTGTATGGGGTGGAGCTTGTGTTTAACTTGTTTAGGGTGAGGGGAGGAGGGGAAACACTGCTGAATTCTTAGGCTATGTTTACACGGAAACGATTCTGAAGAGAAAACGCAAAAGTGGCGTTGTGTCATCACTTTATTCTGCGTTTAGACTAGCGTTTTGTGTGGGAAATCCGCGTGCAAACGGTGATGCAAAAGTGTGTGAAATTCAGTGTAGTATGCACTTCAGGCGGCTAGGAGTGCATACTACAACAACACCAAGTCCACGCGCCTGCGTACAAACTTCACAGTCAAGCAGACTTTTGCGTTTTTACCCTTTACACGGGAACGCGGCGGTGGAGCGTCTTTAAGATTTCCACTCTGGAGGGTGGTTTCACTTTTTTGCGTTT
This sequence comes from Cyprinella venusta, assembly GCA_038021265.1. Taxonomy (NCBI): domain Eukaryota; kingdom Metazoa; phylum Chordata; class Actinopteri; order Cypriniformes; family Leuciscidae; genus Cyprinella; species Cyprinella venusta. The sequence goes on along the minus strand of CM075865.1, from coordinate 24,061,922 downwards.
TTAAGCCTCTAAAGCTAAAATATTTTTACGTTTTCACCCGCGAGCGTTCTCGTGTAAACAGGGCCTTAGTTTTCATGTGACATAACACACTTATAGGAATGTAATCCTGGAGCGAAAACAAGACTTTCCTCCACTGCTCACCAGTCATTTTTACCAGGTTTGTGCAGCTAATGTAGTAAGACGGTGATATTAAAAGTCAACATTCAGTGTATGCCTTATTGGTGATGCATACTATGTAAAGGCTAGCAGATGAACTCCGAATATAAATGCAATGCACAGTTTCTCATTAAGTGTTTCCCATAGAATTTTTTTTAAGAATACACTAAATCATGTAACGCTTTGCAATGGGCTCATCTGCTCGCCTGTATATAGTTTGCATCTTTAACAAGTGGAACACTGAATTTGACCTTTTAACACTACAAATTACTTTTTAAGTAGGCACCAAGTATTTTTCACATTAAGCGTTTTAGAATGTCCCACTGTTTTTAGTGATTTTTAGTGACTGAAGTATTAAAGTGAAATCTATTAATTGGACTGCTAAAAATGCCAAGTAACCACAGTGATTAACAGTGTTTTTAATTAGTCTAATAGAGGTCTAGACATATTAAGCTGGGCTATTGAAGAATCTATTTGAATTTTGAAAATTACACACAGCACCTTTAAAATTATGACAATGACTGCTCTATTTGATGCTTTGATGGATATTTTGCAGCATATTTCCCTCATTATTTTGAACCATGATCAACACAGATACAATTATTAATCTGTATCTATATCATTAGCACACTGCTCTATATTGAGGTCTGCAAAAACATATGCTGTTGCATAGTAGTCTGAATCAGAACTATTAGCAGGCACTTCTTGAGTTGGAGGCTCGAAGTGCCAGGCTGGCGATAGACTTCACCACGCAGGTGGAGGCTCTGTGGCAGGTGCCGGCACTAGCCATGTAGTTGGAGGCTAACCGGTGTAGCCGTTTGCTCCCGAAAGTGTTAAAATGGCCAGGCATGACCTGGTCAATCTCATCTTTATCGACCATCTCTACCAGCCTTTCGCAGCTACGAATGTAGTCGCTGATTCTGCTGTAGGGAAGCCAATCAATCATGGAACCATCATAGACCACGTCTCCACTGAACAGCATCTTGTTCTCCTTGTCATGGAGACAAATGCTTCCTCTGGAATGGCCCGGCATGTGGAGAACAGAAAGTTGCCGGTCCCCAAGGTTGATAACGTCGCCTGGGAACACAAGGAGAAGGAAGAAAGGAAGGAAATGTGGAATGTGGGAAGGGAACTGGATATTGTCACTGCATTGCAGCACTGACACAGCAGAAGCTGCATTGACTGATGCACAAGTTATGAAAAAGAGAGGGATTTATGTAACATATGTTATGAATAAGTAAGCTTTATTATTACTACATCAGAGATATCCTGGTCCAAGCAGGATACATTTTAGTTAAAAGGTTTTAATAGTACCCTTACAAAAGTTTAGAGAAAATATCTGTGTCTATTAGATATACTGGTGAATATATGAATAAGGTATGCTTCTAAACATCCACAAACATAAAAAAGGATTAAAGGCACATGGTCTGTTTATCATAAATAATTCAGGAATAATTCAAAACTTATCAGTACTGACTTTTCAATACTTTTACAGTCAATTATTGCATAATTATATATGTTTCGTGATTAAGCACTCACAAAGAGCAATTTCTAACAGATTAAATATTTCCAGCCAAATATATATGTGACCCTGGAGCACAAAACCAGTCACAAGTCGCACGGGTATATTTGTGGCAATAGCCAACAATACATTGTATGGGTCAAAATTATGATTTTTTTTCTTTATACCAAAAATCATTAGGATATTAAGTAAAGATCATGTTCTATGAAGATATTTTATAAATGTCCAACCATAAATGTATTAAAAATATATATTTTTGTGAGTGAATGCAGCACAATCGCGAACACAATGGACAACTTCAAAGGGGATTTTCTCAATGTTTCGATTTGTTTGCACCCTCAGATTCCAGATTTTCAATAGTTCCAGATGTCATATCCTGACAAACCATAGACCAATGGAAAGCTTATTTATACAGCAAAAAAAAAAAAAAAATCACAAATAAATAAATAAATATATGCATTTATTTATAGAACGCAATACTGACTATAGACTGTGATTTTCAGATTCAGAGGCCTGAAAATCACACCTTTTTTCCAGGACCATGGGAACCCGGACTCTACATTAAAGGGATACTCCACTTTTTTTTGGAAATAGGCTCATTTTACAACTCCCCCAAAGTTAAACTGTTGAGTTTTACCGTTTTTAAATCCATTCAGCCGATTTTCTGATATTTAGAAGAATATCAGTAACCAGACAGTTTCTGGTCTCATTGACTTCCATAGTAGGAAAAAAAATATATATATATATATATATACTATGGAAGTCAATGAGACCAGAAACTGTCTGGTTACTGTTATTCTTCTAAATATTAAAAAAAAATCGGCTGAATACATTCGAAAATGGTAAAAGCCAAGAGTTTAACTCTGGGGGAGTGGTAAAATTAGCCTATTTCCGAAAGAAAGTGGAGTATCCCTTTTAAGTCTATGTCACCTCCACATCTGAAGATATACATGTGAAGTGAAAGAATAATTTGTTCACTGAAAAACATACAGTATATTCATATGCAGTGCAACTTGCATCCATTCACTGAGAATAATGGGGGAGGAGATCATATCAATCATGTGTGGTTTACTCAGTTTTACTCTGATTCTGCCAGTGGTCCACTATAATGGTGTATCTCCACCATCAGGGAAATTATAAAGCCACATTAGACAGTGAGCTTGGTTTTCACTAACCACTGACACGTATCTGGTGAACAAGATCTGATTTGTTTCGATCTTTCTTTATCTCTTCAAAGATATTAAGCAAGGTTGCCAAGAATGAAGTCATGCAATGCAGTGCATTTGACTACTTTTTGGAGTAGATTAGGCATGAACCAAAATTAGCTAAATGATGCAGAGAGAGAGGGAGAGAGAAAGGCAATTTGGCACAACAGTATAATACCCCACCTTCTTGTAATATGTGGGTTGGCGTAACAGCCGTCACTCTATACTGGCTTGCTCGCCAACCAGGCGCTGGATTCTCCACGATCTCGCGGTCAGATAACCATGTCACGGTCTCAAAGTTGTCACCGTTAGCCAGAGCATCCACCTCCGCCTTGTGCACGCCCACCTGTTGAAACTGATGCAGCCCGCCCGAATGATCAAAATGCACATGCGTGCCGATGGCTAACAGGGGGTTCTTGCGCTTGGGATCGTCCCCTAGCAGCCCTTTACTGTGGATGTATTCAGGCAGACTCCGTAAACCCAGTCCGGTATCTATGACGACGTCCTGATGAGACCCGCGTATGAGCCAGATATTCGCCCTGTTCCCCGATTCATAAAAACGCTCCTGGATCCAAAACACGCCATTTTCCAACGACTTATGCGCGTACCAGTCAGTCACAGACATCTCCAATACATTCAAGAGGTTATTATTGCATATGAGGATAAATGTATGATTGTTGACCTATAATTTTGGTTTAAATCTAGCTGCTTCAGCTTCAGCCTCAGAAAGGACGCTGACACCCTGTTCCGCAAGAGCAGCACGTCACCGAGCGTAAAGATGTGACGCGCTGGAGAGTCGGAATACTATTGGTCAGTGCGGAAATAGGCACCACCCAAATAATGCATATTCATAGTATAAAGCAAGTGCACTTTAATTACTTTCAGATACTCATTTATATTCGTCTAAATGCTGAACAAGGTAAGCAGTTGTCCTCCTGCAGTGCGACCGCCCGGACCAGTGGTGCAGTTTTGGAAATAGTGCATTGTCATCATTTACTCACCCACATGCTGTTTCAACATTGCTGTTTTCTTTCTTGCTTAAAGGGAAGCACCTGTCCAAACAGTGGATCCTCATTTATATGCTCCAAAAGCACAACAAAGTCCCGTACGATAATACTCCAACCTTCCTGAAGTCATATGATAGCTTTGTGTAATAAACAGACTGATTTTTAAATGTTTAAAAGATAATCTTCCTCCGGCGTTTTAGACATAAACTGTAAAAAAAGGTTTGTTCAACGTCATTGAAGCCGAACACCATTGGCTCTCACGAGTCACGTGACCTATCGCGGCGCGATCTTTTTAAAATTACAACGTGAATTATGTTAATTATTAAATTGTTTCGTTCATCCAAACTTTTTTTTTTTTTTTTTTTTTTTAGTAAAATTTGACTGACCAGAATGGCAGGAAAGGGCAGAGGAATAGCAGCATTCACCTTCAACATTGAGGCTCTGGGCCTCACCAGAGGGTCCATGCCTGAAACCCAGAGAGGGCCGACTCCACTCTTCCCAGTGAGTTATTCTAAAACTTTGTTTTCTTTTTAAATGTATATTGTTTTCCACTGAACTTTAAAATATGCTTCAGTAAGATTAGAAAGTTCCAGAAAGTCCTGCCTTTAACTTTTTTGTAGATGTTTCAGAGACATGCATTACACTACCTATGACATTACTGTATCTTTTACAGCAAATTGAATATAAACCAGGGCCTTTGAAAGCTGGAGAAGATGAAGACTATATGAGAGTATTGAAACAAGAGATGAGAGGACGAATGAAAGACCTCCCTTTTAACATAAAACCTCACACAGGAAAGGGAGGTGAGTGGTAGCCTTTATTTAATTTTAGTAACATATAATGCCTAATGCTTTCTACTAGGTGTCTTATGATTTCTAAGATAATCATATTGTAAAAGTAGATGAGCACTGGGGGCAATATCAATACAGGCTATCACTGACCTTAAGATATTAAATCTATGTAACCATGTTTAAGTGAAATACTATAACTGATTAGGGATATTTTAACCTTGAATGTTATTATTGACATTATTTTTAATCATGCTAATTCAAATAAGAAATGTTTAGAGGTTAAATGAATTGTATCTACTGTTTTAAAGTGTTTGCCAGTGTGCTCTGCTCACCAGTATAATTCACAGATGTGGAGAGGTACAAGGAAAAATACACAAAAGAAATCAAAAAAATTGAAGCAGGCGATTGGACACCAGGTATTGCAAGAATCCTGTATGATGAAAATTTAAACTAGCTGATTTCAGATAAATTATAGGCTCGATTTGTAGACTGGAACAGACTTCCGAAAGAGCTGAAGCCACAGAAGAAGATAATTAAGAAGAAAATAGGTAATTTCACGAAATGCAAATCCCACTTTAAACAAACTACAATTTTTGGATGACCTATAAATGTGTACAGATAAGAAATCCACAAAGATCTCAAGCAAGGACAAGAAGGAAATGCTGAGCAAACTGGATGTGAGTTCATGCTATATTCATCACAAAAAAAAAAAAAAAAACTGCTGCACTATTCACATTTTCTATCTTGGTTCGCTGCAAACGTATACAGTATATTTGGATTGAGCTGTTGTTTCACTTGTGCTTGTTTTTCAGGAACTCGAGAAGAGGGGGGATGTCAAATCAGATGAGGAGAGTGAGGAGATAGCAAAGAAGAAAGATGGTGAGGAGGAGGAGGATGAAGAAGAAATTGAAGGAGAATATGATGAAGAAGAGCTTGAAGAGGTAAAAGATCTTACCAATAACAATATTCTAGATTAAATAGATCTTCATTGACAGCATCTGTAGCATGTTGTTCATTACCACAGATTTTTTTTTCTTTTATTCAAACTTTATTTTAACTTTAACACTTGTATATTGCTTAAGATTGAGAGTGTGAGATGATATCACTAGCAAATTTGTCCATGCAAAGTTATCTGCTTTTTTCTGCTTTTTTTTTTTGCATGGATATTTTTTTGCTGTCTTGTCAATCAGTTTGTAAAATAAAAGTTTTTTTTATGTATTTATTAATGTGTGTCCTGTGGACCATATAGTTGTTTAATTTTCATTCTGTGGTAATCTGCAACATTCTATAGATGCTGATGATAGAGCTTATGGCTGCATGCATTTCACCTAAAGCATGTCATCAACAGTAAAGTGAACACCCAAGTGCCTGCTTGATAGATCTAACATGGTTTTAGTTACTTAAAACCATTTTGGTGCTACTGTTTTGAAAGCACAGAGCATTTTCCTACATAATGGTCTTGTTTGAATAACAAATAATGAATGTTCAGCTAAATTCCATAGTAGTAAAAGCATGACGGGACTTTTTCCACAGGAAAACGACTACATATCAAACTACTTTGAAGATGGTGATGAATACGGCGGAGGAAGTGATGACAACATGGATGAAGCCACTTACTAGCAATAAAAAAGCTATCAGTCATTAAAAAAAGTCTATGATACAAGATAACTAAAGTGTGTCAATACATATAGAAGCACACAATTAGTTACACTTCATGTCTTCCTATAGGTATAAAAATGAGATTCACTGAGTTATATAAATTACTAAATTGGTATTAAGCCAAATGTCGATCTTATTAAAATGCTAAAAAATAATTAGGAGATTTAGATACTAAAATAGAATTCCTTTATTTTCAACCTGCATCTACAGTCTACAGGATGAAGGCACGTACTGTTCCAAAGTCAATCACTGAACTCCATGTTTCATAGAAATCATTACATCTCTGCTACTTGAATTGAATCGAGCACATGCGAGAATATTTTACAAATCACCCCTGTGCTCTTGCTAGAAGTAAACCAGAAAGTCATTGTGGTTCCATTTTAAGTTTTGTTTTTCTTTACAAGCAAGTTTAAAAATTAAAACCAGCAACTTTATTACCATCAGTTGCAATACTGAATCTGGATACTACACTTCCTAAAATAAATTAATGTGTTTATTTCCCTGACAACCAGACAGTGGCAGCAAATGTCTTAATGTTTGCCGTCAAGGCGAACGAGCTTAATAGAGGTACAGAGCTATACACTGGCTCATGAGTGACAGACAACCAACAAAACCAGCATCTAACTGTGCAAAATGCATCAAGGAAATATGCTGCTAGGATTGGAATCATTTCTTGATTACTTGATCCTTTCACGTTTCAGTTCAACTTCATTTTTAAAACGTGGTTTCGCTTATGCCATCCATAAATGCCTCCAAATTAATTTCCTGGTGATCTAAGTGCTCCTTTACGTTTCCTTTTTGTGCTTCACAAAATGTTGCTGTTCAATAGCAGGCTGTAGGTGAGAGTCTTGGTGAGAGGCAGCATTGGCCTGTGGTAAACCAAGAGGCTCAGCGACGGCTGGCTGTGTTGGTCCAGGCCTGATAGAGTCTATGGTAGTGTGGTGGCTTACATCGGCTTTCATCAAAACTTCATAGTACAACAGGTAAAAAACAGGTGTAATAATGCCCACGACCAACATGATGGCCACTGCGGTCCACCACCTCATTCCCCAGTCGGCCCCATAGTACGGGTCTTTCTTATGGGCCGGTCTGCGCTCGGGGTCTCCCAACAGCGGCTGCTCCAGTGAGGACACCACCTCGTTCAGGCCGTTCCTGGAAGGGGCAGATGACTTGACGAGAAGTTGTATGTCCTTGTCTTTCTCCTGCAGGAAGCACTCCACGCTGTCCACAGATGAGTTAGAGGATGAAGAGTCCAAGGGAGCTCCAGAAATCTGTATTTCTGTGATTCTGCGAGTGCTGCAGGGTGAGCTGCTTTTGTGGGGAGCGGTGGTGTGAGTTTCCGTAAATGAGCTGAACTTTCTCACAGGGATCCTAATTGACCGCAGCGCAAAGAAGTCCTGCTCAGTTAGAAGATTGTTGGCCCGCTTTATATCTGCAACCTGAGAAGGAACAAGAAGAAAAATCAGTAAAGCACATTTGGGCAGCTATTAGGAGGCAAAGCTGCATTACGTTTTTATATGACAGAACATCTACGAACCGTGGAGTAATGTAAAAATCCAGAGCTGGATGTGTCCCAAATAAGATTAGGAAGAAGTTGTTATTATTGAGTATAATATGCAAGAGTTTTGTTTACAGCAGCAAAGCTGTGTCATGAGTCATGACTTGCGTCATTAAAGGGATACGCCACCGTTTTTTCATATTAAACTATGTTATTCCCTTAACTAAGATGAGTTGATGCATACCTCTGTCGTCTCAGTGCGTGCACTTAATAACATAGTTTGATATTAAAAACGGTGGAGTATCCCTTTAATACAGAACTCAACTTGCGTGATTAGGTGTGACTAAAACAGATTTTGCACGAGCAACTAATGTGACTCATCTAATCAGAATTTAGAGTAGGAACCATGCATCATGTAATATTGTTTATGCTTTGAGACGTTACATTTAAGTTTAACATGCTTTTGCACCAATAACAGACTTTCAGAATAATCATTTTCGCTTTCGTCTATCTGGTTCTTAATAAACATATTTATTTAATTCACTTAATTACCCTTAGATATACATTAAAACATGGTTATTAAAGTCGTTATTAAACGGAAGTAGCTTTTTTTTCCCATTTTTGAAGTACAGCGTTTATAAGTATAACAGGTTATTGGAAAAGGGTCTGGACATCATCAACTGGTTGTTGATTTGCTTGTAAAATGCAGATGTCACAAAAGTGTAGGAAAATTCAAGCAGAACCTGCAGAGGAAGGGTTTAAGCGAACTAAATAATTACAGAAGTCAGACATACATAAGAAGAGAGTGAAGTGTGTCCAGTTATCACATTTTGATTTAACATTGAGTTAAAAAAAAATGAAAGTGATGAATTGTTCTGATGAAAAGTAACAGCATGCATTATATTTCTAAGATTTTGATCATAATGGTGACCTTACTATAAACATACTGAAAGAAGAAAAAGTAAGGGCATAAATAAACCCTGACTTACAGTACAGAAATATTGCAGAGAAATACTGATCAGTGTATCTCCCTCTTTTATGTCCCTTATCAAGTATACAATATCGTCCTTGCGATCTGTAGATGAGCTGTGCCTGCGATGCCTTTCCCTGCCTCTGGAACGCAGCTCAAAGGTCTCTCCATCTTCCTCCGAGTATTCAGTCTCTGAGTTGTTCCCAAAAGCGGACATGTAACCACTCGTGGGTGGCTGCACTGTGGTTGCAAACTGAAAACCATTGTGCTGGTTCCTTCCAGTCATTTTTCACTGTGAAAAGAGCAAAAGAATAATGAATGTTATTGTTGAACAGGTGTGCATCAGGAAATGTAGGCTACTCTCTGTTCTATGCGTATGAGATCATTGTATTCCCTGTGGCAGATAAAATGAGAAAGAAAAAAAAAATAGTTGATGTGTGGGAAATTTGGATATGGGTGGATATCTAATAGATTACTGTAAGCACACAAAATGTGCCAACGTTATGCCATGTACAACAGCTAACACTGCTGATAAGTTAAAAATTCACCCTTGGCCGATATTAACCAGCTATTTTAGGATGTTCCTAGTCTTGAAATATTAACCATCTCCTGTGAACTGTACGTTATTTCTTACGTGGCCTGGCACGCACAGGTAACGTTAACTAACCAACTAGCAGTGTTGCCAAGTCCGCTTATTTTAAGCGACTTTGGGCTTGTGTTTCTGTAAAGTCGCTTACAAATATTGGTAGTCGCGGGTCGCGTTTTTTTGGGCTTTTTTCTAAAGTGTAATTGCTTATTTGGGCTTGTTCCCAGCTTGTTGCCAAGCAGATATTTTCTATATGTTATTTGAACGTAGGAGTTTGTCTTGCCTGTTCCCTCTCTCCCTTTCCCCATTCACAGAGTTTTTTTCCCACCCTTGGCAGTAGTAATATTGACCCTTGGACCCAGATGGCAACGAGTACTAGCCAATCAGAGGCAAAACTGGGCAATCGGGGTTTTTTTTCAGGTTTTTTTTCTGGTTAGAAAAACGTCAGTGAGTGACATTTAAATAAAAATAACTTGCCAGTCGTGAGTGACTGATAGTGACTGGACCGTGAGTTTTTATAGCCTATATTCATTATTATTTTTAGATATTATAGAGATATTATAGTTTAACCCTTTAACTGTCACGCCCCTTTTTTCGCATAGACATGACAATCATATCATGATCATCAAACTATTTGGTCTTGTTTTAAAGAAGATTTGCCATATTTATTGATTGAAGTGAATTATGAAACTATGAAAGTGAAACAGAAGTTACAAGTTTGAGTTTATAAAAATGAACAATGTAAAAATATAATTATTAATATTTTATATATATATATATATATATATATATATATATATATATATATATATATATATATATATATATATATATATATATATTACTCTAAAACTGCAAGAAAATGTAAGTAAAAAATCTGAAGAAGCTGTGTTCCAATTTTTAGGTTGATATCTCAAAAATGAGTTTTCAGTAATATTGTATTTGGGCTCAGTACTAACACTGGATGGACAGCCAAGCTATAGGCTACCGTGTGCACAGCAAAAACTGCGCACAGTTTACCAATCTCTCCACATGGATGTAAGTTGACAATCTGTACCCAGTTTAAAACCACCCGTCCCCACTGATTGTAAAACCGTGAAACCTAGAGGGGCTCTTTTCTTAAAAAAAAGCTCTAAAATAGCTCTTTTACGGTCTATGAGAAAAAGTCGCTTGTTTTGGGCTTGTTTTCACCGGCCTGGTTGCTTATTTGTCTCGCGAGATCTGGCAACACTGCCAACTAGCTATATAGCAGCTAAGTTACACATCTTTTAGCATGTAAACATGACTTCACAAGACAAGGCCAATTTTATTCAAGACACAAACAATGACAGCTGTCCAAACAGCGTTTATTCAAATTATATAAACGCTAGCTAAATGGTTGTTTATCAAATAAAGCCACTTAATAAGGTTTATTGTATAACTTGCACGTAGACGCTAAGTAGCTCAGTTAGCATAGTTTAGCCAACGCTAAGCAAAACACCAACTACAATATCGCCATCTAGAAAATAATCTATTGGAATACAGATTAATATAGAAGTTCTTGTACGCATATATTACTACGTTAATATTAAGTAAGTTAATATCTTGAAACCCTCATAAGTAAACAGGGTTGATAATCTCGTGCTATTGATGCTAGCCAAACTTTAAATCAACAAACGGTGATTTACTATCTAGCCAGATTTCAGATAATAAAACGACAGTGCTAATTAAAGCTTCTGTTTATCAGTTTGCTGAGGTTTACCTGAGAAACGAGTATGGTCCACTTGACTTTAGTGATTAGGCCATTCTCCAGTTTCCTCTATGAGCCTCATTACTTCTGCTGCTAGATTACTGGAGAGAGACGCCACGTCAACACCGAGGCAGCGTGAGCACGCACGCACTGACATCACCGATGTCTCTCCATGTCCCGATTACATCATCAACAGTCCAGAAGGCTTTGTTGTTATCATCGATCCAGTTTCCATGTGTGCACTGCAGTCGTGTTTTAAAACGAGGAGGCAAAGTTCTCACATTTTTTCTATGTATCAAATGTTTGAGTTTATATCCCTGTTCCACACCATTTCTGTTTAAATAAACATTACATAAAAATAGAAACCTTATTATTACAATTCTATTTTGTATTTTACACAAACTAGGCCTAAATCTTTAATAAATTAAAAAAAAAACGTTTTTACATTTGTTGCAAAATAACTTGAGCCTTTAACATTTTAAACAATATAGTCAACTTATTTTCATGAGTTGTAGGTTGCCACAGACACAAAAATGTAGGCCTACCTTTAATTTCCCCAAACTGATTTCTCACTAAAAAAGAAAACCCACAGTCATTATGTTTTCAAGTTATTTCAAGTTAGATTTTAATGTGGCATAAAGTGGTGATATCTAGGGTTGGCTGAGTTTACTACTTTTTAATTAGTCTTCCCATTAGCATCATGTCTTCATTCAAGCCGATTCGAGAATGCACACGAAAACAAGAGGTTGGATTTATCCAACGAACCCAACCATATCCAGCCATATAACCAAGAGTGCGATGGAGGCATTGTCTCCTCTCATTTGACTTTCCCCCATTCATTCTTAATTACCCCCCACTAAACCCACCACACGCTTTGGGAGGTCTGTTAAAAGTCAATTCCCACCGTAACCTGTCCCGGTGCCTCTGGTGTCACTTTTGGACAGTGCTACTTTATAAAAACGAGGGACTTTTACACTTTTTAATGTCACATTTTGTAATAGATATTATTTTCTCATCCAGGATTTTTGTGACAGGAAATGCCCCTGATATGAAAGCACATTCCTCCAAGGAGGCAAAGGAGGCAGTGAGTGACATAATAAATAATAATACATTTTAAATAATCTATATTAGAAAAATCAAATAATGCAAATATTACACAATGTGACTGTAAAGCAGGACAAGGCCAAAAGCCATGGGAACGATCTGTGCGAGGCTTGTGGTGCGTATTAAAAAAGACTATTTTTTACAGTCTATGGAGCATCTCAAGTTTCTCATAGAGGAGCTTCGGGAGCATAAAAGGGGAAGTTACGGGAAGTTATGAAGGATGAGAGAGCACCAGGCCTGGGGCCCCTTCTTCGCACGTTGCTAAAACATCCAAGATCAAACGAGACATCCATATCATCGTGCATCATGATTCGGCTAAGGTTCTTAGAATACACCTGCCGGTTATGATTAGTATAGCTGGATTGAGATATGTATCGATAGTAGAAATATTGATCAGCCGCGTTGCAATTGGCTGCTCACCGTGGCAGCCAAGAGCAAACGTGAATGTGAACCTGCATTGTGGATTGCATCCCTGTGTTCAGCCATTCCTCAGACCCACATCCAGAGGCCAGGAGCAAATGACGATGTTAAATGAGCTTTAAATGATCCTAACACACTGTTAAATAATTTGTTGTTGCATTAACTTAAGTACAGGCCTACAATCCAAATGGCTGTCCAATCATATCAACTGTTAAACTCTGAGTAGTAATGAATTGCTTTGACTTGTGAATGCTACGTGTGACTGTGAAACTACATAGTTAATGTAAAAAAAATATAAATGTTGCCATGAGTTATTGATCACATTTCCCCCCAGTGTACTTCATTGTAATGAAATTGTGTTTTCCTCTTTTGTGCAGTTTTAAACAATACACTAACACATTTATGTTGCCAAGCAAGTGGTGGCTGAAGCATGTGCAGTAAGACTTTTTCGGGAACACTTTACTTGAAGAGGTGTGCATAAGACTAGCATGTACACCTTCATAATCATGACATGACATATGTTGTGAATATGAAGAAAGTTCTATGCATGTTTGTGACAACTGTCATTAAGTGTCATTTGCTCAGTTATGACATTTTTAATGCAAATATGACATTGTTTAAGATGTCTTTGTTATGACACCTTGACATAAACCATTACATCATAACCTGTCAGTGTCTTTGTCATGCCAACTCAACATTACTATCAACACAACCTGTCATAAACATGACATAGCAGATTAATTATCAAACTTAAGAAACCACCTAGCTTTATTGGTCAACATTACATTAAACTGTCAGTTGGTTGGTTTTGAGATTGGCTGTCATGAAGTCATTGTAACTTGACAAATTCAATTAGGACCACTGAAGTAATTTAACTTAATTTAAATCACTGACTTGATTTAATGTCAAGATGTCATAACAAAGACATCTTAAACAATGTCATATTTGCATTCAAAATGTCATTATTGAGCTAAAGACACTTAATGACAGTTGTCATAAACATGCATAAGAAACTATCTCAGGTATCTTTAAGTGCATAATTTTACTTAATTTACACTTGAGTACCAATTATTTCTGAATCCAATATGAGTTGCAGGAGTCAAAGCAGTGATGTGAAGGTGGGCAGTTTTGTACTTTTCCCTTTAATTGCATAAACCATGTGTTGACAGGTTTACCCCAAGCCCTAAAAAATAGAGTATTTTGAAAATACTTTAAAAAAACCCCAACAACCTCACACTAGAGAGACTAAGTGCTAATATATTAGCAATCAACTTGGTAAAGTTAAAGATTCATGTCTATGAGCAGCATTTTCAGTAATGTGTAGTTTCAGGTGAAGTGGGAATACAAGGTGTAGGTTTCCATAAACTATGTAGAATTAGTACAGAATTAATAAAAAATTGTCAACTTCTGTTTCCATGTCATCTTGTGTGCAATAGAGGGCAACCTGTCTTTCTTTTGTAGCTGTATGTCTGACTAGGCCTCTCGCCATATGGTGAAACTGTATTTTACTCTGTGAGTGAACTTATGTTCATTATTCTTCATTTTTTGTAACTAAATAACTCACTTTGTCCACACTTTAAATTAGGGTCCATTTTAGGGTCATGCTAAGAAGCAACTAGTTAACAGTGAGAATTGGACCCTAAACTAAAGTGTTAAGTCACTTTCCTTTCTAAAACAGCAATAAGTTAGCAGTGTATTTAAATCAGAAAGTAATACAGAATTTGTTTTATTTAATAGCCTATTCCTTGTCAACTGTCAGAGTTTTGACCAGACTCACTGAAATATACCAGCCTCATGTATAAGTTATTTGACTTCCTGTCAAATTTGACTGTGTAACATAACAAATGGATGTCATGACTGAACAATCATCTTATTATTGGAGTCAATTATATATATGGAAAAAAAGTATTGGGACATCTGACCAGTACACCAACAGGGACTTTAATGACATTGCATTCTAAATCTATAGACATTAATATGGACTAGGTCCCCTCTTTGCAGCAATGCTTCCACTCTTCTGGGAAGGCTTTCCACAAGGATTTGGCATCTGTGGGAATACACCAGACTCATCCAACCATGTTTTTTATGGACCTTGCTTTATTCACGGGACAGTAATGCTGGAATAGAAAAGGGCCTTCCCCAAGCTGTTCCCAAAAAGTAGGAAGCATAGTATTTGTCCAAGTTTGGACAAATACTATGCTTCCTACTTTTTGGGACTCAGTGATGCCCCTTAACTGGAATTAGCCCAACCCTTGAAAAACACCTCCAGGCCATTATCTCTCCTCCACCAAATTTTACAGTTGACACAATGCAATTACAGGTAACGTTCTCCTGGCATCTGCCAAACTCAGACTCTCCCAACAGACTGCCAGACAGAGAAGCATGATTCGTCTCTCCACAGAACATGTTTCTGCTAGAGTCGAGTGGCTGCATGTAACACAGTCTCATCCCAATTCGTCATATAACTGACATTTTGGGACGTCTTTTGACCATTCGTCAATATATGACTTTTTAGGGCCCCCTTAAACGTCGGTAGATGACGATCCCGGGTCGTCATACAACTGACGCTTTACCTTTAACGTCAGTTAGGTGACGAGTTGGGTTTAGGGTTAGGTTTAGGTATGGGGTAGAGTTAGGATCCCATAACGTCATCTACCGACGTTTAAGGGGGCCCTAAAAAGTCGTATATTGACGAATGGTCAAAAGACGTCCCAAAACGTCAGTTATATGACGAATTGGGATGAGACCGGGTTGTAACAATGCTTGCATTGTACTTGCTGATGTGAGGCTTGCATGCAGCTACTCAGCCATGGAAAACCATTCCATAAGCTCCCACCGCCACACAATTTTTTATGATGCTATTACTGCCAGTGGAAGTTTTGAACTCATCATCTATGGAATCAGCAGACCATGGTGACACAGCTCTGTGGCCGAGTTGCTGTTGTTCCTAAACACTTCCACTTTCCAATAATACCACTTACAGTTGACCATGGAATAGGGATGAAATTTCACAAACTGACTTGGCAAATGTGGCTATTACAGTATGCTTAATTCACTGAGCTCTTCAGATCAACCCTTTTATTCCCAAATATGTCAATGAAATGGCTAGATGCTTGATTTCATAGGCTATTTGTGGCAATGGGTCTTATTGAAAAACTTGAATTTACTAATTAAGAGGTGTGTCTTAATACTTTTGTCCATACACATTAGGATATCATTGGGATGTTTTATTACATTTCTATTTAGTTATTGTTCATTGCATTATTATAGCCTCACGTGCATTACCCTGTATGATGTTGCCTGTGTGTGTGTGTGTGGAGGCCTAAAATGTCAGTTTTTATGTAGATCCCCAGCGAGATTTCTCAGGAAATATGCACTTGATGAAACAATATAGTAAAACAGTGGGCGAATTAATTATTAATACAATTTTACATCACTTTTTCCTTTTCTCTTTTTGTATTTAAATAAAAAAATGTAACGTGTATGTGGCAAAATTGATTTCCTTATCAGCCTCCTTCTTCAATGGTCCTTCAGAAATCATTCTGTGAGGTTGAGAGTTCAGTCAGTCTAAATACTCCAGCCTTTATGAAATCAAACCTGCGAAAGTCCAGGTGCTTTGTTTTTGGGAATAGTGGTGCGCCACAGGTTGATTTTAGAAACGTAATTTGCCATCCATCCACCATAGCATCTTCTGAGGAAGACAGATCGCTGGGTGGAGCTGTTCCCTCGATCTCCCAAGCAAGGAGGTTAATGAGATTAGCACATCCCTGCTCAGACAAGACAAGACTCTACCCATGTCCACTAGTTCAGACGGGACAAGCGCTTAAACGGACTGCATGGCAGCGCATGTCGAAATTGAAGCGCATCCACACTCACCTCGCATGGACTGGAGAATCAAACCAGCGTCCTGCACGAAAAGCCACTCTTACCCAAACTAATTGAGCTGTTCAAGACCAACTTCTGTGCAGGAACAGTGGAAGCGCTGCGCGATTGGCACGATGTATTTATCATCCCATTGACGGACACAGCGCTGACCGGTTCAATTTACCCCGGACCTTTTGTAATTTGCCTTGGAGTGTTAGAACAAAGTGTTAGGTAAGTCATTTATATCACATTGCATGTCCGTCACTTAGTTTCGTGCAACAATTTAGAGAAATTGTCCGGTAAATGCGACACGCGCTTCAAAGCTATACGGTTATTAGCCTATACATAAGATGCGCTATAATATTTGATTTGCAAGTTTGCTGTTTTGTCTTCCTTTTTAAGCTGGTCGTTTAATAAGCGAACTTTTCCATTTGAGTACGACAGACAGGTTAAACATCAAGAGTTTAAACAGTTAGTTATATGTTAGTTTGCTTGTGTCACATTTTACTGAACGGACTCCTCTTTAATCACTTTACTCGCTTCCAGGGGCAATCTTTGACAGTTTTGGGGTAGTTTTGTTCTTCTTCTCGTGATAATAAACACATCAGCCATGATCGTTATAAACAATTTAAACGTTAAATCAATTCATCGTTGGTGGATGAGAGGCCATTCTCCTGCGCTTCCATGGTTACTGTGAGGGTCTTCAGCGCGCTTTGTGTCTCTTTCCTCCCGCTCCCATTGAGATAAAACAACAGTCGGCGGGGCTCCTCCCCACACAGGGGCTTTGAGATGGGACACGCTCGCGAAGCCCCCTGTCACCCAAAACTCAAATGGTGATCTCAGTCATCTTTACGCACATCAGTTTATCTGATCTAAGCTAGCAAGGGGCCCTTCTCAGTTTAGGG
Source organism: Cyprinella venusta (assembly GCA_038021265.1). Classification (NCBI taxonomy): domain Eukaryota; kingdom Metazoa; phylum Chordata; class Actinopteri; order Cypriniformes; family Leuciscidae; genus Cyprinella; species Cyprinella venusta. Next base: position 24,044,506 of record CM075865.1, on the reverse strand, counting down.
TCCCTGCAGTTTTGCGTGTAACATTATCATGACACCATGACACTTGGTTGATTATTCTGAAATGTTATCTGGTACTGATTTCCCATGAAATTACTGAAGATTATCTTCTAGATGACACTTTTAGGTAATCTAATCTGGTTATTTCTGGTTTATTTATTCACATTAGCTTTACTAGTCTAGCTTTTCATTAAACTCACAAACCCCAATTTTGGGTCAAATATGGACAAACCCAGCTGTTGGGTTAAATTTATAAATTGCATTTTTTTAATCCAACATTTGGGTTTGTCCATATTTGACCCAAAATTGGGTTTAAACAGCCCAGCATTTTTTTAGAGTGTATTTTGGCAATAAATAAATACATATAACAAAACAAATACATAAACAAATGAAATTGCTTAATTAATATCAATTGATAATAAGCTGACTATGCATATAACTCCAATTAACATTACTTGTAAGCAGTGCTGGGTAGTCACTGATACATGCAATATGGAAAATTATACTTATATTGTAATTACATTACATGTTAAAATACTCGACTAGTCACTTTTTTATTGATTTACATGATTATTCACACAATTGTGAGAAATCATTCATTATTTAAGCTATTTATTCTCCCCAAATATTCCTTTTTTTTTTACATTTTAAATGTTCCTTTCTAAAATTAGTAAGTCATTTAAGTAAATTTCTTCTCATTATAAAACTATTTATTTGAAATTTTATATGATTTATTTAATTATTAGCTTTTCATTAAACTCACAAACCCCAGTTTAGGAAACCCTGACAATGTTTAATGTTGTTGATAATTAAGAATGGACTATATTTTCTTTTTCTTTGTATTTTTATAACATGGTTCAGTATTATTCAATGTGATAAACAATCTTGATCAAAAGTAATCTATAAGTAATCTAAAAGTAGTCTGATTATTACCTAAAATGTGTAATAGATTACATTTCTAACTACAATTTGTGTCATGTAATTTGGAATCAGTATCAGACTACAATTTGTAAGTAAGCTACACTGCTTGTAAATTACAAAATGACATAGTTTCTTACCAGTCATGCAACATTAGGCCTATACGTATCGTAAACTGGACACATTTGACATGCTTTCATCCAGTCCTTCTACTGTTTTAGTGAATCAACTGGCATCTTTGGTAGTCCGTTTTATTCTGTTTCGTGTTTAATTCATTGCGGGCACCCTTTATCTACTGAATAGATGCTCTGTGACTCAATGGAGTGAATGATCTTCTTGCACCCCCCTTATACAGCTTCAGTTGAGCATCATTCAGCGCATGTGATTCACGGCTGGGTGTTACGTTTGCAGTGGTCGCCCCTGTTTTTGTACCTCCCCTTAAATAGGGCCTTACATGTTGAGAAAACAGAGAGGATGTAACATAAACACTAAATCCATCGAGATGTGCGAAGCACTGCTCATAGACTGAGCGAACTGTGATTGATGTCACAAGGAAACAGACCACACAGGGTCCAGTGTGAAGAGACAGGTGGAACAAAAGAAAAACACACACACACGCCTATCTAAACATGCTTCATGGGGAATTGCTTGAATTGTTAGAATTCTATGTTGTGGCAGAGAAACATGTTTTAGTGTTTTTGTTTTTTTCTTAGACTTGCCTTAATTCATTTCTCAATGGCTCTTTCCTACTATATGATCTGACGGTTTATCTTACATAAAGAACAATTGTGTTGAGTGTATTTTTCAGGACCATGTTTTATTGCAAACAGGTTGGCACTGTTTTACATTTTTTATAGGTTTTAGTTCAGTTAGTTAATTAATTACAATTAGTATTGTAGACTTGGAATTAAGCCTTTTCCCCGTTGGTATTTGATTCACGGGACCGGACAACAATTATCTTGCCAAGAAAAATCTCTATTTTTATATGTCAGGAGATAAACTTTTAGAAGATGTTGTATTCTATGCGTTTCCGTATTTCTCTGAGTCAGTATAGTCAGACTGAGCTTATATACTCACAGAGAGACTTTCAACTGCCTTGTAAGGTAACAAAAGAAAAGAACAAAAGAACATGCAGAACATATGTCATACATACACGTTTGCATCAATAGAAACATCTATGCTGAGTGAACATGTTACATTGCACACATACCTCTAAGCAATATATAGCTTTCCCTCTGTCTGACGTGTTCCTCACACATGATCCATGCTATAATCTATATCTATAATCTCTTCATGCATTCAACCACATGCATTTAAACTCCATAAGATAATACAACTGATTATTATTATGAATATTAATAATGAATAATAATAATAATGAATAATAATAATAATAATAATAATAATAATAATACAGATACATGATATTAAATAATGAAAACATATATATATATATATATATATATATATATAATTTGGGGTTGGTATGTTCCAAGTCCCCATTTATATGGACTGATTCAGGGATTACCAGGATCCTGTCACCATAAATTTATCTATTCTATTCTATTCTATTCTATTCTATTCTATTCTATTCTATTCTATTCTATTCTATTCTATTCTATACTCCTAATATTACAGTAAAAAAATAAATCAAGACAAATTAGGTTTCAAATGGACAGAGAACAAAGAAAATACACTGAAAAAATAAATAAATAAATAAATAAAAATAAAATAACACCAAACCTGAAAGGAAATAAGTAAATATATAACAATGGCCAAAGTATTGGAGCCTAGTGCAATTTATTTAAAAAAAAAAAAATTCTAGATATCTGTATTTGTATACATTTGTGTAACATATTCTACTAATCAGACTGTTATGCTATTTGTTTATGAATGCAGTGCTTTTCTGCACTTAAATTGTTGATTCGCTGTAAAGTCATATTTATATGGAGCTGAGACAAAACATGAACTTGCTGGAATACGTGTTGGATATTTAATATTCTTGACAAAGTATGTGCTAAAAATTACGTTAGATGTATCTGAATCAGTCAATAATAATTTTCTTAGAACTTGAGGCGTGAGTAAAACTGTAATAGGATACTGAATGCTGATTTAAGAGTTAATTGTAACTGTAATTTCACTCTTATTGAAGTAAAACTTTCTCATTTCCCATTTCTCCAGTTTTTTTTTTTTTTTTCGTAAAAAAAACATTAAAATATTTCATAACAGTGGTAGGCTGAAGGTGTTTTTGTTTGTCTTGTATCTTTTATTTTTTGTATATCAATTTAAATGGATAAATCAATATGCTCTTAAAACTGACTAAACACCTGTCCTGTTCATTTAATGTCAGTTTAAAAGTCTATTTGGAAACCAACCCTGGCTGAAATAGTAGCATTCTTTCAAGTTTACATCACTTTTAATCAGTTTTATAATTTCACACCTTCTTAGCAAAATTAGCAGGGTTCCCACCAGCCTGGGGCCTCTGCTAAAACAAAATCTCCACGCATGTCACCGAGCATGTGGAGAAACTCAATTCACTTCTGTAAATGCCAAACAAAGACCCCAGACCCAAAGCAGTAAAAAACACAGTGGGAGTACGTCACTGGTTTTTCGACGAGTGGGTTGGTAGTTCATGCGCAGACAGGGCTAAATTCAGATTGAATTTTGATAAATGTGGACCGCTTGACTCGTAACAATCCGTCACTGTCATTCCTGTAAAAGTTTTAATATAAAGAATCATACACAGCCTAATGACGTTCTCAGTCAGAAACATCTCCATTCATTTTTGTCTTTTGTTTTGTGGCTCTAACCAAGCATTTTGCTCAGTATTATGCATAATGTGGTCAACAATAGCTCGTTGTTTGCTTATTTCTTTTTTTTTCTTCATTAAAAAAGTAGCCCGGTTATGTTACGATTTAATTTGATATCAGGTTATGTTAAGTTTATTTGAATTGTGTTGATTATTTCAATGAAATTGTCTATTTTTGATATTATTATTACTTTTATTCTTATACACATTTCTTGTGACATTTTACAACAAGGTTTAAATTATGTTTTTAAGCAAAATATTAAGCTGGAATTGTTTATATCACTTATAATATTAGTGCTAATTAGCATTATTTGACCATCAGAAGCTCTTTGTTGTCGTTTGTAAAAATGTTATGTTTTACATTTCTTAGCATTTCTTATCATTTTGTTCAATTCTTTTGTAAGGTGAAACATATGATTGTCTCCTTTTGCAGTCATGAATTATTGAGTTTATGTTACATTACATGATTCAGGTCATGTTATATGAAGAGCAGACATTGACCTTTTTTCAGTATGTTAATTTTTGTGCATCTTCAGCAGTGAGCTGACATATTGCACATAGTATTTTAGTATCTGTTTATTCTGGAGCTAAAAATGGACGTATGGCAGGATATTCTGAAGCAATAGTCAAATCCAGCAGCAATCTTGTGGTCTCTTTATTTGTCATGGTCTGCCACAATTGTGCCATGTAGTTTGTTTTTCACTTGTTTTTGACCTTTTTGGAATAATGTGTAATTTTACTGGTCTACATATGGCTTATTCTCTCTCATTTTCCCCTTCGTGTGATGTATTTTTAAAAATTTTCTTAAAATATAAGTCTCTTTAAATTGTATTTAATTTCATTTTAATATTTCACTGTGGTATAAGTAATCTTGTTCTAGAATTTTCTTTCTCCGAAAAAACGAACATAATACGCTCTGTAACTCTTGCATACATTCATGTGGTTCTATAGAACAAGTTTAAGCATCAAAAGGGAAGCTTTATCCTTTTTTTCTGTGTTCTATTGAACTTGAACTGTGACCTTCAATGTCGGTCCTTAAAACCGTTTCATGGTGTGGTTTCACGCTGTGCCCTCTAACGCATGAACACTGTGTTCTCCCCACAGGGCTTGATCGCCCGCTCCTTTTTTTCAATGTGATTTATTCAACACGGATACATGTGGCATTGATCCATACCGCAAGCTATTCTGTAAAACTTCTCCAAGTTTTCGGGCTTGATGAGTGATCGCTAGATGATTTCGGTCCAATTGTCCACATAGCAGATAGTCTTACATAAATGGCTAAAATAAACAGCAATGATCTGACACATCCAAGGTTTAATTTTGATTGATTTGTGGTGGTCATATGAGACCCTTCGGAGGGTTGAGACCGTTCCAAAATGTCTGATGGTGTAATCAGTCACAATGGGGCTTTTAAAAAGTTGCCCCTGCCTTCACTCTTTCACTTTTGAAATGAAAATATGTACTTCTCTCTATATAAACGTGTCATGATGTGTTTAATATGGTTGCATGAAAAAAGTCTAGTCAAATAGTTGGTCTAAAGATAAATTATCAGAACTGGGATAAATGCACACTAAAAAATGCTGGGTTGTTTTAACCCAATTTTTTGTTAAAATATGGACAAACCCAGCCATTGGGTTACATTTTTAAATTATATTTTTAACCCAATGTGCAGGGTTTGTCCATATTTTATACAAAATTGGGTTAAAACAACCCAGCATTTTTTAGAGAGTGCAATTAACAATAATTGTTAATGTAAATCAGTTATAGTGTATGTAAATCTCTAGCGAATCTTAACGGAATAGTTCACTTAAAAAAAAAATTAGGTCATAATTTACTCGTCCTCAGGTTGTTTCAAACCTGTATGAATTTCTTTCTTCTTCTGAACACAAAGGAAGATATTTTTAAAGAATGTCAGTAACCAGTTGATGGACCGCATCGACTTCCATAGTAAAAAAAATAAATTCCCTTGGAAGTCAATTGGGTTCATCAGCTGTTTGGTTTATGACATTCTTGAAAAAAATTTAATTTATGTTCAGTTGAAGAAATAAATTCATACAGGTTTGAAACAACTTGTGGGTGAGTAAATTATGACAAAAGTTTAATTTTTAAGTGAACTATTCCTCACTATTAGGCTGATGCTGGTCATGTGATGCTGGCCAATATTGAGCCTACGTTCTGACGGTCGGCCGGCTGGTTTCAATTACAATAGAAGCCTATGGAGGAGTGAGACAGCTCTCAGATTTAATCAAAAATATCTAAATTTGTGTTCCGAAGATGGGGCTGTGCAAAAGTTAATTGCGATTAATCGCATCCAAAATAAAAGTCTGTGTTTACATAATATATTTGTGTGTGCTGTATATAATTATTTTGTATATATAAATACACACACATGCATGTATGTATTTAATAAAATGTGTTATTCATCTATAAAATATTTATATTTATATAATATAGATTATGTATATATATATATATATACAGAATTTAAGTGCAAATAATTCTTAAATATATACATGCATGCATAGGTATTTATATATACAAAATAATTATATACAGCACCCACAAATATATTATGTAAACACAGACTTTTATTTTGGATGCGATTAATCGCAATTAACTTTTGCACAGCCCTATTCGAAGATGAACGAAGTCTTACGGGGTTGGAACAACATAAGGGTGAGTAATTCAATTTTTGGGTGAACTAATCCTTTAAGTTGTGGCAATGAGAATATCTTAATAGCAGAAATGCTTTTTTTCCCCCTGACTAAACTACTTTAGTAGTTAGTAGTTTAGTAGTACTATGACTTATTGAGACATTCATTTATTAATACTACGTCCAGGACGCACTGACCCATGGTCGGGTCAATAAGGACCCTCCTTCAGGCTGTTTATCTCCTTAGTGTTTATCCTAATAACCAGGGGGCATCAAATCTATAGAGCCCTGTCTCTCTTCCTTGAGCTTTCCCTCTTAAGTTGCTATTGCCTGGTGAAAGAGCTTGCCTGACGCAATGCAGGTTGGTCAGAGATCATTTTTAGTTGCGACGCCTACTCATCCATACCCAGGCGATTCCACTGAATCCATCATGCATAAATGTAGGGCATTTGTACATAAAGCGGTTTGTTTATTCACAAGAGTGAAAGCAGTTTGAATGTTGGACGTCTGCTATCGTCGCTAGGCCCTGAGGCGAGATGTCCTGCTGACCTTCACTCCCCCGTCTGTCTTCCCCCATGCACCCCTCCAGTTCCCTCACTCCAGACTCTCGCCTGCTTTCTCTCTCCCATTGCTTGCAATTATTTACCCCATTGTGGTTCGTCATGGTGAAGGAATTTCTGAAGTGGGGGAATTGAGCAAACTGGGATTGCGTTTCCCACCTCCCACCTGTTGATCAGAATCTATACTATGTGCGGAGGATTTTTAGACTAGTGTCTTACTTCCTCTTTAGAGTATAAATAGATAAAAAACAACAACAAAAACATTTATTCAAAAATATTGATTGATAGATTTATTTAATTGTCAGTTTAATTGATTTTTTATTTGAGTTTATTTAGTATTTTTTAGCAGTATCATTAGCCATCAAAATCTTAAACAAATTTATCTGCATTCTAGTATTATTGTTCATACTACTGACAAGACAGTTTTCAAGTTTTATAATGTACCATGTATCTACAACTAAAATTAAAGTGTGCCATAATATATATATATACCGGTAGTTACATTTTCCCAGTCATCTTAGTTGTGTGTGTTTTAATTTTGTTTATTTTGTTGGTTCCACTTTATTTTATTTTTCAGTATATGTACTTACAGTGTACTTGCATATGATACCGGGTAATATAAGATAATTACTTGGATCAAGGTTATTAGTTATTATTACCCAGTTATTGTCATTTCTATAATAAGTACATAGACTGTACAGAACAGGACTGTAAAATAAAATACTACCATTTCAGTTTACGAAAATATTCTGATGAAGTTTTTGTTTGAGCTTTTGTTTACAGTAACAGATGGAAAGCATATTGAACTTTCAGTATTACCCAATGGCAAAAGAAGTAGTTTCCCATGAACCTCCTCATTTGCTATTGATCACAAAAAACATAGCCCCGCCCCAAACCTACATGATTGGTTGAGCTGGTTGCTGTGCTGGATTGGTTGGGATGCTCAACCAAAGTTGTGTTTACACTTTTTTGAGAGGGATATTGACATAGAAATGCCTTACATAAAGTTGACATTGAATTTAAAATGTACAAAAGACACTATACAAAAATGTGGGAACCCAAACTTTACCTTTACTGCCCACTCTGTGAGTCTGCAGCCACTGATTCAGAGTCAGTGAGGGAGCTACCCTTGATCAGGGATTTGCTCTGTCCTCAATCCAGCCATCTGTCCTGTGGCTGCCAAACTCAGCAGATTGAAGAGGCCGGGACAGAAATTTCCCACATCTCTCGCTCGTTAAATGAGGAATGGGAGGGAAAACCGAGGGAGAAAGAGAACTATCTGTCTGAATGGGGGCTTGATTCGGTCTACTGGAAGGCTGAAGTACCCACGTTTTAAAAAAAGAGTGGGAAAAAAGAAAAAGTAGAGAAAACAATGTTGCAAAAAAAAAAAAAAAAATAGTACAACACTGAGCCTCCTAAAATCTTCAGTGTGTGTGTGCGCACGTCTGTCTGTGAATCGTGAGTGCCCTGTCTTTCTCAAGCGCACACACCCCCGATTCAGTGTGTGAGGCTGAAAAGAAAGGCAATTAGCATTTCAGCCTTGGTCCGACTGGCTACATGCGATGAAGCAATAAGCTTTATAATTTGCTTTTCTTCTCTTTGCTGCCATTGAGAGGCTTTTCCTTGTTTAATCCCTTGAAAGTGCATTTCTCTTCACTCTCATCCATTGTTTGCTGTAGTAGCCCATCGGTCATGGAGTTCTGCGGCCTCGGGAACGTTCACCATGTGAAATTCAATGGGATCTTTTCTCTGCTCCTCTACCCATATATTGAGAGTGGGGAAAAAAAAGTCATTGTGTTTTTTGGAATAAGGACGCAGGATGCAGTTGGCTTAAGTTGAAAGGGTCAGACGACGGCCTGAGGAACAATACCTTTGAGAGATTTTCATTTTTTCTCTTTGCTCTCTGGCCAGCATGGATTGATTGGCATGTAGTCCATCGACTAGAAGCTAATGTTGGGTTTAAAAGTAACGTATGACAATACAAAAACAGAGCTTTTGTTATTTCTTGTTATTCAAAGTGGATATTTTCTTAATCTCTGCTTTCATTCTGGCATCTGCTCGTTCTCAGCACCCACTCACATGCACACTTTCGTGCGCTAATTCTAGGTTCCCTGTATCTTTCAAAATAAACAGAAACATTTTGGGCAACGTTCACCAAACGAGTGTCTCGCCAATGAAAAGCTGTGGTCTTAAGATACTCTCTTCAGATGTAATGATGTATGTTTTACCAGACTCAGTTATTAAATGTTTTTAGTTTCCCAACCTCGAGATGTTCAGGATATCGTCTCGTCTAAAAATACTTGAGGGGCTACAACACAAGTGGCAATTATTGGCTTTTGAGCTCTCCATATATGGGAGCCCTGAAAGTTCCCAGTACTTTCTGAATGAGGTCGGTTTGACGGTCTCTGAGGTAACAGAGCATGCTGTCTCATTTCTGCTGCTTCATGTGTGTGTTGTGCTGTTATATCAGTGTAATATCACCACAGTCATGTTGGTTAACTTCAGTTTATTATTCAAATGTGAGCCTATGCACCAAAGTGGATGGGCTACATTAAGAGTCTGTTTGTTATTGTCCTTTTTTAAGATGATCAAGCACGTAAGTCGGTCCGTGTCAGATGGGTGAGGCTCTGTTTCTTTCATCAGTTTTAAAGTATAATGAAGCAGTGACTGAGCTTTTGCTGTTACCGCTAAGAAAGTCAGTCTGCCAAGTTGCTGAGTCATAATTGATCAGCTTTGACCAGCATAACCCCAAATGTCCTTGAGCCAGTCTTAAGATAGACATGGCTTAAACTGACACTGTTGCAATAACATAAACTATGCTGATATTCATAACGGCTCTATTCTAAAACATAGTGAGATACCTTAATACCTACTGCAGCATCCTAACTGAAGTGGAACCTCATAGGTGAACAATTTAGAACAATTAGGCAGAAACTCTGACATCATACAAAGCACTCATTGGTTGTTAGTTGCACAGTTGCGAAGCTAACAATGTCATTCTAAAATACTGGGGTTTTCAAAATGCTCAATGCCAAGTACCCCCAAATATGAGGATCTCTTTGCGAGGAAAATTTAAAAGCTATTATTATATTATATTATATTATTATAAAAGCTATATGATTGTATTGTTCAACATTTTTGTGAATATTTTTTTTTTTAATATTACTTTTCCTAAATGAAATATTTGGCTTTTATATTGAGAAGGAGGGCACAAATTGAGAAGAGAGTTGTTCTGCTGTAATTATGACAAAGCTTCTTGTTTTCAAATTTGTAACAGAAGGTGGGAGTGTCAATATATTACATTTAGCCAATCACAATTTGTGGAATACAAGAAGTTTCATATGCTCTTCCTATGTTCACATGCAATTTAATTGAACAATATTTTTAATAATATAATATGATATAAGATCAGTTTACACCTTAATTTTATGAGCGTTAAATTAAACAAAGTTTGATTATTTTAATACAATTTAATTCCAACCGCTTTAAAGGGTTAGCTCACCAAAAAATGAAAATTAAGTCATTAATTACTCACCCCCATGCTGTACCAACCCCGTAAGACCTTCGTTCATCTTCTGGACATAAATGAAGATATTTTTGATTAAATTTGAGAGCTGGATCACTCCTCCATCTAGGCTGCCTAAGGGATTGAAACTTGACGGCCCAGAAAGTCATTGAAGAAAATGTTTAAATATAGACCATTTCACAAGATGTAAACAACACTGGTCCAGAAGCACTTCCTGTTTCAGTTTTTTTACACCACATTAAAGCTGGGATAAAATACAACCAACAGAACATATAAATATGAATCAAAAGGTTAAACAGGCATCTTTAAGATGTTTTCTTTACATGTGAAATAAAGAAAACAGTTACAAACTGAAACAGGAAGTGTTTCTGGAACAGTGTTGTTTACATCTTGTGAAATGGTCTATTCCATGTGACTACAGTGGCTCAACTATAAGTTTATCAAGCGACGCAAATACTTTTTTTTTTTTTTTTTTTTAAGCATGGGGGTGAGTAATTAATAACTTATTTTTCATTTTTGGGTGAACTCTCCCTTTAAGTCATCCTATATTGTCACCTCTGTGTGAAATACATGTGATGCTTGCTTATAATAACAAAAAAAGAAGGTATTATATTGAAACTTTCGTGTTGAAATGCCTTTAAATGTTGCCTGCGGACTGTATAATTCTAAATATTTAACATACATTTTTGGAATGTTCCCAGTGTTTATGATATTTTCAAAATTATTAAAAAATTGTGTGTTTATGTGTGGGTTTCTCGTTTTGACTTTCTTAATGTATACTGTAGTGCGCTAGCCGCTAGGCTGGCAAAGCATGGAATGAAAAGACGAGAGGCACATGGGTTGACTGTGTTGATGCACTGGTCGTGACTTTAGACTTTATATGAGATATCTAATGGGTTTCTTCTACTACCATGTCATGTGCTGTGATAAATGTGACTGCACATTACCAAAGCTCACCACAGTCTCATCAGACAGGTTGTTACAGAAGAAAACAGACCATTAGATTAAGTCAAGCCTGCAATTTGGATTCAGTGCATGCTGTTATTATTTTGAGCTGCGAGCAAAAGTGGCTAAAATATAGGAAAGTTTTTAGTATTTCTCCTTGAAAACAGTAATTTGGAATGTTACGAGAAAGTTTGAAAACATTGCATGTAGTAGCTACACCATATTGACTTGGTTGCACTAGTCACTCTGATACATGGAGTCAAGGTGTGTGACCTCACTGAAGGTTCAATGTATTGCATAACACACGCGCACACACATCGCTCCCCTTGTTGCTTAGTACTGGCTGTGAAGTCTTGCTGATTGAATAATTGATGTTAAGATTATGGATCCTGCTGCCGGGCAGGGGTAACACTAGAGGCGGCTGCTGGGCCAGCAGCGTAGACCCGTAACCGTACACTTTATCACATCCTCAGCCAGGTGATCCAGTGTAATTGCTGAAGTCTCGGTTACGTTAAGAGCCATGGCTGCCATGTGAACCCACTGCATGAGGTGATGGGGTCAAACTGTCCTTGGGGTTCATTTATCTAAATATTAAATGGATAATTCTCCTAAAAAATAAAACCTGTGCCAAACATGAATTACTTTGTTTCTTCAGTGGAACACAAAATAATATATTTCAGCTGTGTGTGTGTGCTTCACAGAAGAAAGAATATCATACAGTTTTGGAACGACATGAGGGTGAGTAAATAATAACAGAATTTTCATTTTGGGGGGAATTATCCCTTTAAAGAGACCAAGTATAATAAATAAATGAATCCCCCAGAGTTACACGGAGTGGGCAAATATCCTACTTGCTAATCTGCTAATCTGACTGAATTAAGTAGCTTATTCAGCATCAACAATGAATTACAGATGCCATTGTAATCAAGTTTCCTGGCATGGGCAGGCATGCATTTTTATTGTAATGAGTAATTCCAGAATGCTATCAGTGAAAACCACTGAGGAGATATAAACCACCTCAAGCACTTTGTTTTTGAAAGTAGAAGATGTGAAGTATGCTTATGGATTTGGTTGACTGAACAGAGATAACCATGTCAAATGAAAGAGAGACCACCTGAGGCGCTGTATTGACTTAACAGCACACTTCCAGAGAGCAAAAAAACAGCATCTGTATCTCCCACTGCAGGGGAGCAGCTTTCTGATGAATATTCACACAAAATTCTTGCCCTCTTCCATATTTTTTGCTTTTTTTTTTGGCATTTGGACCATCTCTGATATGCACTGAATGGCAAAGGGCTTCTGCTGTGGGCCTCTTGTACGTACGCCTGAGGGAAAAGAGACTAGCTTGACTGTGAAAGCCATCTTCATTTTGTTTTTGAAAATGAGACATCTCTACAATAGACTGTCCTGGGGTCAGCCTTAGAGCCAAACCACCAGTGTCTTGGCGGCTCGGTGGCCTCCTGGTCATTGATAAATCGTTTGATGTTCTCCAGGCCAACATGTCCTGTGGTGATCTGGCAAAGGGTGTGTAGCATCTCTCTGTGTGTGTCTTTATCAATGTCAGGAGATGTGGCCAAAGAGGCCTTGGTAACCTCTGGGTTGACTGATGGCCTGGACATCTCCTTTAATTGCTTGAACCTCCAGAAGAATTGCTCAAAGATGCTTCATCAGTAAGTCAAGTACGTGTTAGACAAGTCAAGTACGTTTATTTATCATTTCCCAAAAATGCAGTGTGATATCATGGACTTTAAATTCAATTATGTGTTACCTTTTTATGTTGCTCATCCATCCATCTGAAAAAGGGTAAATTACATAATATTTCATAACATAATGTACTTTATTTTGTTGTTTTAATTACTTAACCCTAAAAAGCGTACCTCGGGTCTTTTGTGACCCGGCACGTCATTCACAATCCTCCTGCTCATTCATTTTTTTTTTAAAGTTAGACATCAACCTCCTTAGTATTCCTCATTCAATTCATTATAAACAATATAGTTAGACAAATAATGTATTTAATAATTTAATAAATTTAATAATTTATTTTTTGTATAAAATGTTTCCTCCAAAAAATTATAAATAGGGTCGCTAATGACCCAATGTGTGTAACAGTGTAAGTATATTTTTGCAAATATAATTATATTTTTTAAACCATGAAGTAAGGATTTAAAGAATATCTTTTTTATTTTTTTTATGTTAGGTGCTCACGGAAGAGAAGAGTTCCCTTTCGTCCTGGGAACTCCAACGTGTCGTCGGGGAGTTCCCTGACGAATTGGGATGACACGTCTCCGTTCCCTGTACTCAGGGAACGAAGGTTACAAACGTAACCGAGACGTTTTCTGTTGTCTTTTGAATACTGTCAGGGATTCTGCATTTCGGATGAGGATGGGCAGATCATTCCACCATCATGTAACCGTGAATGAAAATGTTCTTGAGAGAGATTTTGTGGCTCTTGAGATGGTACCACAAGCCATCCATGAGCGCATTGATCGATCGTTGGCTTCTGGTAGGGATATAGACTCGTAGGAGCGAGTGAAAGTAGGAGGGAGCTGAGCCAGCTGGTCGATCTGTAAGCAAGTGTCAATTCATTGAATTTGATGTGAGCAGTGAGTGGTAGCCAGTGCAGAGAGATGAACAGAGGAGTGACGTGGGCCCTTTTGGGCTTGTTGAAGACAAGACGAGCTGCAGCATTCTGGATCATTTTTTGACGTTCAGTTGCACATGATGGAAGTCCAGTCAGAAGAGCATTGCAGTAATCAAGCCTAGAAATAACCAGAGCCTGGACAAGAAGCTGTGTCGCCTGCTCCATTAGGAAAGGCCTGATCTTCCTGATGTTGTGCATTGCAAACCTGCATGATCAAGCTGTCTTTGTGGACATGACATGACTGCAGCCGGTGAGGAGGCTGAAACCAACAAGTCCAGGTCAAGGCTTTGACTATTTCATTTTACTTTAAATGATTTTAAAGTAAAGATTTTAAAGAGATCCTTTTGAAGAATATTGGTTTACTTATGCCCTTTTTTAAGCACTCAAGCTTATCTGAGGCTTGAGTGTTTGTAGAGGATATTTAAGAGGGTGTTGTGTCCATCTTGATTTATTGCAATATTGTGGTGTTCAGTTTTATTTCGATTTTAGAAAATAAGCATGTGATTGCTTTCCTCACAAATCAAATGTTTCTTGTTCATCACTGGCATGTCGTTTAGGTGTTGATGACTAGTCCATCTTTGACCCTATATATTTATTACGAGTAAAATTCTTAAGTTCTGGTCAAATCAGATACTCTATGACTTTTACTCAAGTCACTTGTAAAAGAGTTGTGAAATGGATTTCACAACTCAGTTACCAAATTCGTTTTTCGGTTACTCTTTACCCCTTTGCATCACTGGATAGAAGCAGAGCATATGGTGATTGAACATTGTAAGAAAATTGGAGTTGAAAATTGGGTCCCACTTTATATTAAGTGGCTTTAAGTACTATGTACTTACATTGGAATTAATAATTTGATACAATGGACTTATTGTGTACATACATGTTTTTTCATTGTACTTATATTTTAAAAATTCCAGCATGTAATTACAGCTATAATTACTTTATGTAATTACATTTTTAATTACACAGTTGACCCTCCCCTCACACCTTAACCTACCCTTAAACCGACCCATACCACCACACCTGTCCCTAACCTTACCCGTATCACACCTCAATTGCAGCAAAAGTGTTTTACAATACAACAGGAACACAATTATACATTGTACCTATTGTTCAATGTAAATACATAGTACTTAAAGCACTTAATATAAAGTGGGACCGGAATTTGTTTACAAAATTGCTGACAATGAGAGTATGGTTTTAACAGAATTTAAGTATAATTTACAAAGCTCATACAGTAATATGGATTCTTCTTTTATTTGTGCTATCCTAAACATTATTATTATCAGAAATGTGGTATTAGGTAGCATATTACCCATGTAAATACTATGTACTTAGTACTTTAGTAACTATGTACTTAGTAACTACAATTACTGGGTAATAACTAGTACTAACCCTGAACCTACCCCTAAACCTACCCCTGTTCCATGTACTTACCTTATATTAGCAGTACTTTCTAGGTAAGTACACTGTAAGTACTGTAGCCTACTGTAAAAGGAAGCATAACCCATATTATAATGTAAACTAACAACAACAACAACAACAAAACGAGAGAGGTGCTGGTGCAGTTGTGTGTGTATTGAGTCTGAACAAGTCAGGAAGTTCCCAGCTCTAGGGGAGAAGCCGGGCTGAATACAAGGCTTTCCCCTCTACTGTCCCGGCTTTGTACCCTCACCCCAGGCCTCAGCTCGCCAGCAGCCGCTAATCCAGTTTTGATAGCATTCAGGGCCCCCCTTCCGTGCTGTCCTGCCTGCCTGCCTGCCTGCCTCTTGTCATCAAAACACAACACACACACACATTTGATTTAGACATGCACACACTCACATACCCCAATGGAGCAATGAAATTGTACCAAAATCATGTGGTTGCATTTCTGCCCATCAAAGTTTTATTCTCACTAACTCAAAAGAAAGAACCCCTCTGTAATCTGAAATGGCACCTTGATTGATGAATGCCGTCTGCTCCCAGCAACCTTGTGGCTCAAGAATAACCGCATGATGTAGCAGAAGTGGAACATATGAAGAGCTGAATTTAACCAATGTCCAACTTTCCCTGGTAATTGACTCTTCTAAGAAAGAAAAAAAAGGAAAAACAAGATTACTTCATTCAAAGCTTGTGTATTTACCATGTAATTTAGCAAATATAAAAAGTGTGTGTGTGCTTCAAAGCAGCAGAGGACTAAATAGATGACCAGACGTTGTTTTGGATTTGAACTTCATGTTTTCTGTTTTGTTGGCCATGACAACAGTCTTAAAGAAACAAAAAAGAGACTGATATTGTCTGAGGCCTGCAGTAAAACTTTAATAGTCTCTTTCTCTTCAAAAGAGATGACCACTATAAATGCCTGTCTGAATAGTCTCCTATTGCAGGTGACAATATCTGGGATCTGACCTTCAAGGTCAGGAAACTTAAAGGGAAAGGGTCAGTCATACAGTCATATTATCTTGACTTACAAAGTCTTAAAGGGATATTTCAACCAAAAATTATTTACTTACACCGTTCATGTTCATAATCTACGCTGTTATGTTTGAAACACATTTTTTTTTTGAGGAATTCTCATGCAGATCTTGAACTGTATGTTTTTTTTTTCTCTCTCTCTTTAGGAATGCCAGCTGTTCTTGGACTAGCTGGCCTGGTTCTGATGCTGCTCACCACAAGTGCCAGGTCTGAGTCGGCAATGCTGAGGTTCCAGGGCCAGACTCAGTTTGTTGTGAACGAGAGCAGCAGGGCTATAGTGCGTCTTGTGGTGGAACGAGTTGGAGATCCAGTTAATGTCACAGCTCTGGTTTTGGTAAGTTTAGAGGAGAAATCTGCATGAGTATGGTTAATCGTTGTTACTATCAGTTTGTGTGTCTGCCAGTTGTTTTAGGTTTTTAATGTATGTAGCAAACCTGGTTTTATCAAAACGAATGTACAATTTGATAAAATTAAACTATGCTGATCAAAATGTTCCAATTTTGGTGCTATTTCAGGCTTTAAAATGATTTTGGTAACACTTTATTTTACAGTGCCTTTGTTATATAATAATATCAGTAATGTTATGCATAATTGCATGCAACTAACCCTAAACTAAACCCTATTCCTGTTAACACGACACCGTTTTCAACAAAAAAAATTTAAAAGATTTTATGCGCTTTGGCCATTCATTTACACAACAATGACATTTTGGATGAATGGGTTTGAAAGTGCAAGTTTTTGCAAACGGTCTCCGTGTAAACAACAAAAACGCGAATCTCTGAAGACGATCGTCATCAGAGGCGATCATCTTCATCGACGACTTCAACGTCAGACGAAGTAATGCGCATGATATTAAGTATTCAGTCTATAGTGTTTCATCACCATCTAATGGTCTGGCAGCAGAATACAGCGTTTTTAGTCGTTTTCGCAGATCCATATGAATATGGGGATCATTTTGAAAATGGTGTCGTCTGTACATGGAAAACTTTAAGTAAAAACGTCTCAGAAAAACTTTTAAGCATATCGTTGTCATGTAAACATACCCAAAAGTCATTGAAAACGAAAACAAAGCAGGCAGTCCATGACAAAAAAAAAAAAAAAAAAAAAACGCCTGTAAATTCTTCATTTGTTTGTGCCTTGTTGAACAAATGTTGCAATGCAAAAATAAATAAATAAATAATAATAATTATAATAATAATAGGCCTACAAATAATACAAATAAAGGAATAAATCAGACATTGTATGATTATTGATAATACAAGGGCAAATGCCAAAGCATGACAGGGTTGAACAGAAAATGTTCTACCTATTATCAGAAAAAAATATAAATCATTATATTATATTAATATAACATTATTTTAATTGAATTTTATGTTTTAATAGTATTGTTCATTTGTTTATATAAACATTGGCTGAAATTCCAAAGAAAACAAACATTTCTTTAAAAAATCAAGTAACTATCACATCATGCATTCTTCCAATTGTATCATTAGTAAGTCATAAGGGCACAAAATGTCTCATAATAAGAACATGGTGAGTAAGAAATAATTTAGTTATAGTAAGGAAACATACCATTTTGTACTGTAGATTTGATTAAGGCTCCACAGAACCTTTGAGCTAACCGTGCTTCTGCATTGCCTGATGTGTTAATGCCTTAACTTGGGTGTCAACACCCAAGCATCTGTCTGGTTAATCATATCATAGCACATATGGCCATAATTAGCTCAGAAACACAAATATTCCTACTGTCAGAGCAAGCAGTGCCTGTTTAGCACGCATAGTGGGCAAGTGTTGCCGGTTCATTGAATGACATCCATAAATTCACTGTAGAAGGAGGATCTAAGAGCCCGTTTTGTAGAGGCTTACAGTGGGTGGCATCAAAGCATGTGCTAGAGGTGGCAGTTGTCAACCAGATGGTGCCGGTTGAGTTTAAAAGAGGTCAGGGATTTCCCCTCACAAACTTTGAGGTGTTTTATAAAGAACCGTTTTCTCCAAATCCAAGTCTTGATTTCTGTTCAGCATGATATCATGCTTTAAAAGAATTGTTCCCAAAACTAAAACAATAGATGACTGTTCTCCATGTTTTCCATGCATTATCTTGTGCTTGTCCAGCTTCAGGGAGAGGACACTGGTGACTTTGAGGCCACAACTGCTGCTGCTTTTCTGTTGTCCTCTGAAAGCAGTAAAACTATCTTCATCGCTGTGAGGGATGATGACATACCTGAAGCTGATGAGACCTTTGTGTTCAACCTCCGCCTGCAGGTAATGCTTGAACCAGGACACATTGACTCTCTGCAGGTAGAGCCCAGTGGTTAAAGATCTGTGCATGTAATTAAAAGGGTGTGAGTTCAAATCCTGTTAAAGCTGGCCGATAGTGCCATATAAGACACTTACCCATGATTTCACAGTCAAGGCTTTAGCCTATCTCAGACTAAAATGCATGTTTGAGCTGTTTTAACGGAAAGCAACTAGCTCTGACAAATCTAATCTTAAAATGTGTCGGTGCCATTGTTTTGTCTCAAGATGCACACCAGTGAAAAGGCACTTTTATTAAAGCTACTTAAATTCCCTAATTGAACTAAGGCCTAATCCCGGCTTAATCTATGCCCTGTCTGTGAAACCGGGCCTTAAAAGGTTATTTCACCCCAAAATGAAAATTCTGTTAGTATTTACTCACCCTCATGTTGTTCTAACCCTGTAAGACTTTTGTCCATCTTCGTAACACAAATTAAGATATTTTTGATTAAATCTGAGAGCTGGATCACTCCTCCATAGGCTTCTTAGGGGATCGAAACTGGCCACCCCAAAAGTTATGAAAGACATTGTTAAAATGAGCTCAATCTTAAGTTTATCAAGCAACGAAAATACTTTTTGTGTGAGAAAAAAAAAAAAAAAAACTAACACAAATGGGAACAACGTGAGGGTCAGTAATTTTGGGGTGAACTAACCCTTTAATTTCAGGTTTTTCTCATGTTTAATAGTTTCTCGGTTTCTATTAAAATAAATTTTTTCAATTTTAATTTATAAAATAAATTAAACATCCTTATATCTGTATATTTAAGCATCCATAAAACAAAATCAATTATCAATGGCTTTTTAACCCCATTACCAAATTGTTAGGGTTTTTTGTTTTGTTTTCAATAATTTTGTTATGTGCTTGTAATTTTTCATATTTTTCATATTTTTTTATTTAGCTTTAATTTATTTTTTATTTCAGTTTACTTTGAGTAATTTACATTTGAGTAATAATATTAGTTTTACTTAAGTGTTTTATGAGATTAATGCCAAAACAACAAAACATTTTCCAGTGCAGATGAAAACAAAAACTTAAACAAACAACTTAAAATATATATTCTCAAAAAGGAAGTTTAAATATTGTTAACTGAAAAAAGGACAATTCTGATTGAACAGAAAATGCCTTGTTGCTGTGTGACTTAAAGGTGCTTCATGTGCAAGCATCGGTGTTAAATTTGAATGCATAAGTTTTTGCTGTTTTTTTCCATCACCTATAATTAATGAGTTAATGAGTTTTAAATGTATCTGTGTATGTGCGATAGAGACTTCTTCCTTTATACCTCTGCGCTTCCTCTTCCCATTTTTAAGAGTGGGAATCCCAGAATGGTTGAAATTCTTGCTTGAGTGGAAAGCACTGAAAGCTTGTCAACTGATCAGCCACAGCTCAATGACCCATAAGCCTTTGCATAGTATTTGATGGGTTCCACTAACTTTTCACAAGGGTTAAGTAATGGCACTGAGGGCAGCAACCCTACGTTAGAAGTCACCTTCAAGCGAAATAACCAACTGTGACAACCATAATTGCCAGTGTTGTAACATTAAAGAGCCGTTATGTAAAGCTAATCACTATAAGAAAAGCACAAGCCTGGAAATAAGCTTCCTATAACACGCAAAGGAGGATAATCTCATAGGAGTTTCATTTATGCACCACTAGTGACACCAAATTGAACTGCAAAATATAAGTTGATCCAGAAGAAGACACTGGGACTCATTTACTAATGATTATGTACATTTATAAGAACTTCTCACACACACACACACACACACACACACACACACACACAAAAAATGCAACACGTGTGTGCACGCATGTATTTATTCTTAACCTCTTTCTAATGTTAATGAGTGACCGTATGTCCAAGGCTATATTTGCATAAAACACACCAACAACTACCATATACAGGTTTTCTTCCACACAACCGCTTTTTTAAGTCTTTCATTCAAAGATCCTTATATGAAATATCAAATATCAAACACATTAAACACCGCTATTATGTTAAAACATGTATGTTAAAACATGAGTGTGAGACTTCCGATTCACTACCCATGTAATACCTGCTAATAGATAAATAAATAGATGAATAGAAAAGTGATCTAAACTGTTAAACCATTTGTGCTAAACCAGTGTGTTTATTATTACTATAATAAATTAAAATTATATAATGACAAATACCAATTCGCAATGTCAAACAGCATAACAGACTGTTTTTGTGCAGCTAATACAACTGGAAGCATCTGACACCGGAAGCCTCGCACTTTCAACTTGTTCAACAAATGGCTGCAACCCTTAAAAATAAGGGATGATATACAGACCCAAATTATACAGTGTTCATCAAAAGCTTTTTATGCAGATTTCATGAACACATTTGTTTGTGTCTACGTCAATGAATGAAGACGCTATTTAGAAATTTGATTGATTCAACAACTGGCTTACTTTTAGTCATCTCATAAACATTAAACTGAAATAGAGGTACTTCCATCACCTTTATGTGTTGTGTAAGGATGTGTTTCTCATAGCAGTGCCTCTCTTTACTGTGGTGTCCCAGTCTGTTGACAGTGAGTGATTAATGACAACAGGTCATGGCTCCACTGTCTACTTGTCCACTGTTTAACAAATGAACCTTAGGCTGGCAGAATGGGGCAACTTAAGGGTAACAAAAGACCACTGGCATGAAATGAAACCCAGGCACTAAAACCAAGACAGTCCTTAAGAGAAATTTACATTAAACAAATGCTAATTATTGACAGACCAAAAAAAAACATAATGGGAAAAACTGAAAGTATTCACACACACCATGCAGTGCGGAGGAAGGAGAGCGTTTGTGCGTTTTGGTACCGAGCTGGACCTCAGTCACGACTAGCAGGGAATTGCCTGAGCTTGTGTACTGTATTTCATGACTGCGCTGCCACTGCAACAAGAGCTCTGTTGCTGAAAGAAATCTCTGTTACAGCTGGGAAAAGCTCATTTTAATGGGGTGCTCAAAAACATGGGGTGCTCTTTACATGGCAATGCTTTATTTTTCATACTCTGCATCATAGACACTCAAAATATATGAATACAATATGTTTAATCTGAAATTCTAAATTTCTGCATATTCAGCTGCAGAAACCTTTTTTTTAAATGGATTTCTGGATAAATTGGTTCATAAAATTAAATTAATTGAATAAATTTAAAATTAAATTAAATTATTAAATTAAATCATATTAAATTAAATTAACTTAAATTAAAAAATATGGATCCAAGTGGAATATGTTCTTGGAACAACATCTGTGTTGACATTCAAATTAACCAATCAGATTTGATGGACAAGTTTGCATCAAGTTTAGGCTTAAAACCAGGGTTAGGTGCATACACATCAGTGTTATTCATCTATCATCTCCCTCTGATCTTAGGGATAACTTATAGTTTGAGTTTTAGGGGTACAGTATATAGGACTACATTTTCAGACAGGAATATTGTTCCAGGATCAACAAAATATGCTGATCAAGGAACATCCCGGCAAACACAGAACGTTCCTGAATGGTCCCATGAGGTTATTTTTTTGGGAACATAACAAGAACGTTATAGTGGGTATATCCATTTGTAAGGAGAATGTTTCGCGAACGTTCCCTTAACCTTAAGGAAAATTTCTTGGAACGTTCTGGGAACCAAAAACTAATGTTCCCAGAACGTTCCCAGAAACTACATTTGTTTGCTGGGATGCCTTACTTGGCAAAATCACGGTGACCGCACACAAACACACATAAACACACACACACACACACACACACACACACACACACACACACACACAGACACACACACACACACACGCACACACTCACATTCAGTTTTTTTTTTAAATCTCTGATTTCAATGATTTATTTTTTCAGAGCTCATCAAATGGCGTCACAGTGGGAACTCCAAATACTGCCACCATCACCATCCTTTCTAATGATAATGCCTTCGGAATAATTTCCTTCAACTCAGTAAGTTTGTTTAATTTACCCAATGAACAACAGGAAGAAGTTGTTCAGAGCATGCTGGGTAGGGGTGACTATAAGCGTGAACTGTTTTTACTTTTTTTCTGTGGTGTATGTGGGTGGGGTGGGATGATGGGTGTATTCGATGGATATGAAAATGAGAGTGAGGGAGCGATGTGGGTGAGATGCCTGAGAGGAAAGGTTGCTGAGTTGCTTTTTTCCACTACAAAAATAAATAAATGATAATAATTAGGCGAGTAACGATACCCTCATGCCAGATTTGATAGATCTTATGATACTAAACTCATGATACGATATGATAAAAGGTTAACAGAAAAATGTAGTGTTGATTAAAATGCTAAATTTGATATTACATTGTGGGATTAAATGAATAGGCTTGGACTTGCTGCTGGTAACCTGAATGCATAGGACAATGGTTACACCAGAATAAAAATATTCATGATTCTGAAGCTGAAAATACAGAATTATTTTAGACGAATATGCTTGCACTTTGTCACACACTAGATATATTTAAAACAATGTAGGCTTCATTTTACTGGTAACATAAGACATTTGGCATTATCAGGATCAACAAATATTCCCCCATTGCATTATTATACAATAAATTC
This sequence comes from Cyprinella venusta, assembly GCA_038021265.1. NCBI lineage: Eukaryota > Metazoa > Chordata > Actinopteri > Cypriniformes > Leuciscidae > Cyprinella > Cyprinella venusta. The sequence continues at coordinate 24,021,110 of CM075865.1, read as the reverse complement.
AACATTATATAGAAGTTTATTGTAGTCCTGACACTAAAACTCACACAATAATTTTTATTTTTGGTGAACTATCCACAATACATTTTGTCACCATCCACAATACATTGTTGCACTTTTGTATTGTGATATATTGTGATACGATTATTGTTACACTCCTAATAATAATGTGATATTCTGAAGAGAAGAGAATGTTGTGAATGTCAGCAAAACTATGCAACTGTAAGCCACATGACAATGTGACAATATGACAAATGTATTGCATTGGGATTACATTCATAACACATAAATCCATACTATGTGTAGAACAAATGGATTGCACTTCATTTTACTGGATGTGCATTTACATATAGTTAAGAAAATGGTTAATATAAGGTAACTACATGGGTTAAGGTTAGATTCAGGTTTAGTAGGCTACCTAGTTATTACCCAGTTATTAAATTACTATAATAAGTACATATACATGGGGAACTGTAACCTGTACCTACTCAGACAGTATGGCATGCCAAACAGCCTAGTTATCGTGAAGATTCAGATTGCCTAGTCCAGTTTCATTAGAGTTTTAGCTAAACTCTGCAGTATTTTGGCCCTCTAGGAGCAGAATTGGATTCCTGTGTCATAGGACCTCGTCTCTTAATCTGTTAACATGCATGAAAACATTGATATATATATTTGCTTTCTGTTTAGACCTCCCTCATTACTGTGGAGGAGCCAAGAGGTATAAGCCAATATGTTCCTCTCACTCTTCTCCGAGAGAAAGGAACCTATGGGACCGTGACTGTCAACTTTGAGGTGAGCATTGCCAGCATTGTTGATTATATTGATTTTATTGCATATTCTCTATCTATATTTCTTTATGAATTCACAGATTTTTGGAGGTCCAAACCCTGCCAATGAAGATCTCAGTCCAGACAGGGGGAACATTACTTTTCCTCCTGGTCGTGCTGTTGTAGTTTTCAGCATCATGATACAAGATGACAAGGTAGAATACTGTTTGAAAAAAACATTATTTCACATGAATAATGACAGCTTAAAATGAATGTGAAACCCGTTCATAACTTGTTTTTTTATCTCCATATGACACTTTTCTGAGAGAAAGTGTATTTTTAATGAGAAAAACATGTAGGTCGAGACTTGATTTCATCGATTCAAAATCGATTGGATTGTGAGAAGTGGGTTATAATTACAGACTGTTGGGGAAGAGAAGCTAAAAAATAAGAGGGCCATGAATGTGTATTTTGTCTATATTTACTATATTTCTCAATTTGTGTGTATGCTATAAAATTACTTAACAAGATAACATGATTTTTAGTTAAATAGCATAAAGAAGTTTGTTTGTTTGTTTGTTAGAATAACACTGATGAATCATTCACACACACACAAAAAAAATCCTGGAACATGCACTATTTTGAACACAAAACACAAAATTTTGGTTCTGTTCTGACCTCAATGAAACCTCACATCAATAGTTAGATGTTATCCATTAGTCTTAATCATTAAGTTTGTTTCTTTTTATCTCGCATCTCCTTTAGCTTCCAGAAGATGATGAAACCTTCACAGTCCGTTTGACAGAAGCAGCTGGCGGAGCTTTACTCAATCCTAACAGAAGCAGTTTGCAGATCAAGATCTCCCGTAATGATGCTCCCATCCGCTTCTCCAAGCCCACACTGGTTGTGCCGGAAAACATCGGTGTCATTTCTCTTAACGTTACTCGTGGTAGAACTGAGGATGGTCTTCTGATCGGTTCTGATGACAGGACAGCGTCAGTGGCCTATGCAGTCGTTACGGGGAGTGGAGCGGCCAGTGCCACTCTGCTGGAGGACTTTGTGGATCTACAGGCTGAGAGGATGGTTGTTTTCCCTCCAGGGATCCATGAAACAGAACTCCGCTTCAGCATCAGAGATGACAACATTCCAGAGATTGCAGAGTCTTTCCAGGTGGTTCTTCTGGAGGACACCCTATTGGGTGATGCAGTGCTGATTACGCCAAGTATGGCACTCGTGACTATCGAGCCCAATGATAAGCCTTATGGAGTCCTGTCAATCAGTCCTTCCCCCGTACAACCTCACATTATAAATGAAGACCTGACCCCGATGTAAGTAGGATATTGTTAACAGTTTAAAGATACTTGCATTAATGTGTTCATCCTTGAGACATGCACTGCCCCTGACATTTGAGTTTTTTTCAGTTGCTTATAAACATATTAATGACACAGGTGAAATTACACTCTATTTAGCACAAACAGGGCTACCATAATATGTGAGCAACATGTATGTTCAGTTGAGCTTCTGTTCATGCCGTCTATGGAGGGACAGAGATCTTTTAATTTTCATCAAAAATATCTTCATTTATGTTCCAAAGATGAACGAAAGTCGTACAGGTTTGGAATGACATGATGGGGGAGTAATTCATGACGGAATTTTCATTTTTGTGTGAACTAACCATTTATTATTTTTGTGGAAACCATGATACTCTTTTTCAAGATCATTTGATGAAAAACAACAACAGAAAAAAACAAAAAACAGCATTTGAAAGAGAAAGCGGTAACACTTTACAATACGGTTGCACTAAAAAGCATTAATTCATGCTTAACTAATGCACAGATAATACTGAATTAATATGTAACTAATGATTATTTAAGCTATTCATTAATGATTACCACATTAGGAACTGATCAAGAGTCTGTAAGGTTAATGTATTAGTTCATACGTGAATTGTTTTTAATTAAATATGTATTTGTGGATTAATTCCATAATAACTCATTTTTTAACTAATAGTGTTAATTAATTATGTTAATAACCAGAATGAGCCAAAGCCTTGTATTTCAACTTCCAGATAATATGACAGGTACACTAATATGCATTAATGCATGATTAATTACTTCATTTTTAGTGCAAATTCATGTGCAAATTACTACAATTACTAAATGACTAGTTAATAATGATGTGCCCCAACAAGTAAAGTCATAACATAATGATACCTTTGCAAATCACTAGCTAATGATTAATTAAAGCAGACAACTGGAAGTTTGAAGTGCATAACTTTGACTAATTTTGGTAATTAACACATTAATTTACACTATTAGTTCATAAAATATGTTATTAAGGAATTAATACACAATGACACATTGAATTAATAGCAATTCATGTATTACTTAATCTATTAATCATATAGACTCTTTAATAGTTCCTGATGCAGTAATCATTAATTAATGGTTTAGTTCTTCATTAGTTATACATAAACTCATGATTATCTGTGCATTAGTTAAGCATGAATTAATGCATATTAGTGCACACGTATTGTAAATTGTTACCGAGAAAGCTTTTGTAACATTGTGAATGTCACTTTTGTTCAATTTAATAAAATATTGTATTTACTGACCCCAAACTTGTTAACTTGTTTAACAGTGGTGAGTGTAAAATATAATATGATGTAAAATGTCATACATTATTTTCATTATTTCATTTCATTAATTATATTATTTCATTTCATTATTTTCATTTCATTAATTATAAATCATATACTGATAAAGTTTCTCTGTCTCAGATACGAAGGTATCATCATTGTGCGGAACGGAGGAACTCATGGAGCTGTTTCAGTTCGATGGAATATTACGAGAAACTCCATGGATAGGACTCCGGTCTCTGCCGACCTTAACCCTTCATCAGGTACCCTGAGGTTTGCTGAGGGCCAGAAGAATGCTGTACTGCCTTTAAACATCACTCAAGACAACCTTCCTGAAGAAGCAGAGGCCTTCCTCCTCAGATTGATCCCAGGATCTGTACAAGGAGGGGCTGAAGTGGATGAGCCTATGGAAGTGAGTGCTTGGCATGTGTTTGCTTTTTAACTAATACGTTTGAATGTGTTTGGATTGCAGATCAGAGATCGGTGGTTGCTCAGTTTTGAGGTGGATTTAGTTATGAAAGATTTGTGAGTTGACGTTGATGACAACTTGAAGCACTTTAATTTTTAGAAGGGAAATATTATTATTCATAGTGTGCCCGGGTACTGTTTGTCCTACATGTTGAAATGTCACGCGCTTTGATATTCTAGATGTTTATGCTTAATTTCAGACAGCCATGGTAGCAGATCCCTCTTGGACCTCACTGGGAGGTTTGTGGTGAGACATCCATGGAGGTTGTTGTCTTACGCTGGCTCAGAACCCTTGTCAAAGAGGAAGTTCCCAGATCAGAGCTGGTTCTTAGTTACCATCTGGGCAGCACTAAGTCCGTTTAAGCGGATGTGGCGTAAAATGAGACACATCTGTCTCCCTGGCACAGCAGCATCACAGACTACTTGTTACACTGTGTCACTTGGGTGTTCCCTTCATGTGGTCCCAGCAAAAAATAGCCCACAGCAGAGCCTGTGGGTGGCTGTTTGTTCTCTTTATAACTTGTCTGTTGCAAGTTTGATTATGTGTGAAAGGAGTAAATAAATCCAACCCGTGTTTATGTATAAACCCATCAGTTACCCATAAGTGTGAGCAGAAGTTTGATAGCTGGATTGGATTTGGAGGATGTGAAAACTAGTGCGAGAAGCCTATTTATGTCAACTGTTCTTAAATTCACTGATAAAATCCCCAAATTGCAGTACTACAAATATTTAGAGAGGTATTGTGCCTTGGTATTGAGGCTTGGGTAAATGACAGAGTAATAAACTAGCTCATGAATGCTATTTTTACGTTCTCGTGAGGTCTAATGAAAGAGAAGGGCTTTCTAAGATTAGTTCACTGTGAGTTTTGCACAGATAGTCTGATGTTACATTTTACTGTAATGAATGGTGACATTTGTTTATTGCTGCTTGTTACAGGTTTCTATGTTGGGAGAAAAATATCAGGTTATGTTAGAGTTTATTGCAAGAGGAAAGTGAACTTTAACCCTCTGGGTCTAATGTGTTTTGGGGTCCTTGAGATGTTTTGACATGCACTGCCTCTGACATTTGTGCTTTTTTCAGTTGCTTATAAACATATTAATGTCACTTGCTTAAAAAAAACATATAAATGACAAAGGTGAAATTACAATCTATTTAGCACAAACAGGGCTACCATAATATGTGAGCTACATGTATGTACATGTTTGTATTTTTGAGAGAATATTGTTTATGCATGGTTATTGAAAAAACTAAAAATTAAAATTTCTGAAATAAGGCCACAAAACATACTAAATATGTGTCCACAAGACTTTGCAAGACTTATGGATGTTGTCACCTTGAGTTTTTGCTTCAAAATGATCTGAAAATCATCATCATGCCTAATCATTCCCATAAAACAATAGATTGTTTTAAATTGTGAAACTTTTTTTTTCTTTGGAAAAGCAATATGCATAGGGGTGTGAACAGCCAAACCCCTTGTCATGAATAATTAGGTGGAACAGACACATTCCTATTAAGAAACTAAAATATACTCCTCTTCCTTCACAGATGGTGTTCTTCATTCAAGATAGTGATGATGTCTATGGTCAATTTGGCTTTCATCCTAGAAAGAATCAAAGTATTCAGAGTCAGCCAGAGGGACGCTTCCTGTCACTTAGCTTCCTCCGAGAAGGGGGGACCATGGGAGAGGTACGACTTACCCTAACTGCCCTCTACATACCTGCCAGACCACTGGACCCCTCACGACCCAGGGATGGGGTGCTGAATGGTACCAGTGTCAACAGTGTGCTGTTCAGTTCTGGTCAGTCACAAGCTGAACTCATCTTACCTATTCGAATTGATGCCTTTCTGCAGAATGGGGCTCATTTCCTAATACAGGTAGGACATGTTATTCAAAGACCTTCTGACAATGTCAAGAAACACATATGAAGAGTTCAGATGCAAAAGCCTCTAAATGCCATTTGAAATTTTCTTCTAAAATGATCGTTTTTATCAAGCTTGTATATTTATGTTCGGTAATTTCACTTAAATGGCAATGAAGATTACCTATTAATTGTCATTTAAGTGAAATTACTGAACTTAAATATACAAGCTTGATAAAAACGATCATTTTAGAAGAAAATTTCAAATGGCATTTAGAGGCTTTTGCATCTGAACTCTTCATATATTGATAAAATATGTATCTTGCATGCTCTGTGATTAAATGACTTTAATTATGAGGCTGTTTATTTATTTATTTTACATTAATCCAGAAAAGGATGACCAAGCATTTTGAATTGCTTGTTTGACAGGCATGATTTTCAAGATAATGAAACATTTCCAATTGGCATTTGTTGGAAAGTTAATTTCCCTTTTACTGATATTGTTCACACTGATTTGTTCCAAACTGCTGTATTAACAGGTACTTTTTTTGTCTTTCCTTAGTTGGACAGTGTGCAGTTGGAGAACATCACCCCACTGATCCCATCTGTGAGTCCTCGTTTTGGAGGAGCTTTAAACATATCCCTGATCATCACACCTGATATTGCTAATGGAGAGATTGGCTTCACCAGTAATCAGACAGTGGTGGCGCTGGAACCAGAAGATTCAAACAGCAGCTTGGTATATAAGACTCTCATGGACGGAAAATTTATTTATTTTATTTTATTTTTTACATTTTTCAAAATCCATTTTAATGCAGATTTAAAATCCCAGATTTTTGATGTGGTCTTTTGGACCCTACTGTATACTTGGATAGAGAAAAAATGGAAAAATGATTGTCTCTGCCTTTAGATAACTCTTCAGCTGAGGCGAGATGGGACTGATGGTCAGGCAGTGGTCTTCTGGAGGCTGCGGCCCACTGGCGAGAACAAAGAGGATGTCACTGATGGTGACGTTTCACCTTTCACTGGATCAGTCAAGTTCCTCACAGGACAAAGTGAAGCAACAATAAACATCACTGTGATGGCTGACAACATCCCAGAGATCAATGAGACTGTCATTCTTACATTGGACAGGTCTGTTTTAACTTGTTATAATAATTTTTAGACATTGTAAGGCATAAGTGTCCAAATGCTTATTGGATCCACTATAGGCTACACACGTACAGTGTGCAGTTTTGATTTAATCAAAGTGTTTGTTTATCTTGTAATCATTGTGCCGGGAATATCTTTGTCCTCCCTCACTTTTCCTTCGTAGGGTAGAAACCGCTCGCTTTGTAGTGTACTTTGGGTAAGTGCGTACTAGAGAGACTGCCTTTTTGTGTGGTGTGAATCAACTCTTTATGTGGAAAAGTATCCACTCTGAACTTTCAGGGGCTTTGTCTTAATGTTTCGATGGGGGATGTCTCTTTTATTTGGGTGTGTGAAATGAATTGCAAGAGTTTGTTTGTATATGTTGGGGGTTACTGCACTTGGATGCAAGCAAATGCTGCTTGTACTCATTGAACACCTCATTTACCAAAATCCTTTATTCTATCCTGTAAAAACATCAGTGTTTGTATGCATGCAGCACATCCTCTGAATGTGTTTGTTTGGAACACTTCTCCTGCAAGCTCTTTGTCAGCCATTTTACTAATTATCTGGAGCCTTCAGTGCACAGGCCAAGCTCAGTTTATGCACAAGACCCCCGCTGAGGAGGGAGGATAGTGGGTTGCTTTAAAACATGACTTGTCAAATCAGCTTAACCAAGAAGCCTTTGGTCAAGCATATTTAATACACTTTCAAATTGAACAAACTCATACACACAAAATATAAATCTGGCAAATGGTTTGTTACAGGATGGTATATTATAATGGACAGAATGTTCTGTTTTAGGCAGTATGCTCATATTTATAAGACACATAAATATAGTACTGTATGTATAGTACATACAGTATTTTCTAATAATATTAGATTACAGTGTCACTCATTAACACCATGTTGTTTTACAGGACAAATATGGACAACCAGATTCTGAAACCAGGTTTCACCAGCCGAGAAATTGTCATTCTGGAGAACGATGACCCTGGAGGAATATTTGAGTTTTCACCAGTCTCCAAAGGACCTTGGTTGATCAATGTAAGGCATTGATTGATTGAGTGATTGATTCATTCATTTGATTAATTCACCCAGTCACTCAACCTCCCGTCCATTCACTCAAACACCCATCCTACCACCCAGCCACTCACTCACTCACTCACTCACTCACTCACTCACTCACTCACTCACTCACTCACTCACTCACTCACTCACTCACTCACTCACTCACTCACTCACTCACTCACTCACTCACTCACTCACTCACTCACTCACTCACTCACTCACTCACTCACTCACTCACTCACTCACTCACTCACTCACTCACTCACTCACTCACTCACTCACTCTGATTTGTTGGCTGTGCAGGAGGGGGAGACTGTTGAACTGAGGGTGAGCCGAGAGCAGGGCCAGCTACTCAACCAGCTCATAAGATATACAGTGATTCCTTCTGGAAATGCTCAGTTTTATGGTGCCACAGGGATCCTAGAGTTCCAGCCAGGAGAGAGAGAAGTACTGGTGGCCCTAGTAGCCAAGCCTGATGGGATACCAGAGGTAAGTCCTCGGGACTAATGATTAGTGGTGATTATAGGATTGTCATATACCCTACAATGAACAGACTTTGTGTCATGCACGATGATCTACAAGTTTCTTACATTTTCCTTAATGTTAACACTTCACATACAGTATGTTTAGAAATTACAATTATAAGTAAGCCTGACTTATAAAAGTTTGTCTGATCTTTTGTCTTCAGCTAGATGAAACATTCTCAGTGATTCTTAGTAGCCACAGCACGCCAGCTAGTCGCCTTGGTAACCGAAGGCAGGTCAACATTACCGTGCGTAAGAGTGATGACCCATTTGGGGTCATTGAGTTCGTTCAATCTGGCCAAGACTTCACCATCAATGAAAGTAAAGCCATGGATGTTCAGTCAGGTACAGAGATCTTTAAGCTACAGCTTTAGATCACTTTACTTTCTTTTCTTTTAGTTTCAGTTGTTTTTCAGTAAATAAAATCGCATTATGATCTCTGATAGCATCCTATCCAATTGGGAGAAGCAGGGGTAGGTTTGGGAACGTGTCAGTCTTCTGGATTCTTGAGCCAACCCATTCAGGAGACATCAACCCAGTGCAGGGTGAGATCCTCTTTGTTGAAGGGGAGTACTTGAAGAACCTGACCCTATTTTCTGTGCCAGATGAGGTAAGCTTTAGCAATTGGAGATACTTCTGTTTAATGTGGACAGACAACATGGATATTACAAAATGATCTTTTGTTTGATGCAGATCCCAGAGAAAATAGAAAATTTCACCATCACCCTTCTGAATACAACTGGTGGAGCAAGACTAGGAAAGAATCTCAGTGCAAGGTTAAGCATTCGTGAGAATGATGATCCAATATATTTTGCCGGTATGTGATATTACAATCAAAATGTTCATTTGAAGACAAAAAGGTTACAAATGAGCCCCCTGCATATAATTCCTGCTGGTTTATGCTGGATTTTTCAGCAGGGGAAAAAGCAAGCTAAAGTTTAAAATAAGTAATAAAGTCACATTGTGTAAATTCACATTGTGAGAAATAAAGCAACTATTGTGAAAATTTTATATAGAGTATATGAACAAATTAATATGTTTTTTTAGAAAGAGTTACGTTATAATAATATTTCACAATATTACTGTTTGTACTGAATTTTGATCAAATAAATGCATATTTGTTGAGCATAAGAAACTTCTTTCAAAAACAACATTTATGAACAACATAATAACTAAATTTTAACTGATTTTTCTTATGTAATAGACTCCTTTGCCAATCCAGGTCATTGGTGTGGTAAGCTATGTTATATTTGCTCACTGTCAGTATACTGTAAATCATCATATTGTTCTTGTTTGTAATGTGTTTTCTAGAGCCTGTGGTTCAGAGAGTACAAGAAGGGGGCGTGGCCAATTTCACCATTCTGCGCGCTGGACTGGCTAATTTTATCACCACAGTAAAGTACCGTTTTGAGTATGGTGACACATCACCAGGTGACTTCACTCCACTGCGTAACGACTCAATGCTGGTCTTCGATTTTGGAGAGTGGATGAAGAACATATCAGTTGCTGTGGTAGATGATGACCTACCAGAGACGGATGAACCATTCTACATAGTTCTCTTCAATGCCACAGGTTTGTCTCATCCTCTGCATTAAGTTTTAATTAACCAGACATTCAGCGCATTTTATGTTGCAAACTTTTGGTCCCTTTCAACTTTCGTTGAAGTTTGATTTGTGAATGGTGATGCATTTGTTTGGGTGCCAGTCTTACAAATCTCCATGTTTTATGTGCATTGTCTATATCACCTAATTAGCTTCATTAAATTCCCACTCTGAGAGACAAATCCTGCTCTCCAACTCTTCAACTGTTCTGCAGAGCCAATAAATCCACCCCATTAAATGTTTGTTTTGATTCACACAAAGCTCTGTTGATTGGCCTTGACTCTCAAAAGCCCTCTCTAATCCTTTCATTGTGGAACACACACACACACATTCAGGAAAAGTGTTGGATGACTGTAGAAAGTTAATTACTGAACTGTCCTTCTGCACATCACAAAACAAACCCACCCAGAGCTTTCTGAGGGACTACCCAAGGGAATGCGTTCAGATGCATGCTGGGTGTTACTATGATGTGATGCTGAGATATGAGATTAACACTGTATGACTGATGTGGTTAGCTTGTACCAAGTACAACAGTGTCTGTTGTAGAATGATACTGTATTTAGCATGACAGTTACGCAAAGTGAATGTTGAGCTAATGCGTTGCCACAAATTTTAAAGCACAAGCATTTGTTAATGAGAACTTTTTTTTAAAAAAATGCAAAATGTCTCTATTCTTCATTATAAATCTGTCTTGATTCATGCTTGATCGAGCTTTAATAATGATAATTATTTTAATGCTTATTTGTGCAAATTGTAAACATTTTATTTTTAATATTTTAAAGCTATTCTGTAATGGAATATATATATATACAGGGTTTGAAATTAACACTCCCCAACCCGCAGGAGTTATACGAGTCTCTCTCTATATAAGGTATTATGAGAATAATTCTGTACTTGTATCCTATAATTGTGTTTGTGAATTGATTTTTTCAGGTGATGCCGTGGTATATGGTCGAGACACTGCAACAGTGGTGATCGAGGCCAATGATGATGCCAATGGAATATTCTCTCTGGATCCCACTCAAAAACCAGTGGAGGAGGGAAGAGCCAATAACTTTTAGTGAGTTGTCTCCCAATCTCTAATATACAGTTCAGACTAGATGTAAATATTACAGCACCGACTGATTTTGGCTTTTAGTATTTGAAATGAAGCAATCATGGTCTTTTGTCTATGAACTTCTGTGTCCATTTGTGTGTCCAGTGTTCTTCGAGACAAAGGACACTTTGGCAATGTCACATTATACTGGCAGCTGTTCGCCAATGACACCCCCCTTGAACCTCACCAGGAATTTCTGAACACATCTGGTTCTATAATATTTGGTACAGGGGAGAAGACAAAACCTATTGTTCTTCAAGCCATCTCCGACAAGCTCCCAGAGTTCAATGAGTTTTATGAGCTCAGACTTATGAACGTCTCAGGTAAAGTCAATGGTCAATGATTTAAATAATTATTCTTAAAGACCCCAATGAAAGAAATCTATATGCTAGTCTACAGTCTTTCTTTTTTGGAAAAATGGACCAAAATATTGATATCCTACACTAGACATATTTTTGTCCAATCACATGCTCTCTAGATTGAGACTGATGCTACCTGAAACCAATAATTGGTTAACATTACTAACTGCTGGAAACTCCATCATAAACTTGCAAGTATTCCATATTGGTCCAGGCTGGTTTATGCTGATATATTGCTAGTCTTGTTGGTGGACCAGCATAGTCATAGTCAGCTATTCTAAAGAAAAAGGAGCTGGTGTAGCCTAGCTGGTGTGACTAGAAAACCAGCAACCAGCATCCCATTATGGTTCCAACCAGAGGTCGCATTAATAGAAAGATTTTCCATCATTGACAGAATTTTTTCTACCAGTGATGGAAAAATCTGGAAGCCGTCCGTCATGGCTTATTATCATTAAAATATGAAAATTTAAATGGTGGGTAATAATAGATTATGATGGAATTTTTACTACCCTATCTGTCAAAATGCCTAATGTGATCTCTGGTTCCAGCTTGGAAAATATACCTAATGCTGGTGACCAACATGAAACAATGTTGTCTGTAGGTGGCTATCCTGGTGAAGGAGGAAAACTGGCAAAGAAAGACCTCAATGCATCCGTTCTCATTCCCTTCAATGACGACCCATTTGGAGTTTTCGCTATTGCCCCTGAGAGTCTGGAGCGTGAGGTAGCAGAAGACGTCTTATCAGTCAATGACATGTTGGATGTCACATCCTTCACCATACTTCGACAGCAAGGCACCTTCGGAGATGTGCGTGTGGCCTGGGAAATCCTGTCAGGAGCTTTCCCACGTGGTCTGCCGCCCATGGAAGACCTGATATTGATGGCCTCATTTCCACAGGCTGTTGAGCTCCGACCTCATGCCAGGAGACGCCATGCAGGCACCGATGCATTCTTCTTCTCCGGACTTCCAGGAGCTTATGGGTCCATCAGTCCAGAAACCCATCTGCAGGTTTCACAGGACCTGGCCAACTTCACTCTGTCAGTCTGGCTGATGCCCAAGCCCAATACAAATGGGTTTATCGTTTCTAAAGGCAATGGGAATGGAACTGTCTATTATGGAGTTCAGGTTCAGACCAATGAGTCCCATGTTACTGTTATGCTTCATTACACAACCAGAGGATCTAACAGCACACAGGTGGCCCGAGCTACTGCAACTAAATTTGTAGAGGATAATACATGGGTTCATGTCATCATTGCTGTGGAAGATGGAATCATTGAGTTTTATCTGGATGGGAACCCAATCCCTGGGGGAATTAAGAGTCTAAAAGGAGAAGCCATTATAAATGGTGAGTACAATTTGTATTTTTTTTTTTATTGCACGTTGTCATTTGTCCTTAGTAATTTTAAAAATATATTTTAATGAAGGAACCTAAGCCATATTTAGGGACCACATTTTATTTATTTTTTTTAATTTTATAAATTGTGTAAATTAACACAGCAACATTAGTATAATTGCTATTATTATTACAAATTGCATTGATTTAATAACATATTAACGATTCTAACAAATTAATAAATAACTAGATAATATACCGTGTTTGGTTATTCTACCCTTTATTTCATGGCTACATTAAAATCATTTTCATAATTTCACATAATTTTCATCAAAGGCTTACTTAGAGTCATAGAGAAAGTTTGGGATGCTGTAATAAATTCAGTGGAAACAACTGCATTACAAATAAGGAAACCACCTCTGACATATTTACTAATGCTTGTGTTGGTCAAGCAATACGATGTGGTTCCTCATCCATCCTTCTGGCCCATATCTGGTAAGAGCCTGTTGTGAGAGCCCTGTGCCATTGTCTAGTGTTTCACAGGAAGATACGCTTGAATGAACGCTGGGCCACTTCTGGACATTGTTAACAGCACATAAAGGCAGTCGGCATACTCTCTCTCTAACTGAAAACAAAAGAGCCCCCACTAAGACTTTCTTGACATCTCTTATGCCATTGTCAGTCAAGTGAATGTACACATAAACGGCAAGGATATCCGAGATCGTCTCGGATTGTTAGCTTAACCGGTGATTACGGCCTTTGTTCGATGTTCTTGTTTGGGGTCCATGAAGCGTATTTCCTCAATTTGTACAGTTGTGTGCCTTTGAATGTCTCTCTGGTGGTCAGGAGGCTACTGCTTGAAGCTGGTGTAACCAATGAGGACGAACTCTACCCTTTTTATTCCAATTTCACTGCTGTCACTTCATAGAAAGTTTTCCTCCTCTCCAGCTGCTTATATAATGGGTTATCCCTGCCCATTATATAAATTTCACTGATAAATTTCCAGTAACTTTCTGATGGTTTGGATCACACTGATGGTTTTCACACAACGTTTTATTGCAGGATCAGAGACTGTGCTTGCTTGAATACACTGCTGTTTCTTACATGTAGTTCTGTTTTAAGTCTGCAGCATAGATTACAGTATGTGAATTTATGATGCAACATGATTTTCATTGGTGAAATAAGAGAAGAAACAGTCCCATAGACTTACATTAAAAGCAACCAAACCATCCCAAACACTCAAGCATATAAACATCAATGGTCACACCTGCCAACCACCATTCAGAACAACTATGGTCAGAGAGAAGCACAAACTAAGGACTATAATAATAATAAAATAATCTTATTTTATTTATTTATTATTTTATACTTTGGTATTAGAAGGCGTGTTCTTTCTTTCTAGGTCTTCTAGCACTTCTAAACTTGAATTAAAAAGAAAAAAAAGAAAAAGCTTGTTACACTTACATTAACCCCCTGGGGTCCACATTCATTATCTCAAAACTACAAAATTTTACATACATGATGCTGACATATTATTGTAGCAGAGTTTGTGCTGAATACAGTGTAATAATACTTTAGCCATGAATATGTCACAAGTAACAGAAAAAAACACAAATGTCAGAGCATGTCAGAACACCTCCAGGACCCAGAGAACACCTCAGACCCCTAAGGGTTAAAGTAGAAACCTGAGCCATAGGGACCAAGCTTTTTTTTTTTACTTTGTCCTGTAAGCAGCTACCTAGAAAAGCACTCAGAACACCTTAGCTACCACATATTAAAGAGATAGTTCACTTAAATTCATTTTTGATATGTTTTAGGTGTAGGTGTCTTTGTTTCCACAGTATTTTCAATTTTGATATTTTTAGGTCAAACCGTTCTTGTGTGTCAGTCATATAATGGAGGTTGGGTTCACCTCAAAGTGCATGCATAGAGAAGTCCAAATTAAACATGATTTAATGATTCGTAAGTACACATTGATGGCCTAAGACACAAAACGAGCGGTTTTGTGGATCCAAACGAATCGTTTTTACCTCCATTATATGACAGACAAGAAGGGTTTGACCTAAAAATATCAAAATTGAAACTATTGCGGAAACAAAGACATTTTGGATGCCCTTGAGGTAAGCTAAAACATATCAAAAATTAATTTCAAAGTGAACTATCCCTTTAAAGCCAACCACCTGCCATTTAGCATGACAAGCACCTCACGTTGTCTTCAGAAATCCACACACACGGAGCAACCTGAGGTAAAATTCAAGCACAAGATCTTCTGGGGTTTAAACATACCATTGTGGTTGCAAGCCCAGATCTTTACCCACAAATCGTCACCACCCATCCTAAATCCTTACATTTAACTTCCTCCGTACAGATGCTGCACCTATTAGGATCGGTTCCAACCCAGATGGTGAACAGCGCTTCACTGGTCTACTACAAGACCTCCGGCTGTACTCCAGCTGGCTCAACCGCTCTGAGATTCACGAGCTACACAACCAACCAGCCAAGACCGACCTCCACAACGTGTCAGGGTACCTGACGTACAGACAGGAGGAGAAACTGAAGTCGTTTTTAGTCCAAGTACGCGACGATCAAGAAGAGGAGGGTGAGGAGGTTTTCTACCTACAGCTGGTGGCTGTTCAGGGTGGAGCCCGTCTGCCAATGCCCAGACCTAGCGCCATTCTCAGAGTCATGAAGAGTGATAACGCCAATGGACTTTTCGGCTTTACCGGTTCCTGTATACCAGATGTAGGTGCAACAACAACAAAAAAAAATGTCACATACCATTATCCAAATAATTTATGGTCACACAATATAATACAATACAATACAATAGCCTACAATTTACATCACAACAAGTGTAGTATTTGGAGTTTCTTCAGTGAATGAACAATACCAGCATAAAATAACTGGTACAACTGCACTGTCTACTACTTTGCCCCCAAAATATATAAAAAATAGATAAGTAGGTACTCACAAACACACACATGCACAACAATGACGTTCAATGAGAAATCTGTAATGTTGCTAAACAGACAGCCTTCTGACCAGGACGATTAATGTCTAATGACTGTATTATTTGATTAAGTAAGTTGCTTCTTTGTCAGTGTTTGGTTTACCTCCCCTCCGAAAGCATGCAACATGACCCCTAGTTGTGAGACTATGTCTTCATGTATATTTAATTTATCTTCACGCCTGGATGGATGGCGCGTGCATTCTTCTCTTCAAGGAGATTGGATGCATGGCATCTCCAATGTTCGAGTAATAAGACAGATGGTTAGTGAATTCCTTCAGAGAAAGACCTGTCAACTGACAGAAGAGACATAGCATGTGCTTTCTCTTATGCGCTGAACAAATAGAAACATGACTAAGCAGAAAAAGGAATCCAAACATTAGCAAATGTAAATTTGTGTACAGTGTTTAATGATCATGTTACTTAAAGTTGCACAGAATTCACATTTTATCCTGTCAAAATTGCATCTACTTCTCAGTCCGAGTTTATAAGGTTTCAACCTAAGAAAATCTAATTCTTTTCTGAATGGTTAAACTAATTCTGTTAAAAGGTCCTGGAGTTCATTTTGTTCTGCTACACTTGGCTTACGATGACCTTTATCCTTTCTTTATCAGATATCTGAGGAGGGCTCAATGATCTCCTGTGTAGTGGAGCGCACACGTGGGTCTCTGGACCACGTTTATGTAAGCTACACCGTCACTCAGGTTGATTCTCCCGCAGACTCGTCAAATACCTCCGACTTTGCCAATGTTTCCGGCTCCATCCACTTCCTGCCGGGCCAGCGCTCTGAGGTAACAGAATTGACCTGTCAAGCAGTTATTATTAATGACCATAGGGTCACTAATTAGCATTATAATACTATTATAAATTTGCAATACATGGGCTGCACTTGTGTTTGAAAATAAATTAAAATACAAAAATACTATAACCACCAGTAACCATGTATTCAAAATTGTATATCAAAATTGGAAAATGCAAAATGCAAAAGCAAAATATTTTTTTTTTATGTTAATCAATGCAGTTTATTTTTCATTGGGAAATTATTCTGCACCTGCAGCGCTCCAGCTTCTGAGAATAGATGTTGAGAAAAATTGTTACAGTAATATGACTCCATCTAGTGGTGGTTTTAGCTACTTTGGTTAAACTGATGGTGTAAATGCATGAACTAATAGCAAAGTCTCACTCATAATTGTCTACATATTTGATGTCTCGTGTCTCACAGGTTTTAAACCTGCTGGTTCTAAATGACGACCTGCCTGAGGTCGATGAGCACTTCCGGGTTAGGCTGGTGTCAGCTGAATCAGGAGATGGAAAACCAGGTTCAACTCCCACCAGTGGAGCCAGCATTGACCCAAGAAATTCCATCAATAACATTACTGTCAAAGCCAGCGATCATCCATATGGTACATTGAGATCATATATATATATATATATATATCATTTCATTCAGAATTAATGACACCCCTGGTAAATATGATCAAAAGCTAAAAGTTATAACCTACTAATCTCTGCAATTATTCATCTGTGATCCTTGGAGAGTCTTTGGTCAATCAAACGTTCCTCCTCACCGTGCATTAAGGCAATATAGACACACGTCCTCTTCCTGGCAGATTTGTAACATTTTTAGTTGATTGGAACTTCTTAATTATTGCCCAAATGAACAAAACATTTTCTTTTTAGTGATGCTCAACAATCTTCTGCACATTAGAACTATATTTCATGTTTCTAGTCATCCTGGTGTGCTAAAAAAGGTACATATTAATGGGAATATACTTCAGAGATATTTTAATCATACTCAATATTAGGGGTACCAATAATTGTGGCCAACATGTTTTGGAGAAAAAGCATTTATTTTATATTGTGATTTTCATCCCACTTTCAATTATTTTACTTCAATGAAAGGTTAGATTTTTGCAATATTTTTTTAATGAAAGATTAAAAAGATAATGCAGATTTATTTTTTTACAGCCATTTTTGATCATATTTACCAGGGGTGGCATTAATTCTGACCACAACAATATATATATATATATACAGTATATATATATATATATATATATATATATATATATATATATATATATTCTTTAGTTTATATAGCCACATATTATAAATGACTGCTTATGAATATAATTTTAGGCCTGCTTCAGTTTCAAACTACCCCAGTGCCCGTGGGCATGATCAGACCCTCACTGGAGGAGGCGCATGTGACTGTTCAAGAGGAGGCTGGTGTGGTCAGTCTGCTGGTGGCCAGAGCACAAGGACTGCTGGGAAGGGTGATGGTGGGCTATCGTACGTCTCCAATTACAGCTGCTGGTTCAGAGGACTATGAGGTATCAACATCTGTTTAACATCTTTTTTATGTTTATACTGTTCTTCTAAAAAAAATGCATTAAATGAAAAGTGACAGTAAAGACTTAGAGAATCTTAAAATGAAAATACATCAAGGTTCCCTCAAGATAAGTTTTTTTTTTAACATTGATTATAATAAGACAGGATCCTCATGTCAAATGATCATGTGACACTTAAGACAGTTATTGAAATTGATATTTTAAAAAGTAATACTATTTCACACTCTTACTGTTTTACTGTATTTTTGAGGAAATACATGCTGCCTTGGTAGGATTTAAAGACAATAAAGAATATTACCAACCCCAAACTTTTGAAAAATTGTGTGTACATTGTTAGTCTTTGCTCTCTTAAACAGTCCAACAATAAGAGAGTCATTTTCCGTCACCAAGATTGACTACAGAAATTCCTTTGTATATGAAAATGGCACAATTCCTTTCCATCTTCTGACAGGACACAGAGGGATTTCTAGACTTCTTGCCTGGCGAGAGATTTAAGTACATCAATGTGACTATTATAGACAACTTGGTGCCAGAGTTGGACAAAGTCTTCAGAGTAGAGCTCTACAATCCAAATGGAGGAGGTAAGAACACTTGCTTTTCAGAGTGATTCTCTTCTACCTTCATGATTTTTCTTCCCTCTATCCACATGCATGTGTCCTGTGGGCTCCATTCATGCAGTTTGGGCATGATTATGGAACATTCTGTTTGATTTCAATACGTAGTATGTGTGATTCCTGTTATCTCTGGAATGAATCCTGTGTGCTCCTGTCTGGCTCCTGTGTGCTCTTTTAGTGGATCCATTTTTTGCAAGCGAAGGCAGTGGAAGTGGCGAGAGTGACACTGATCTCTTTCTTCCATCCTTTCTCTATCATTATGGTAAGATTCTGAAGTCTGCATGCATTTTCGTGTTGCAGTGTTTGCTCTGTTATTTGTTGTAAAACCAGACTGGATCCTGTGAGAAAATCAGAAATATCAGCTTGACAAGTGCCTCTTAAGTTCCCCTTCAGGTCGAGCAAAAGAGGTTTTATTTGTTTTTATTATTTCCGAACGATTGAATAGCTGCTGCTTTGGCATTTCAGAGGCACTACATGCCCCATTATCTGTCCTTTGGGCCTTGGCAGAGCTTTTCAACAGAACTTCTTTTAACCAATGCTAATTCACTGCTTACTGTGCTTTTTTGTTTTTCTTTCTTTTGTTGATTTATTGTGTAATTAACGTCACCCCTTACACAAGCTTTATTTTGTAAGTCCTAGATTAAAAGTTGTAAAGATTAAGAGCTGCCCATAACGTTCAAATCTCTTAGGCTCCGGATTGTTGACCCTGATTTCTGCCAACCTGTTTACATAGTGCTAAGGCCTGTGAGCAAAACCAGTAGAGACGTGGGAAAAGCAAATAGCCTTCATGATTGAGGAAGCCCAGTATATATTATGTTTTGAAAATGTCAAGGGTCACCTCTGTCACGCATCTTGGTGCCCTTCTTTAGAAAGTGTCTAAAAGTAGTAGTATAATAGATCTCTTCTTTTATATCATGATTATAATTATGATATTCTTTTTTGCTCTGAAGCTAACCTGGGTGCTGCTGCTCGTATCATCGTGACCATCGCTGCTTCGGATGAGGCTCATGGCATCTTCCAGTTTAGTGCTGACTCTCTAACTGTGAACGGCACAGAGCCGGAGGAGGGAAGGAGTACTGTAGAGCTGCAGGTGAGTCCTAGTTATTAAACGTGTCATCATCTATTGTCTCTCATCTAATAAAATGAGTCAAAAACGTATACAAATGCACATAGGCAATGCTGTTCAAAAGTTGGGGATTTGTAAGATATTTTAATGTTTTAAAAGAAGTCTCTTCTTCTTACCAAGGCTGCATTTGGTTGATACACAATTAAGTGAAAACATTAATATTGTGAAATATTATTACAATTCAAAAACTTTAAAATTTTTAAATGTAATTTATTCATGTGATGGTAAAGCTGGATTTTCAGCATCATTACTTCAGTCTTCAGTGTCACATGATCCTTCAGAAATCATTCTAATGTGATTGTTAAAAAAGTTTTTTTTAAGGATTCTTTGATGAATGGAAGGTTCAAAATAACAGCATTTATTTGAAATATAGCTAATCTTTTGTAACAACATTATAAATGTCTTTGCTGTCACTTTTGATCAATTTAATGCATCCTTGCTGAATAAACATAAATAAATAAATAAATATTTTGACGGACCCCCAAAATTTGATAGGTAGTGTTTGTTACAAAATATTTATATTTATGAAAAATGCTGTTGTTTTACTTTCTATTCATCTAAGAATATTGAAATGTACACAACTGTTTTCAACATTGATAATTATAATACATGTTTCTTGTGCAGGAAACCAGCATATTAGAATTATTTCTGAAGGATCATTTGACTTTGAAGACTGGAGTATGATACTAAAAAAAAATGAGCTTCCTATCATGATGATAAATTACATTTTATAATATATTCAAATAGAAAACAGATAATTAAAATTGTAATAATATTTCACAAATATATCACAATATTTTTTGTGTATTTTTAATAAAATTAATTGCTTGGTGAGCATAAAAGAACATTAAAAACATTTAAAAAATCTCAATCTCAAACTTCCGAATGTCAGTTTTTTATACAATTATACTTATTTTTAAAGTTATATCTATATATAGCTCTATAAAATATTTTAATTAATCTGTTTCATTGCAATAAACTAAACATCATGTGGTGTAATAAACATGCAGATATAGTAATAACAATAATAAATTTATATTACAATTTAAAATCAAAAAGCAGTTTATTCCTGTGATAAAGCTGCATCATCAGCATCATTACTTCAGTCTTCAGTGTGACATTGATCCTTCAGAAATAATTCTGAATTGGTGCTAAAGAAACATGTATCATCATTATTATCAATGTTTAAAGGAGTTTTGCTGCTTGATTCTTTTGTGGAGATCATGATCATTATTTTCCAAGATTCAAGTTTTTTTTTTTTTTAATTTGAAATATAAATAATTTTTAGGATCTTTAAAAAAAAACTAAAAATGTTCATGTTTAATAGTACATGTCCTGTTTTTCACAGGTGATTCGAACCTTTGGCGCTCTGTCCAGTGTGACCTTGTACTGGGAGGTAAATGCTAATTCAGAGGGAGAACTTGTTTATAGATCTGGCAACGTGACCTTTAATGTGGGCCAGACTGTTGCAAGCATCTACCTACTGATTTCCCAAGATGACATTCCAGAACTCGACAAAAGCTTCAGAGTCCGTCTCACTAATGTTTCCCATGGTCGACTTGGGAAGGAAACTACTGCCACGCTGACTGTATTGGCCAGTGACGACCCTTATGGGCTTTTTGTATTCTCTGACAGCAGCAGGCTAGTCCGTGTGGCAGAAGCAAATGCCGTCATCACCCTGTCCATACAGAGGAGAAAAGGGGTAATGGGAAGAGTGCGAGTGACATACCGAACATTGAGGGACACTGATGCAGCTCCATATAGCACACCAGGAGTGGGTCGTGCCAGTGCAGGGAATGACTTTGTGGCTGTTGTGGAATCTGTGATATTCTCAGCTAATCAAAGTGAAGTAAATGTGACCTTGAGTGTACTTGATGATGAGGAGCCAGAGAGGGCGGAGTCTGTGTTTTTGGAGCTTGTCAATGTCACATTGGTTGAAGGGCTGCAACTCAGACCAGGTAAAAGTCACTTGGAAGATTTTTTTTTTTTTTTTTGAATTATTATATATGAAATGAGCAAAGCAAGACTACATAGAAATAAAAAATGATGTGTACTAAGAAAAACTGTTTGGTTTTCCAGTTGCACTTTCCCCTCGACTTGGCCCACGGAACGGCACAGTTGCTCAGGTCATTATAGAGGCCAGCGATGATGCTTTTGGGGTGCTGCAACTGTCTTCCTCAGCAGTGAGCGTTCCCGAATACTACACCGGACCTATTATCAATGTAACACGTATTGGAGGAATTTTTGCCGATGTGTCTGTCAAGTTCAGAGCAGTGCCAATGACCGCAAGAGTGGGTGAGTTTTATGGAGATGTATTTCAGCTAAAATTAACCTTGCCTTCTGGGGTGTATCTCTGGTTTCAAGTCAGAAAGTCAGAAACTATATATATATATATATATATATATATATACTGTATATATACAGTATATTATGTATAGTTTTCAACATTAATTAAAATAAATCATAATAGAGTACCGAATCAGCCTATTAGAATGATTTGGGGATCATGACGGATCATGTGACACTGAAGTCTGGAGTAATGACTGTTGAAAATTCCTTCAAATAGATTAAAATAGAGGTCCCACTTTATATTAAGTGGCTTTATGTACTATGTACTTACATTGAACAATAGGTACAATGTATTATTGTGTTCCTGTTGTATTGTAAAACACTTTTGCTGCTATTGAGGTGTGATACGGGTAAGGTTAGGGACAGGTGTGGTGGTATGGGTCGGTTTAAGGGTAGGTTAAGGTGTTAGGGGAGGATCAACTGCGTAATTACAAATGTAATTACATAAAGTAATTATAGCTGTAATTACATGCTGGTATTTTTAAAATATAAGAAATATGAAAAAACATGTATGTACACAATAAGTCCACTGTATCAAATTATTAATTTTAATGTAAGTACATAATACTTAAAGCCACTTAATATAAAGTGGGACCCTGTATTTATCAATTAAATGCAGAATTGCATGTTTCTTCAATTTAAAAAAATAATGGAATGTTTATGGAATTAATGGAATATTTAAAATCAAAATTATAATATATATATATATATATATATATATATATATATATATATATATATTTTTTTTTTTTTAATATATCATACTGTATGTTTCTGATTGTTATATATAGGTGAGGACTACAGTGTGGCCTCTTCTGATGTGGTTTTGCTTGAGGGAGAGAGTAGCAAGCCTGTTCCCATAATCATCATCAACGATGTGGTGCCTGAGCTGGAAGAGACTTTCCGAATTGAGCTTCTCAACCAGACCACCGGGGGCGCTCTACTGGGGGACCTCACACAGGCCATAATTACCATCCTTCCCTCAGATGATCCATTTGGATCTTTTGGTTAGTTTATTATGAATAGCATGCTTATCAAATGCAACATATTAAATGTTCTACATACAGTATTGCTGATGTGGTGACACATAACTGAAGAGATGTAATATCTTTTTGATTAGTTTTTCAGGCTGCACCCATCACAGTTGAGGAGCCAGCAGTGAATGCATTTGAGGTCTCCCTACCCATAGTGAGGAACGCTGGGACTATGGGCAATGTCGTTGTCCAGTGGAGAGCCACAGTCAATGGGAGACCTGCCACTGGTGATCTCCGACCTTTGTCTGGTGAGGTCAGGTTTGATCCTGGAGAAACATTAAAGACACTGAAAGTGGAGGTTTTGGCTGATGATGTACCTGAAATTGAAGAAGTAAGTCTTTTATATATATATATCTTCATAAGGATGTATGAAATCTCTATATTACTTAAATGTATCTGTTTAATTTAGGTAATAAAGGTTCAACTTGTAAGTGCCAGTAATGGTGGCAACATTGGGCCTGAGAAAGAGGTCGATATCATTGTTCCTGCCAATGACAACCCTCACGGAACTGTGTACTTTGAGCAAGCAGTATATCGCGTCCAGGAGCCACTGGAAGGGATCTCTATTGCTAACATTACAGTTCGAAGAAGGTAATGTGCCTTTGTTTCCATTAGTATTTTTAAACTAATTTAGCTTTGGATGGTACATAATGTTGTTTTTTGTACGTTTTGACTGCAGTGGTGGTAATTTTGGCATGCTGGAGATCGTTTACAGCACCTCTGAGATTGATATCGTAAGCAATGCTCAAAGGGAAGGCCGAGATTTCCTGGTTTACTATGATTCTCCATTGCCTGGAGCGCCATCTAATGCCCTTCGCCGACCCATCAACATCACCACAGACACAAACGTCTTGAATTTCTGTGCAGCGTTCTGCCTTAGAGAGCGAGCTTGCCAAGCTTTCAGCTTCACCAACACCCCCAGAGCAAGTTGCTTCTGGGTAACATCTGGGGCCAGACAATTGAGTTCTTCCCCACAAACCTTCACCTATATAAAAAACACCACAGCGGCCGCCTCGCTGTTTAGCTCACAGGCTGTTGCTGGGAGCGACTACATAACCATGACGGCTCAGACCACCACCATGCTGGATAGATCAGGAGTCACTAACCTCACTGTAACCATCTTGACCGACTCTTTGCCAGAGGTGGATGAGAGTTTCATGATTAAAATCCTGAAGGTTAGCCTGGTCAACATGACTGCAACTGCCAAGAACTTGCCAATGATTCAGCAGCCGGATGTAGCTTTGGTGACTATAGGGATGAATGGAGATGCGTTTGGAATATTTCTGCTCTACAGCATTAACCCCAATGCCACTCAAGATGGGCTGTATCTGGAAGTGAGGGAGGAACCCAGAACTACAGTGCTGCTAGTCATTGAGAGGAGAGGAGGAAGTATGGGACAGGTTACAGTGGAGTGGAAGTATGTTGGTGGCAGTGCCACACCTAACGCTGATTTCAATGGGACAGGGGAGACCCTCATCTTTGCTGAGGGTAAGTCTTGTCTACATTGAGTTTGATGCAGTGAATGTACAACAATACTAGCCATGCCAAGTCAAGAGAGTGACTTTAGCAGTATGTGCTTTTGATGTTGGGCTTTTCACATTTGTAGAAAATTTTTTAACTTTGTTTCTCATTGGTCGTACTTTACCTTGGTGTAATAATTTACACTGTATATATACATGTGGTAATTCATTGTAGTGAATGGTGAAATCTGCATTTCTATGCTGCTAGTTAATACACTCAACAGTTTGGGGAGAAACTTATAGAAATAAATAATTAAATGAATATCAATCAAATTAATAAATCTAAATAAATAAATAAAAGAGTAAAGAGCCTAACTGAAGTCCATTCTTCATTTCAACTATTTTACAGTAAATGAATGACCTCCTGTATGTTCTTTTAAGGTGATGTAAAGAAGACTCTTGAGTTTGTCATCATGGATGACACGGAACCTGAAGACAATGAGACTTTACAGATTGGGTTAGTGAGAACTGAGGGTGGTAGCCGTATCCTTCCCAGTTCAGACACCGTCACCATCCTCATCCTGGCCAATGACAATGCAGCAGGGGTTGTGGGTTTCCACACAGCCTCACGATCGGTCATCGTCAGAGAGGGTCAGTGTTTTCTTTAACTTTTAATATTTAAGACCAATAATTCTAACTATACATATTATATATAAATTAGCATCCACACCAATGAACAACAACGTTCTGTTTATCATAAGAGCATGCTGCAGTTTGTCACGGGTGCTTGCAGGAAGGTAGACGAAGATGAAGAAAAAAAGTTCAAATACGAAGTTTAATGATGGGAATACAAAAAATAATAATCGGATAGGAAGGGCAATGTAGACAAAACAGAGAATAATAAATAGATTACAGCTGAGAGCAATTAACTAATTATGACAGTAACCATGGAGACAGACGAGTGACGGGAGTCAGAACAAGGAAACGTGACAAATGAAAACAAACTGAAAGTATGTGAGTTACTTAAACTCTATAAAGCCAGGTGGATTTTGATTAGCTGTCAATGTTTTTTTATTGTTCATCAGCTGGAAATGATAATTCAGAAAGTATTTCCAATGATATCATTATAGCTGTAGTGAGAATTAGACTGATTATTAAAACTTAGCTTTACAGTTAATATCTTTGGTGAGAACAGCCTTTTTAATATTGTTAATCCTCTGTAGATAAGCAGAACAGACTTGATTAAAAGTCACCGTGATATATTTCTTTATGTAATTGTCCAAGTGGGTTTAAGAGTGACATAATTTATTTAACTTCCATTAGTGTTATGTACAAGTGTGGAGGAATTTGAAACACATTGTAAATGGATAATTAGGCATCAGTTTGTGCTCCATAGTAACTAGTAATATAGGATCAAGATGAGATGAGTGAAGAGGGATCTGCAACAGCTGCTACATTGGGTGTGTGTGTGTGTGTGGGGGGGGGGGGGGGGTGTAGTTGTGTCTTGTGTCATCATGCATGCATGACAGGACACGTTAATTCTATCCTTGTATATACAGTTGTCTTCGTAACTAGAGTACTAGTTAATCTAGTCAGTTAGGAAGATTCACTTTTATAACCCCATACATCTCAAGCTAACATGAGCATCTAAAATATTAATTCAAGGTCGAAAAACATGCAAACCAACTTATTACACCAATAAAATGGTTCATAGCTCAGGTTAGATATCCGTATTCAACAGGTGAGAGTTTGTCTCTGCTGGTGGAGAGAACAGTTCCTGCTATTGGAAATGTCTCAGTGGAATGGAGAATTGAAGGCCCTCGAGTCTCAATGACTTTTACAGACACCTCGGGAACTCTCTTTTTCTCTGAGGTAATATAGAAAAACATGCTGTTTGACCAGATCATTTCAACGTTTATTTTAAACTGGCAAGTCCATGTATTGGTTTATTATTGAAATCAAAGAACAATGAGGATAAATGTTCTACCTCATTTTCGGTTTCAGGGAATGCTAAACAATACTATAGTGTTAAAGCTACTTGAGGATACCACACCAGAAGAAAGAGAGGAGTACAGAGTTATCCTATTAAATATACAAACCAAAGGTATTTATCCGAAACACCCACACGAATGAGTTCCTTGAAAGTTTAATTCAAGTTCATCTCATGTTACCATGTTTAACAAAGGCCGCTAACATTTACTGTTATTAATTTACTGTTATACGATTTTTCTAAATAAATATTTTTCTTGTTAGGTATATTATCTTGTTTTAAGGATGTTTACATATTTTATTAGAAAACAAGGCAAAGGGTTGGATTATTATCTTGTCTCTTCTCACTTAACATATTATGAACGCTTTAGGTTGTTCTTGTTCTATACACAACCTATTATTTATTATTAATCATTTATATAATTCTCTCAGGGGTTACCAAGACAGGAATTGCAGCTCTGAGCGATCAGGGTCGTGAAGCAGTGGTGAGCGTGGAAGCTAGTGACGAGCCGTTTGGTTTGCTTAGCATCGCCCCCTCTTCCTTAAAAATCACCACGGATGAGAAAGACACCACCATCCGGATTTACATAAACAGAGAGTTTGGGGCATCAGGTTAGTTACGTTTAAAAAAAATAGCGTAAATATTGTTAACTATTACTAAGTTCACAATATTTATAGATGTAAATATTGCTACTTTCCCCCACAGGTGCTGTAAATATAAGCTATGAGACTGTGCAAGGCTCTTTCCAGGACCTCAGACAGGGAGCTCTAGCCCAACCAGGCCAGGACTTCCGATATGTCTCCAGCTCTGTCATCATGCAGGATGGACAGACATCTGTGTCTATCCCCATCACCATCATAGATGTATGATGCTGCTGATTTAACAATAGCCCCTTTCACACATACCGTTTTACTGGTAAATTGCTGTTTACTAATCTTGTGTTAACATGGCCGTATAAAAAGACAATAGTGTCATTATTCTGCTGTAGTCATTTCAGTGTTGATTCAATTCAGTTCAACATGTGAATGATATCTTAGCGGTAAAAAGTCAATCTGATTTCTCTAATTTTACTGTAATCTAATTTAATCTAATTTTACAGTAACTTTACAGTATCCAAGCGGGTTTAATGTGTGAAAGGGAATAGTGGCTACAGTTTTAACATTTCACATTTTATTGTTAAGAAGAATGATTTTTAGATATTAATTCAATCCAAGATGTTTTAATCATGTTTGAATTAATCAAGAAACATATTCTTTTTTTAACAGGATGACATCCCTGAGCTGCAAGAGTTTTTCTTAGTCAATATAACATCAGCTGTCCTCATAACCACTCTCCCAACTGCCCCTAAACTAAGTAAGATGATTAGGAAGATGATTAAGCTGATTTAACCTTTAAATAATGTTTCATATTCTGTAATTATTCACGTTGTTGAATGTGCCACATTTAATTAGGTTTTAGGTTATTCTTAAAATTGTACTTTCATCTTGAACTTCAATCTTGTCTCGCATCCTTTCCTAGAGATTTACTATACATTGAAAGGTAATGGATACCCACACCTGTACTTGATATACTGTAGTGCTTTTTCTTTTTACTTGTTTTCATTGGCATTCTTTAAAAATGTAACATAATTTGACAACATATTTGACATCTCGCAGCAGTCTGAACACTACCATTCCCAAAGGCAGCCCACTCTCCTCGCTTATACTCAGTGATTTGTGAAGAGTATTGGCAGATGACTATTAGTGCTTATATTTTATTGGTAGATGACTATTAGATATAGTTTATTGGTAGATTACTATTGGTGTAGTAATAGAGAATGAATAATAATGTGACAGATGTCCTTGTTTTATTTGTGCTTTTCCTGAATGTGCGCCTTATGAGAAACCATTCCTCATTGCCCCATTGCCCATAATCTCATTCATTAATTCATTAATTTCATTCAAATTTATTTATATATTTCCAGATACTGAAGGCCTTGTAGCAGAGATCAGCATCAATGCTAATGATGGAATCCAAGGGATCATTGGCTGGCAAAACATAGAGTATGAACTTCCTGTCATCTCTCAGAGAAGCTTTAATGTTTGGTAAAAATCTTTCAGTAAAATATGCGTTTTTTCTTTTCTTCTTCAGCTATGTGGTAAATGAGACGATTGGTGTGTTAAATCTGGTGGCCTACCGTGATGCCGGGACGCATGGAAATGTGTCCCTGTTCTTTTATGCCCAGAATCTAGAGGCTCAGTTGGGTCTGGATTTCAATGTCACTCCATCAGTAAGTCACAACAAACACTCTTTCTTGTTTGCATTTGTTGTTTATTAATTGAGCGCTCACTGTATATTACACAGATGATCCACTTTGTGGATGGAGAACGGCACAAGTTTATAGAAGTCCAGATTTTAGATGATACCATTCCTGAAGGCGATGAGACGTTCCAGTTAATTCTAGCAAACCCGTCAGCAGGGCTGGAACTGGGAGAGAACGTTACAGGTATGTTATGCTGGGAGACACTAACCATTCATGACTTTCCAGGACTCGGCAGTAATCGTTATCTCATGTGTTTCCATAGCTACCGTGACTATTCTGGCCAATGACGATGGTCATGGAATCATATCCTTCAATAACAGTGAGCACTTCCTGTTAAGGGAGCCGACCTCTGTGTCAGGTCTGGGGGAGAGTGTGGCCACCCTCTACATCATACGAGACCCTCCTCAGGGCACATTTGGCAGTGTAACGGTCCAGTTCACCATTACTGATGCCAATGGATCCCTGTACACTGACGATCTCACACCTTCCTCTGGCTTTGTTGTGCTTGAGGATGGAGAAAGGTTCAAGGTATATAAAGCTCTTATGGACCAATTGATCAAAGTATTTAGGTTTAGGTTCCTATACATTAGACCAAACTAGCAGGCATGGCCTAAAAGCCACAAAACTTAAATTTCGATATTATTGGATATCTTTATGTTTTTATATTTAAGCCGTAAATTATTCTCCTAGTTTGTGAATTAATTAACTTACTGTATATCACAATACACTTTACAGCCCAAGTCTATTTCAACTGAGAATATTCATAAGGAGCCAGTGGTTTGTCAAAGATGAGGCTCTCACAATAGTATCATCTTTGTTTACTAGACTTTAGAGATCTGGGCTGTTCTGGATGCCGAGCCAGAGATGAATGAGACATTCACAGTGACTCTGTCCAACCCAAGTGGAGGTGCTCGACTGGGAGACTCATTGCAGACTTTTATCACCGTACTGCAGAACCAGGCTCCTCTAGGCCTGTTCAGAATATCACCTTCATTTAATAGGTACAGTACATTCACAGTCTGTCTTAAATAGATGTTCAAGTCACACACAGACAGACCCCTACAACTCCTGCTTCTACTCTATATGTGGCTACACTTTATTTTGATTGTCCACTTTAGACATTTTACTAACTATAAATAAATTTGCAACTACATGTCAACTAGCAGTAATTAGAGTATTTGTTGACTCTCCTGCTTAATATTTGCTAACACTTTATTTTGATAGTCCCCAACAGTTGTTTCGTGCCAGTACTGATAATCGAACCTGCAACCTCCAGGTTACATGTCCAACTCCCTAACCACTGCCACTCTCTACTGATTATATAAGTAACTTTGAAACTACATGTCAACTTAGTCTACTAACCAAAACCCTAACACCTAACTCTAGAGAGTTAGTTGACATGGAGTTGCAAAGTTACTTATAGTTTATAAAATGTCTAAAGCAGACCATTGAAATAAAGTGTATCCTATGTGTGTGTTCTTCAGGACTCTGGACACCATGACAGTGGAGGAGCGTACCGGTACAGTGCACTTGACTATATCTCGCAGTAATGGGCTGGAGTCATCTGTCAGTGTGGAATGGGAGACCCGGTCAGGAACGGCATTTGGAATGAGTAAGAAATTGCACCATTTAGTTTAATCTAGTGTATTTTAGTGTATAACCAAAGATTGTTGATGTATTTGTAGGGGGAGAGAAGCCACTGCTGGCTGTGTATCAGTCTATCAAGGACAGATTTGCGTCAGTCTGGTGTGTAGTGCCCAGTGAAGACTCTGCTCTGGTTCTGAGGCTGCTCACTGGTCTATCTCAGAACCAGGCTGTGCTCTACAAGTGGCAGGGCGTCTTAGTGCCTGTGGAGGTATGTTTTGAATTCAGTTAACAGCCCAATAAATGTAGTTATGGTAAGTGCTTGCGGGGTGGTGTTCCCCCTCGGTTGGAATCTGGCACCACTTCACCACAACTGAATTCAATGCATTTTGATTCATTGCTTACAACAAAATTGCAACAACATTTTATTCACTATAATTATAAGCATAATTTATAAATTAGTTTTAGGGCCAGATTTACTAACAGCTTGCGTCAGCGCAAACCCTCTTTTGGAGGTAAAAACTTCATTCAGCATGTACCAAAGATACGCAATGAAACATTTGCGCTGAAAAGGCGCACATACAGTTATTTTTGCAGCTGACCTTATTGCATATGCATATATAGGAAATTCCCTTTCAGGTGCAAAATTAATGAGAGGAGAGTATTTAAGTGAATCACTCTAGGTAATTTAGTAAAATTTAGTAAACTGGTGTTTGTGCCATACTGCCATTATTTACCGTCCCAAAAAAAGCATGTCTTAAACTGTATGCTAACTGGTAGATTGCGTTGGTTATTATGGAAATGATCTGAATGGATTTGTGTTCTTTAAATTGTGCGTCATCAGTAGATCACGTGAAGAAATTTCCACTTTCCAAGGTTTTTTTTATTTTATTTATTTTTTTTTTTTGGAATTGCGCTCTCATAACAATTTTCCCTGTTTAGGAAATCTGGCCCTTTATGTTCATTTTGTGTTCATTTTCTCTCTTTCTCTCTCTGTTTCTCATAGTTTGTCAGCATCCAGAATCCCAGCTCTTGTGTTAGCTTTACAGTAAATGGCTCCAGCTATGTGGCAGTTTCCCATGCAAACAGCACCGCGTCATTAACTCCCACAATCAGTTTGTTTCGCATTCAGGCAGACCTCAACCTTACTCAAGTGAGTATGCTGCTGATTTGATATTTTCCTTAGCTGCAATTTGTGCTTATCATGTGATAAATTGGTATATCTCACTACGGCCAGATTTGTATTTTCTAATGTGGTGTTTTGGGGTATTGTTCAATGTTGTCCCCTTCTGTAGGAGCAGACTCTTACTGTGAGCAGTTTCAGTGTCAAACACTTCTCCACTGAACTTCAGCAATATTTGATAGTTTCTAGTGAGGTAAACTCAAACCGACACAGCAGTATTAAATAGAAACTTGGAGTTCTACATGGGATATACATAACATGGTAATAGTAATTCAATATTGAGATCATTTCCTTTATGTCCTAAGATCTTTGTGTGGACTGGAGGATCATTCTCCCTCCATCAAAGTCTGGGGTTACAAGACATTACCACAGCCGTACCATTCAGACGAGGCAGCACCAACCTACAGTTCCTGGCCGTGTGCAGGAACAGAACATCATCGGCGTGTCTTATCTATCAGTGGAATAATGGACGTTTCCAAAACCCTCAAACATTAGCTGTAAATACACGAGTCAAACAAGTGGAATCATTTCAGATGGCAGGAGATACTTTTCTCCTCATCGTTACTGAAGGTAATGATCATACGCAGTCTGTAGTGCTATTGCAGTTTAATAGCATTTTCAATTTGAAGATGTCCCTTGAATCAGTATCTAATGTTCAAATTGTCTGTATTATTCCTCACGAAAAGGCTCAAGCCCAACATGTGAAGTGTTTATGTGGGGTTCTCAGCAAAGCTTCTTCCAGCAGACACAGTCCATCCTATTTCCTGGCCTGTTTTCAGTCCACCCCTTTACACCTCCTTCTGGAATATGTGAGTTGCCAGATAATATAGTGCTGTCTGTTTAAATAACAATGCATTTAGTGTGTTTCCACTATCATTAAGCATACTTTTACCCTTATTTAAGATTTACCGAAATTATATGGTTTAGTGTATTGGTATTTTAACTTACATGTAATAATAATAGTGCTTGCAAGGCAGAATTGTATTGATATTCCTCAAACATGTTTGCGGTCTGGTTAGGGGTTTGTTCTAAACACTTAACTCTTATGTATTGAATTTTGGCAACTATATCAGACTGAAACACTAATGTACAGGCTTTTTAAAGTTCACGTTTAAAGTTAATGTTTGAATACAATTGAATTACAAACATTAACTTTTAGCTTTAGTTTTATTCTTTTTATTCGTTTCATGAAAATGCATTATTTATACAAATCACATACAATTCATTTGAAATTTCCTTTACATTTCCATGATCAGAAAGGAGCAGATGGAATAATAATATTCTTATATTTATCTGCCCCCTTTATAGACATCAATAGTAGATGGCATTAACATTGTTCCCTCCACCATCACCTAAATTTTATTAACATAAATAATAGATGGTTTTAGCATCACCCAAACTATATTAACATACATAATATATGTCATTAGCACTGTTCCCTCCACCATCACCCATTCTCCAACATATCTAATATTTATTTAAACTTTTATACATTTATACATTGACCATACAGTTCAATTCAAATTTCAGTTTGATATAATTCAAGTTGTTTCTTTTTATATCTCTTTTTATATTCCAAAATATTTTTACAACTTTTTAAGTCTTTAACTTTTAAATTTGAACTTGTAACATTAGATTTACATCCTCTTTCTTGTTTCTACACTACCTTTCATAAGTTTAGGGCAGTACAATTATTATTATTATTATTATTATTTTGTTGAAAGAAATTATTATATTTATTTCTAAAGCATGTGAACTGAACACAATTGAGAGTAAAAACGTTCACACTGATATGATTTCCATTACAAGAAATGCTGTTCTTATGAACTTACTTTTTGAATCCTGAAAAAGTGGTCCACAATGGTTTCCACTAAAGATTAAACAGCACAATCATTTTGTTTGTTTCTTGAGCACCAAATCAGCATAAAAATATTTTAGAATGATCATGTGACACTTAAGAATGGAGTAATGGCTACTGATAACTCAGTTTTGCCATCACAGGAATAAATTACATTTAAAGAGTATTACAATAGAAAACTGTTATTTTAAACTGTAATATTTCACGATATTACTGTTTTCACTGTATTTTAATCAAGTAAATGCAGCCTTGGTGAGCATAAGATACTTTTTTTCTAAAACACATCTTAAATACCCAAACTTTTGAATGGAAGTGGAATATATTTAACCAAAACCAGGATTGGGAATTAGATTAACCAGCTTCTTTGTTTCTTAGCTCACCTGTTGCTTGCGGGCCTAAATGGTTCGGCCTTGCACTCGTGGAGGTCAGATCTGAGGCAGTTTGCTGAAGTGCTCAAGTCTCCATCTGCACAAGAGTTCCTGTATCTTCTTGTTCCATCTCTCAATTCCACCAAGAGTCTCATCGTAGCCAGTGGAGAATCAAACTCTGTCATATATGAGCTGACTTCTGTGTCCAATCAATCTGACTTCATCCCCAAGTATGTTACTGTTGTTAAGTAAACTATAGTAACAAAGAAAAATAGTAAAATAAATGATTCTTTATTATACTGCATATCTTTTTCTAGCTCCTTCTAATGTTCATTGATTGATTTCATTGATTCATTGATGGAAAAACGTTCATTGATTTTTTCCATCTCTTATCCTCAGTTCAGGAGAGCTGTTTTTCCAGCCAGGGGTGGGTGAGCTAGACATAGCAGTGAACATAATTGATGATGATGTTCCTGAGGAGGAAGAACATTTTCGTGTCAGCCTCAAGAACCCTAAAGGAGGGGCAGAAATCGGCTTTCGGGGTCAAGTGACCTTGTTCATTCCGGCAAACGATGATGCTTATGGGATTATAGGCTTTGCACAGGTATCAGGATCAAATTATAGATTATGATGCTGTTATCTGAACATGTTACTCCCAAAGTTTCCCTGAATCATATAGCCAAGGCAAGACACCCTGGGTGAATGGGGTCAAAACTTCCCCAGTGAGTTGATTACATTATGAATTGCAAACATTTTTTTAAATTATTATTATTATTATTATCTAATTAGGCATTATCTACTTAAATATACATTAAATTTGCATACATTTTACTTTTAAACCAAAATCTGAATATTGGAATTTGAAGAAATAAAACTGCTAAGTTTGGTGTACTATATGTAAATACTACAGAGGTGCAGATTTGTGGCTCAGTACAGGAGAAAAAAAAATGTTTTTGCCTGAAGTGTCTTGTCTTAATGCTACAAATTTCACACAGCTGTTCTCTTTCAAAGACTAAAAATGTTACTTAAAGGGATAGTTCACTTTGGGCTAATTTTCATTTTTGGGTGAACTATTCCTTTACTGAATCTGTTTGTGCACATAGTTGATAATATATTTTATTAACAAATGTGTTTGTATATAGAACTCTTTAATGAGGGAGGTGGATGAGCTGGAGGATGATAACCCTGTTTCTCTGAGCATCGAGAGGAGGAGAGGCCGGTTTGGGAGACTAACAGTACACTGGAGCGCCTATGGTAGTCTGGATGACATTTTTCCCACTTCAGGAGTGGTGAGAGCTGCTTGCATACCATGGGTTTTCTTTTTCAATCGCATATTTGAAAAAGTATATTTTGAACTGCAGGCTGTCATTTTAGCCCAAATCACTGCTCTAACTATAAGCTGCCATTTTTAGCAGTTATACTTGTGACTGAAATATGCAATTGACCATTTTTAAAAACAATGTACTAGAACCAATTATGCAATCGTATGTAAGGGATAATCCATGGCTAGCTGTGTGTTAAATGATTTTAATGCACAACGTGGAGTTAAAGAAATCTTTTAATGCACATTTAGCTGTGGATTATCCCACTCATACCTTGGTCATTTGCCAGCATCAACAAGTTAAAGCTGTTATTGATGTGTACAGCGCAGTATTTGACCAATAATATATAAAATATGGTCATTTTTATCAGTTATGGGTCGTTAGATCTAGCATTTTGCCCGCTTTAAATCAGACACAAAGATAATGGGTTATATTATATTTATTTGAATGAATTAATTCTAGCGTTTATTATTGAGAGAGAGACAGAGAGAAAGAGAGACCGACAGATAGATGAGAGTGAGATTATAGAGATTAGAGATGTCTGTCTGTCTCTCTCTATTAAGGAAACTTTAAGTTTAATTGCTTCAAAACCAGTGATGTTACCCCCTCATTGCTGAGAAATATAATGAAGCAATTCAGCAGCAAAGCTATTTTATTAATAAAAGTTGCAGGTAGTGTTGATAACAAGGTTCTGTGCTCTGAGACAATAATGTTTCCAACACTATCTCACGCCCAATTCGTACGAATACGACGAATGAGTAAAAAATGTTTAATTCGTACTAATTCGCACGACCTCACTCGTACGAATGTGTACGATTTGTTTAAACCCACGTGACGGTTAAGTTTAGGGGCGGGGTAAGGGTTAGGTCATTCGTACGAATTCATACAAATTGGCCAATTCGTAAAATATGTACGTTTTAGCAAAATCGTACTAATTCGTTTACGTGAGGTCGTATGAATTGTTACGAATTAGCC
Source organism: Cyprinella venusta (assembly GCA_038021265.1). Taxonomy (NCBI): domain Eukaryota; kingdom Metazoa; phylum Chordata; class Actinopteri; order Cypriniformes; family Leuciscidae; genus Cyprinella; species Cyprinella venusta. The sequence continues at coordinate 23,984,746 of CM075865.1, read as the reverse complement.
ACTTTTTAATCATTCGTCGAATTCGTACGACTTGGTCGTGAGATCGGGTTGAATGTTTCTGTGTGTATGTGTGTGTTTCAATGAAAACAGCGCATTGATACAGAACGGTCTTTAAACTGAATTGGAACTACCTGTGCATTAAATGGTTTTATTGCACACTTTCTAGCCAATTAGAATTCTGTATTCAGACAGATCATGGTATAACATTATATAAACCTCCCATTTGGGACCAAACATGTCATCAAATAAACATAAAGCGCAAAAAATTACTGACCTCTTAACACCATCTTCATCTGTTCTCCATGTAGGTGACATTTTCTGTGAGCCAGGCTGTTGCTACCATATCACTGAATGTATTAGCGGATGACATTCCAGAGTTAGCAGAAAAAGTCACCATTGTCCTGACCAAGGTCACAACGATTGGGATAATTGATTCATCCAGAGGAGCCATGATCGACCCTCAGCGTGCCCAAGCAAACCTTACCATTAAAGCCAATGGTTCACCTTATGGAGTCATTGGCTGGCATCTGGATTCCCAATACTTCATCACGCCAGAACCTCAAAGTAATTCTTCTATGTTTAACTTTGTCTCATTTGAACTTCTGCACAATAATATAATGAACTGTATGAATGGCTAAGATTGCCAATTAACATTGCTGTGGTGTACCGCTAAAAATTAAAGTCAACATTTCCTGTAATCCAAATTACTGAGAAGAAATATGTACATATTTTCTAGCCATATACTTAGTCTTGGAATAGTCGAGGTGAATGCAGGGGAGGAATTCATTTGTCAAATGTTTTTATACATATTTGCCCCATTCATTACAATCTGAAAATATTTGCTCTTGAAAGATGCTAATGTAATTTTTTTTCCCTTTTTATTCCTTTCACTTTAGAAAACCCAAGCAATATTACACTAAGTATTGTGAGAGATCAAGGGGCATCAATGGATGTATTAGTTTATTACACCACCAAAGCAGCCCTTCACCTGCCACCTGTCAATCAGGCTAGTGAGGGAACTGACTATGTAGCCAAAGAGTCCACAGTCATCATGATGGAAAATGCTACTGTTGTTTTGGTATCCATTACCATCCTGCCGGTGAGTACCACAACTTCACTGGGATGCCATATAATAACAAAGACCTTCAATATGTTAAAATGATTCCCAAGCATAGGGATGCTGTGGTGTATTGGTTGTAAATCTGGTCTGATAATTTAAAAGTTGTAGGTTTAAACCTTGATTACTTCATTTAATGTATACTTAAAGTTGTGGCTAACTATTTATCATGCTGTTAGAAGCCAAACATGAAAACCAAATAAATAACTGACTACTCATGAATGTTGTAAATATATTTAACAGTTTTGAATTTGTTTTATACACTAGTGATTAAAAAAAGGACACAACATTCAGTTCATCAAATGAGATAGTAAACAAATGTATAACAAAGGGCATCACAGTTCCCTTTCAAGGGAACTCAACTGCGTCATAGTGTTGAATCTATGCAAATGCCCTCAGCATGCACCGCTGTCTAGGCACGTGTGAAATCATGCCAATTCCACTGGACGAGGCTGTCATATAGCATCACTCTTCTTTGTCTTCAGGAAGTGCTCTGTATGTTGTGAGTTTTAATTATTGTTGTATGTTTAACAAGATGGATGTTAGCAAACATGCAAAGTGTGCATCGCCAATTCCACGCTTTATTACGGGTGTTGGTACACACAATTTATGTGAGAGTTGTTTAAGAGCAGAGCATGCATGGTCAGACGCCCCATGCCATCGGCTGATCTGTGGCTGCTAATGTTGCCACAGAGTCTGAACTCATCAGGCATAAAGGAGAAAGAGAAATATTTCCTTCTTGATGGCTCAATGTCTTTGGAACTGGCATCGACTCGGTGGTCGAGAGGTTTAGAAGGGCAAAAGTTCAGTCTGCAGCATTCCAGCATTCATCCCTCGCTATATCCAGGGTCCGACAGCCCCCATAGCTCCCTCTGACCCCCTGCCAGGGACTTGTTCCTAGTGTGAGGGTCAGAAAGCAAGTGTGGAAACCTGTGCTCAAAGAAGGCCTAAACAGGGCCTCAGGGAGGAAATTTTGGCTTGCTGGTCTGAATACCCAAAACCATGAGGTCCTCTCTCCCGATCCACTTTCTTGCCTGTTTTGCCTAGTGGTCAAAGGCAATTGATGCATCCCAGAGGGGTAGTGGGTGGACCAGGACATAGACTCTTGGAGATGCATGCTTTAAAAGGCAAAAAAAAAGTGGCTAGTTGAGCAGAGATGGAGAAAAATGCTCCCTCGCCCAAAGCCCCCTTTCCAGCACAAGAGCTGGAAATGGTGTTGGCCTCCCATGAGATAAGTTTGAGCAGGCACTTTCCTATGAAGAAGTCAAGTGGTAGATTAACAAATGCAATAAATGGGCACGAGGAATGGGTACATTGAACCCCCAACATATGAACACTCTTCCCTGATGCAGGGAAGTGATATGGGTAGCATCGATAGAGCAGAAGATGGACTGTATCGCCATTTGCGTCCCACTTCTCATATGTCGCGCCCTCCAGTGCATTATCATATGGAGACTGGAGGTATATCAATCCGCTTCTGCAAGGAAGGAGCAAGTGTCAGAGTGGACTGTTTCGCTATTAGTGTACCACTTTTTCATTTGTGTTCCCCTGCAGTGTTGTTCCTTAAGTGCTCTCTGGAGGAAAATAAGGTAGCAAGTAGCAACCATCAGGCTAGGGCTAAGAGCTTTACAGGGGGTAAGTGGACAAGGTTGTTACAGTATGACCCACTGTCTCGGTGTCTTCCTTCCCCTTAAAGGAGAATTCCAGTGAACAATGAACCTTTGGTCTAATAAAACATCGGTACCTAGTCAATCGTTCTCTGAGATTTGTTCATGATAATCGAATGTAACGAGTTTTATCTCCAATAACTCTTTAGCGTATAATGCTAGTAATGGGGGCATTGACTAAGTAAAATAAATCGCTAGTTTATACCACTAACAAGGCTCAAAATAGCCCCACACTAACGCAGTAACATAATGAGGCTCCATACATGCAAAATGAAGCATTGAGAACTTTGTAAGTGTACAGACCGTTTAATAAGAAGATAAGTTATAAAGACAGTTCACTTCGCATATACAGACAGAAGCCATCTTAGAAAATAGTCTCGGTAAGTCAAACCACGAACGTCGTGCTGAGTGAGCTGAACTGTATGAAGTTCAGCGAACTTCTGAACTGTATGAACGGCGTTCAGGGATTGATTTATCGAGACTATTTCCTAAGATTCCTAAGAATCTCAGAGAACGATTGACTAGGTACCGATGTTTTATTAGACCAAAGGTTCATTGTTCGCCGGAGTTCTCCTTTACGCATCACGCCTAGTCTCGGGTCACTCAGTATGAGGACACACTGTGCAGAAGTTTATGAGGAGACAGACTGAGCTCCTACTGCCTATAACACAAGCCATCAGCCAGTTACTATCATTTCCACAAAAACCCCACATTTTTTTCTGTTTGCTCTTGGAATAGCTCATTTTCTGCAAATTGCTGTGGTCGTTAGATATTTTTGTATTTTGTTCAGCCTCAAAAACCACATGTTGAATGTTTGGGCTGAAAGACTACTGACATAAATCAGCATGTTAGAAATCAATTGCACAGAAGCTGTTTAGAATCTGGTGGAGAAATTATCACTTATGTTGAGATGCATGGGATGTCTAAGAGGTTTAACTAATGAAGTGTGTGACTTGCCTATACTATATAGGATAGAATAGGACTTTATTAATCCCAGGATGGTATATGTGTGTTTGCTCATAGGATGATATTCCTGAGCTGGCTGAGACGTTCCTTGTAAACATCACCAGAGTTGAACTGTTGGGGGGAGACACTGGAGCAGGCCAGCCCAGTGTGAAAAGGCCTGGTCTGGAGATAGCCGAGGTCACCATCCAAGAGAACGATGACCCAAGAGGAGTCCTCAGTTTCAATGTCTCTAAGGTTGGTTTACAATTTTTTATACCACTTTGAGTGGCTCTTTGTACATCATTGACTGCAAAAAGTGGTGCAGGTATGATGTCAGAACCCAGAGATCTAATTCGCTTTTAAGTGTGTGCTGTGTACATTGTGAAACAGAACGTCAGAGTAACTTCAGGTTTCCAATTTGATACCACTTTATTTTACTCATAAATTGAAATCATTATAAAACTACATAGGAAAATATGGCATGTATTTTGTCTTTGTTAATAATCATAAACAAATTATGTACACTTCTACAATCCCTTTTCCTTTAGGATGTCTCCGGGGCAGTGTTGGCATCTGAGGTACCATCACCTGGAAATGTCCTTCGCCTGGCCGTCATGCGAATGGCCGGTAGATCAGGTAGACTGGTGCTGTACTGGGAGGCACAAGCAGTCACAGCCAGCACTGAGGACTTTAGCCCTTCCTCTGGAAACCTCACATTTCAAGAGGGACAGGTAAAGATTAACATTTTTTTATTTACTAAAAGTGGGAAGAGAAGAAGCATTAGGTAGAAAGTTCATTCATGGGTACTTCTCAATACTCAAATGGATGCTTCCTCGTTTCCTTGTACCTCTGTCCTCCAGCCAGTGACCCTGAAACCGATCAAAAATTAACCATTTCAAAGGATATCTCAAATCAAATTTTGCAGCAAGGAGGAGAGGAACGAGCAGTGAGAAAGCTTCCTGAGGAGCTATGAGCAAGAATACACAGGTGTATCCTATACGGAACTATTTTGGTAACGCTTCCAGTCCAGTTACCCATGTAAATACTATGTTCTTATTTTAGTAACTACAATTACTGGGTAATAACTAGTACTAACCCTGAACCTCTAAACCTACCCCCTTTCCATGTACTTACCTTATATTAGCCAGTACTTTCTAGGTAAGTACACTGTAAGTACTGTACTGTAAATGGAAGCGTTACCACTATATCTTGTCGAAAAACCTGACACTTACAAATTTTCCTCCCCCCTCACATCTGTCACAATCATTTGAATTAATGTTTTACCTTTGCAGTTTAAATAAACCATGCATCTCAAATTTTTCATAAAGAAATTTTGCTTTATTAATATTTAATGAATTTCTTAAATAACCAGACTTTAAAAACATAAGAGCAGATCCCTACTGTATAATGCAGTTGATGATGTTTTGAAGTGAAGCTGGAGTGATCAAGAATATTCCCATGTACAAACAAGCTTCGATTCCTTCAATTTCTTTTATTGCTTACTTCCCTCACATCCTCAAGTTGGAGTTAGGAATAAATTATTAAACAGCAAGTGCAAATGATGCAAAAGCGGCAGCCCTTTCCAACGCACTCAGTGTCCGAATTCGCTCACTCGTTTTTATTCAAGTTGACTTAAGTGTACTATCTCAGTGGATTAATGTAAGGAATAGGGAATAGTCAATGAGGGTAGGGGGTGATTTCGAACATATGTCACTTCCTATCAACCCAATGCTTCTTCTCTTCCCCTTTTAGGCTGACTGAATTTTTATGCCTATTGATATAACAGATAAAATAGACAGGATATGAAATATAGAATAAGAATGATTGTCATTATAATGTGAACCAACCAATATGTGTGTGTTTTTGCAGGCAGTTGCTTATATTGAGATCACAATTATTGATGACACAATTGTGGAGTCCACAGAGACGTTTATGGTCAAACTGATTCGAGTCATCGGAGGTGCCAGGTTGGGGGACGAGATGTCTGTAGTAGTCAGCATCCCGCCCAATGATTCACCTTTTGGTCGGTTTGGGTTTGAGGAGCTAATGGTAAATTTACCAATAACATCTATGAATGTTAGCCCAATATTAGCATGTGGCTTACCTATGTGTTTTGTCTCTGTCATGATATTTGTATAAGATGTAACCTTGTACTTAGTTTAGCTTCTATACTGTCGTTATTGGGTTTGTTGAGGCCATAATTGGCTTGACTGAAAATAATATATATTTTTTTTATCTTTTCTAAGATCTCTGTGTCTGAGCCTCAGTTCCTAAATGACCCAGCCTCCGTAGCTACACTGACCGTAGTGCGTAGCTCAAGAGGTGAGGGAGTGGTGCATTTGATCTGGCTTCTGCAGGAAGAGGGAAGAGACGACTTAAGCCCTCATAATGGAACTTTAATTTTTAACGGGGTAGGTATTGCTGGTAAATATGAATATGAACAGCCCTTTTACTTGTGCTACAGTGCGATACTCACAGTCGATAAATGGTTTTATCGTTCCTAGACTGAGTCGAATAAGACTCTGGTGATTCAGGCTTTGGCTGATGCTGTCTTGGAGGGAGAGGAAAGATTCACCATCCAGCTTCTTTCTCCAAAAAATGAGCCAGTCATTGATACAGTTCGAGGTTTGACAACATATTATAAATTGTATATCATGTGTCTAAATTTTTGACAGGTAATGGCCAAAATAATCATTTACTTGCTTTTCCTTTTATCAGGTGTTGCTACAGTTGTTATTCAAGCTGATGTGGGTGCCCTGGGAATTGTAGGAATAGCTGATTCCAGTAGGAACATTCTGATCGGTGAACCAAGAGGCAATTACAATGGAACAGCTTTCGTCAGGTAAAATGCTCACCTTCTCCAACCTACAGAGATCACTGTATATTTAATTTCTGCACCATTGGTGTCACCGAACAGAATCGGCGAACTTAAATAGCAAAACAGATTTTCCAAACACCCCATCTGAAGATAGATTGTGCCCTATCAATTGCAGTCTCATAAGAGGTCCAGGCATCTTTGGTGAGATTGAGATCTTCTGGAACATCAGCGCAGCTGCAGATACAGAATTTGAGGAGACCTCTGGAAAAGTTGTTATGAAAGACCGCCAGTCTGCCACTATAATTCAGCTGAAGGTAAAACTGCCGAGTAATACACAGTACTGTTCAAACGTTCATCAGTACTGTTCATCAAGGCTGCATGTATATGATGAAAAACATAGTGGAAACATTAATATTGTGAAATATTATATATGCTGTATATTAAAATCCTGTGATGACAAAGTTTTTCCAGTCTTCAGTATCACATGATCCTTCAGAAATCATTCTAATATGCTGATTTAGTGCTCAAGAAGCATTTGTTATTATCATCAATGTTGAAAAAAGGTGTACTGCTTCATACTTTTGTGGAAACCTACATTTGTCAGATTTCTTTGATTAGAAAGTTAAAAAACAACATTTATGTAAAACATTAATCTTTTGTAACATTATAAATGTCTTTACTGTCAATTTTGATGAATTTAATGCATCCTTGCTGAGTAATTTCTTAACAAAATAATTTTAAAAAAATCGTACTGGCCCCAAACTCTTTTAACAGTAATAGATATTCTACTTTGTTCTGTGTCAATATTTAAATAACCTCCAGACACATCAAAATACTAATACATTTTTTTATACATGCGGTATATCCCCTTATTACTTGTCTAGACCAAGCATAATATTTCACCATCTTTACACAAAGTAAAATTGATTCCCTCTCCCTGTTTCTGTAGGCGCTAGATGATGTGATTCCAGAAGAAAGACGTGTATATCAGCTCAGACTGAGCTCTCTAACCCCGGGCTCAGCAATCAACCCTGACAGACAACTTGCCACTATCACTATGGCTGCCAGTGACTTTCCCCATGGGATCTTCTCCTTCTCTCAAGCCTCTTTGCGTGCCACTGAGGAGGACCGAGCTGTGAGGCCCCCTTTCATGTCATTACCACTGCTGAGATACAAACCACAACCAGAGGACTAAGTGCTTTTGCCTGGTCCCCTTGACTGGGAAAGTCATTGAACATGTTTTGAAACGCCCATGAAGCAATAGCCTAGCAACCATAAATTCAATGAAAAAAAAAAAAAAAAACATTGGAAAGTTTTCTTAATGAGAGACTGTGTTTTTAGTGCTTGTTGAGTATAATGGAGCTTTTCAGAGGTAATAAGACTATATTGCATTTGAAAATAGACAGGGTATGCTAAGTTAGCTTTTTCCATTGCACATTTCCTTGAATAAATTGTAACAGATCGTAAGAGATGGGAATGAATATATCTGTGAACCCATTCTTGAAGGTAGTTGAGCCTTCAACAGTGTCTTGTCTCTTACCAGGTAAACGTGACCATTGTTCGTTCCATGGGTCTGTTTGGCAGCGTGTGGGTTAGTTACCACACGGAAGGCAGAACTGCAGTCAGTGGACAAGATTTTGGACAATCCTCTGGTCGGCTGCTATTCAGGCCTGGGGAGAGTTCAAAGGTCATCACACTGACTATACTCGATGATGACCTTCCAGAAGGACCAGAGGAGTTTCTCCTCAACATTACTCTAGTAGAGCTTCTAAATGCAAGGTAGAGTTCAGCCTGCTATCTGAAACCCAAGTCAGATAGATTTTAGAAATTTTAGATAGTCAGATATATTCAGTTTGGAATAATACTATAGCTATTTATTTCCTTTTGTTTTCAGTTCAATGGATTTTACAGTGAGAGAGAATGGCCTACAGATTGACCAGCCTCCAGCTATTGGCAATCTGTCCTCCCTTATGGTGATTATCCAGAAAAATGACAATGCCGAGGGCATTCTGGAGTTTGACCCCAAATATGTCAACATCACTGGTACTTTTATGCCTCTCTCTTTTTTTTTCTCTCTTTTGTGATTTATTATGTATTTATTACCTTTTGAATGAAGATAACATTTATTTATTTTTTTAAATACATAGCTAAACATGATGTGAAAAATAACCAATAAATTACCAATATTAAAATAGAAATAAAAATATTAACTAGAAATAAAATTAATATTTTTTAAATGTTACAATTCAATTTAGGCATCATAGTTCATTTTGAGAGTTGTCTCTTAATATTAAAATTGGAAAATAGAAATTATTTTAACATCTAAAGAATTACGCTTCACCTTCAAATAATCTCGATAACAATATTGATGTGTTGACTTGTTATTGTTAACTAAAAAGAATAAAATTAATTTTTGATAATTGAAGTAAAGTGGAAATTCTAAATATTACACACAAATCTTGAAGTACTACTATTACTAAAACTAAAACTAAATAATAATAAATAAGAAAAAAAATATAAAAGCTACATAAAGTGCAATATAAATAAATAAAAAAAAAACCAATAAAGTCATTAAAACTTTAAATAAAAAAAGAAATCAAATGTAATAAATACTGTAATAGTATATAATACAGTAGTAAATTAGTAAAGTAGTAAATTACACTGGGATACAAATGTGTATGATACATACATACACTCTAAAAAATGCTGGGTTGTTTCAACCCAAATTTGGGTCAAATATGGACCAAGTGAAAAGTGAAAGTTGAAGTTGGGTTCAAATTTTAAATTACATTTCTAACCCAACATTTGGGTTTGTCCATATTTGACCCAAATTTGGGTTAAAACAACCCAGCACCGTTTAGAGTGTATATTATTTGTTGTCAGTCTTTCCAATTGTTTTTGTGTCACAGTTGAGGAAGATGTAGGAATGCTGTCCATCCCTGTACTGAGGCGTATTGGATCCTATGGGCAGGTCACAGCAGAGTTTATCTCTAAAGGTTTGACTGCCCAACCTGGTTCAGATTACATTCTGCTCAATGGCTCCATCACCTTTCAGCATGGCCAATCCCTCAGCTACATCAATGTCTCCATAGTGGATGACACAGAGAGGTAAGGATGGGGTTGTTAACTTCCATTGCTATTCATGCTTTTATTGGATTGGTTAAAAAGTGTATTGTCAATGAACTTGTAGCATGTTTCATTTAATCATGTTTTTTTTTTCCTTCCCACAGTGAATTCAATGAGATATTTGAGATGCAACTCACCGGTGCCACAGGAGGTGCCATACTTGGAGCTCAGCTAATTGCACGAGTTACAATTGCCAAAAGTGACTCGCCAAATGGTGTGGTACGATTCATCAACCAAAGCGCCATTACTATTCCAAACCCCAACACTACACTAAGACTGACCCTGTTTGTAGAGAGAGCAGACGGGCTGCTGGGAAACGCCACGGTGAGCCCCGTTTAGACTATGCCATCACACTTCTGATGCCATACCCAATTAAATATCAGTTTTTTACATGTCAGGAAGCCTTTCTAAACAGACCCTGAACTGGTTGTTTCTATTGATTTGTATGTAATTAATAATGTGATAAATAAGGATCATAGAATATTTTGGTGGATCAAAACTCAGAAGTTGATCTGTGAGGTAAATACATGATTTAGTACAGACCTTTATGCTACTTTTATGTAGATTGTATATTCTTCATAGACAAAAGAATATGTATTCTTAAAAATAAGTTTCAATAATCAATTAAACAGTAATAATTATGTTAATTATTAATGATACCAATATATAATAAATGATACCAATATATTGGAGAAGAAATTCCTTTTATGTTCTATTAGATTTTGGTTTTCCCTTGTGTTTCCTTTTGCAAGATGTTGATTTGTAATGTATTCGGGGTTCAAAGAAGTGGTGGCTGTTATTTTATTTTATTTTATTTTATTTTATTTTATCATTTGCAGTGATGACGTCACTTTGTAGGACAACTCGGAAGCTAGCGGCGCATGGGTTCCCTCGATCGAAAAGCTCTGCATTTTCCCCAGACTTTTGGAAAATCGCAAAAAAATAAGATCTGTGTTCAACAAAGAGTTGTGACCCTTACAAGTTTTATTTATCAAGATAATCTTTACAAGTTAATCCAAAATGTATACATTTTGAAGCCTATATAAAGTAAAAAAAAAAAACAAAAAACAAAAAAAACACACAAGCAACAGACCTTATTTCAGGCGATTTAGCAAAAAACCCATTAAAAAATCCCATAGACTTTAGAGCGAGGGAACCGGGAGTGCTAACATGCTAATTCA